>CM072869.1:1385000-1395000 GCA_036937835.1 Pampus argenteus
ACCATGAACGCCACATTATAGCCGCCATATTGAGTCAAACAATCAATGAACAATCAATGTTTTTTCTCACTCATCGCATTGATCCAACTCTGATCCAGAGATTGTACATTTCTCAAAGACCTTGTGATACGTAGCACAACAAGCTAGTCGCTGGAGTCGTATATGAACATAACTTCAGAGCTGCCAACTCTCACGCTTTCACCGTGTGACACACGGTTTTGCCCGTCTCCACACGCACTCACGCCACACATCCGATTTCTTACGCTAAAGAATCATCTGGGCCGAGACACGTTCGTTCCTTTGCAACTCCGCGGCGGTAGATGGTGCTGCGAAGCGCCAGCCGAGTATTCGCTGCCTACCCGTCTGCGACAGAAGAAGAGTTAGTGGTGGGCCGTTAACGTACTGTGTTAATGTGAGACTCTTATCGCGCAATATAAAAAATACCGCCGTTAATGATTAACTGTTCCCTCTGTTGGGGGGATGTCACCTCAAGAGGTTAAGGTATGATGATGTGTAGTCCTGTCAAGGTTCAGCCAAGAGTTTTGTCTTGTTGGTAATGGTTGATAGTTTTGTGGTTTGTATTTCAGTCGACTGCAGTCCAGTTTTCTTAATTTGAGATCTTATTGCTGAATGAATTTTCTACCTGTGTTTTTGAGGATTAATAATTCTTATTTTTTTTACAGACAAGAAGGGCTGAGGTAAAAATAACAGCTGGATTGGTTAGTCATAATGTACCTTTAGCCTTTGCCTTAGCCTTATTTTGTAAAAGAGCTTGTGAAGGAGCTCAAAAACAGCCCATATACCTTTGTTACAGATGGATCAAATGACACAGGTATTTCACAAAGTATTTAGATCTTCTGCAAAACAATTTGTTGAACATGTACATTTGATTAATTCTAACTTGTTATTACAGGAGTTCAAAAGATGAACCTGCTTACTGTCCGGGTCTTCATGGGAAGCAAAGTCGTCCACCAGTTTTTAGGCATGTGCACAGCAAGTGGGAAGACATGTGGGACCGCAAGCACTTTATTTGTTTTGTTTGTGGGCTTTGAATAATGAAAATTATTTCTCCCCAACTAATCTTGTGTCATTTTTAATGTTCTTAATTAACAATATACTTAAATTTTCAGTGAAGAATTAGTGGAATACCATTGACTGTAATCACAATTTCAATACTGACTTAAACACAATCCTGTAATATAATAAGCCTATATTAAGGCTATATTAAGGATATATTAGGGTACAGTCATTTAGGGAAAATATTCAGCTCAAGTTTAGAAAGCTCTACAAGTCATGATCAGATGAGCATGAATAAGAATAAGGCATTGGACATCTTTAGCATGCCACCCAAAAATCCACTTGAATGCAAAAAATCACATCTACTTGATCCAAAATGTCTTGGGTTGGACCTTCAGCTGTCTTTGCTTCACATAATGTAACTAATCTTGTCCATCTCTAATAGGCCGCCTCTATCAGTGGCTTTTGGCCCAACAAACCACCAGAATGCACAACATGGGTAAAACGCATATGTGGCTGTGTGCAGGGCGTCTGGGGCAAAATTTTGGTCAACCCCGACAGAATCTCACTCCAAGATTTTTTGAAAAGTTGGCAGCTCTGTAACTTGTAGGAGACAGGTTTTACAGATCTCTAAGAAGAACCGCTTCAACTGGTCACTTTCTAAGTCATTTGTCATTTTCAGTGTTGTGGGTGGACTGCTGCTTTTCACAGTGAGAGATGAGGTTCATCCTGGACATGTCAGCTCACCTCACCTGCATGTGCAGCACCTGGAGGCAGGTGAAGTTTTGTGTTTTCCACGTTCTCCTGCCAGAACCAGCGATAGAACCAGTGGGTCTTCTTGTGTTTCTCCACCTACTGTGTGTTAACCATGTCTCCCATACGCGGTTCTGGGTGCTGGAGATGCAGCACCTGCCCTTGAGTCCCTCCACCTCCACCCTCTTTGACCTGAGATCAGCATATATCTTCTTCATGGTGTCTTCAAGTCCCATCAGGAATTCAAGGACCCTGGGCTGCTCCACAGACTGCACAGATCTTTCATCTGTGATGTGTTTCTTAATTTTCATGCTGCTGACACATTACCTCCATACCTGCAGATTATTCACTGCCATGTCCTCTATTCTTTGGATCAAGGACCCTCATTTTTCTGGCTGAAGGCTGCAGGGACTACTTTTCTCGGCGGAGGAACTCATTCTCATTCTTCAAGTCCACGTTTGGATGTGGTCATAATTTGACTGACTAGTTAAAGTCTGTCTCTGTGAGTTTCTCCGTTCTGTTCAGATTCAGAAATATAATCCCAACAGCAGCTGCTTCAGCATCCAGTGATGTCACACGGTTTATTGAAGGCCGTTACTATGACAACATGAGTAATGTTGTTAACTTTTTATTTTATTGTGAAATGTCACAAAAGGTTTTTAAATTCAACTCATATCTTAAAGTATAAATATTTTCTTATGTTTAGAGCCAAACCAATAAATAAATAAAAACAGTCACATGTTGTTTTTCTCCTCATGTCACACCTGAGTCACTCTGACGCTACAGCTGGACGAGGTCTTTATTGTCTTTATGTCACCCTGCCTGGATTACTGTAACCCTTTATGTGAATTTAACTTGAATCACACATTAACACATGTTTAGCCTCCAGTTACAGCTGAGATGCTGTTCATCACTTACAGAGTGTTAAATGGATTAACTCTGAGCTATATCTCCTGACCTACTGAGCCATAGGTACAGGAGTGCACGCTCAGGTCATCAGGTCCTGATGTACCTGCAGCCAACGCCGAGTTAACGTTCACAATCTGTATGTTCACGTGAAACACATGAAAACACTCGTATGTTCGACTTGTCCTGGACAACATACGACAATATCTGACAGGTGCGTCAGAGGTTCGGCTCCGACCTTCATCAGGTGGGAGAAAGTGAAAGATTTTTCACTTTTATTTATCCAACAAACAAAACGAAACGAAACGAAACGAAACGAAACGAAACGAAACGAAACGAAACGAAACGAAACGAAACGAAACGAAACGAAACGAAACGAAACGAAACGAAACGAAACGAAACGAAACGAAACGAAACGAAACGAAACGAAACGAAACGAAACGAAACGAAACGAAACGAAACAAAACAAAACAAAACAAAAAGTGGAAGTGTTGCGTTGTTAATGTGAGTTTGTGCCTCAGACACCTGCAGCTCTGTGCTGTGTTGCTGTGTTGTGTTGTTGTGTTGTGTTGTTGTGTTGTGTTGTGCCTCAGACACCTGCAGCTCTGTGCTGTGTTGTGTCGTGTTGTCTTGTGTTGTGTTGTGTTGTTGTGTTGTGTTGTGTTGTTGTGTTGTGCCTCAGACACCTGCAGCTCTGTGCTGTTTTGTGTTGTTGTGTTGTGTTGTTGTGTTGTGCCTCAGACACCTGCAGCTCTGTGCTGTTTTGTGTTGTTGTGTTGTTGTGTTGTGTTGTGTTGTGCCTCAGACACCTGCAGCTCTGTGCTGTGTTGTTGTGTTGTGTTGCAGTGTTGTGTTGTTGTGTTGTGATGTTGTGTTGTGTTGTGTTGTTGTGTTGTGTTGTTGTGCCTCAGACACCTGCAGCTCTGTGTTGTGTTGTGTTGCAGTGTTGTGTTGTGTTGCAGTGTTGTGTTGCAGTGTTGTGTTGTTGTGTTGTATTGTGTTGTTGTGTTGTTGTGCCTCAGACACCTGCAGCTCTGTGCTGTGTTGTTGTGTTGTGTTGTGTTGTGTTGTCTTGTGTTGTTGTGTTGTTGTGTTGTGCCTCAGACACCTGCAGCTCTGTGCTGTGTTGTGTTGTTGTGTTGTGTTGTGTTGTTGTGTTGTGCCTCAGACACCTGCAGCTCTGTGCTGTGTTGTTGTGTTGTGTTGCAGTGTTGTGTTGTTGTGTTGTGATGTGATGTTGTGTTGTGTTGTGTTGTTGTGTTGTTGTGTTGTGCCTCAGACACCTGCAGCTCTGTGCTGTGTTGTGTTGTTGTGTTGTGTTGTGTTGTTGTGTTGTGCCTCAGACACCTGCAGCTCTGTGCTGTGTTGTTGTGTTGTGTTGCAGTGTTGTGTTGTTGTGTTGTGATGTGATGTTGTGTTGTGTTGTGTTGTTGTGTTGTTGTGTTGTGCCTCAGACACCTGCAGCTCTGTGCTGTGTTGTGTTGTTGTGTTGTGTTGTGTTGTTGTGTTGTGCCTCAGACACCTGCAGCTCTGTGCTGTGTTGTGTTGTTGTGTTGTGTTGTGTTGTTGTGTTGTGCCTCAGACACCTGCAGCTCTGTGCTGTGTTGTTGTGTTGTGTTGTTGTGTTGTGTTGTTGTGTTGTGCCTCAGACACCTGCAGCTCTGTGCTGTGTTGTGTTGTGTTGTTGTGTTGTGTTGTTGTGTTGTGTTGTTGTGTTGTGCCTCAGACACCTGCAGCTCTGTGCTGTGACCCAGATGAAGAGCAGATTATCTAAATCTCTTTCATCACTGTCATATTTAACGACCTTTTTCTGCCGTAACTCACCGCCGCTGCAGGACGTCGTCACAGCAACAAATTACAGTCAACAAACAAGCGGTTTACATTCAACATACATACATTAAACTGTGATTATTGGATGACAACACTACAACCACAAATAGTACTTTTATACCTGCTGTTAATCATCATTACTATTACTTACAGTACTACGTGTACTGTAGTATTTCTAGAAGTGCTACTACATCACTTCTACTAAAATCTGAACGCTGCTTCTCCAGGTTTAGTTTTGACTCTGGGACAGAAAGCCGATGTTTTCCAGACCAGCTGAGAGTCCGGACGCTTCATAACACAGCAGCAGATTAGAAATGCATTTTGGCCCTGAAACATTCAGCTTTATAAACCAACAGCAGTCTTTTAAAATCAGTTCTTTGACAGACAGGAAGCCAGCGTAAAGACCTGAGAGCTGGAGGGAGACACTTCCTGGGTTTTAGTGAGAAGTCGGCTCCGTCGATATATTCAGCTTGTAGCAGGCTGACCTTGTCTTCATGTAGCTGTTGAAATCCAGGTCTGAGTCAAGATTTCTGGCTCGGTTTGTGGTTTCTAATATTACTGATTGAAGCTGAGCGCTGACTTTTAATCCAAGAACAGTTACTTCAGTTTTGTCTTGAAGACACAGGACACATTGGACACATCCAATTATTGATGTGTTCAGTACCTGTATTGGACCATAGTCCCCTGGTTATGTAAACGTGTGTGTCATCTGCATAATTATGTTAAGATATTTTATTGTGTTTTTTTGAATAGAAGAGGCCCCCTAATGAAGCCTTGGTGAACTCCACGTGTCATTTCCGGCAATGAAAAGAGACTTTGGCTCTAAAAACATTAACACTGAAAGATATATTTGACTAATTTGGACGACTGAAGCTTCATATTAGCTTCAGATAAACTTTCATCTTTTTCATCTTTTCATCAGATCACTACAGATAATCATGATGTTGTACTTCTCACAACTATCTTGTGCTGTTGTCTGATTGTGTTTCAGGGTGCAGCAGTGGGCGTCCGTGTTATCTGTTCAGCTCCGAGAATTCACAACCAAATACTCCGGCTCTCTGCTGCTTCAGAAGGTAAAACTAACATTTGTCAGTTAGTTGTCTCATCTGGTATTTATGTGTGTTTACCAGGGAACACACACACACACACACACACTCACACTCACAGAGGGATCATGGTAATGCCCAGATTGAGGACCGAGCCTACTTTACGGGCGTCAGGATTTGTGGCCTGTTCTGATTTTAGACATTCATCCATTTATCTGTCAGATTTAGATTCATCAGGGCCAGTCTGCAGTTTGTCTGCTTTCAAACACACAACCACCTCCCATGATTAAAACAAACACGCCAACACGCCTGGAAACAGACTCAATCAAAGCAAAGTGACGGTAAAGTTCGTTGGTGCATTTATTTTATTTTATTTAGACATCTCTAGATAATATTAACATATATGTGTGTGGGACTTTTCATATGTAAAATGCATATTATTTTTTAAAAGTTGTATTTCTTGTTTGAATCTAATCAGGCTGAAAGTCACTGAAAGCCTGCTGTGAAGTTTCAGGTGTTTCCACTAAATGTTTGGCTCTGCTCTTGTGTTTGCTTCAGTAAGTGAGTTCGGACTAATTGGAATTAGTGGATGACTTAATCTGGTGATATAGAGTGTAAATAAACACACTGGCTCGTCCCCGCTCGCTCAGCTGGCTGATCTACGGCGAGTTTCTTGATCCAGAGAAAGTGACCTGATTACCTCAGAGAGTCTAAATAAATAAACCAACTCAACAACAACAAAAAAACAAACCACATCCACATAACAGCATCTGATTTAATCTGAGTCTCACTGATAAAAACAAGCATGAGTTCAGTTTCACCGCCTCATCTGTTTCTGGAAACAAATCAGGTCAAAGTGAGATTACTGGATGCATCGAAACGACTCCAGAAATAACTCGACTGATGCTATAAACAAAAGATATGACCTGTCACCTCTTTGGCACTTCATATAGAGATCCCATTACTTGACTTGAACAGGGACTGTCTGTTTAAAGCCCTTAAAGACGGGCGTGTTTTCCTGTGATATCTAATGTGCACAAAATAATATGTAAAAAAAACAAAAAAAAAAAAACTAACTACAGTGGATCATGTACATGTGTCTCATGTTTTGTGTATGTGAATGTATTTATGTTTCATGTTGAATATGTACAGTATACCATATACTATATTATATATTCAAATGTTGATAATAAGCTGATAATAAGACAGAACAAATGTAATACAATAAAAGAGATCTAATAAATATAATAACAATAGTGAAATAAAAATTGGATTAAAAATTTGATATACAGATTTAAAAATAATAAAATAAAATTAATAAAAGTAGATAAAATAGATTAAATAAAAAAATGACAAATAAAATTGAGAGAAAGAATATTTTACACAAATATAATAAAATAAGTGATCCATTCAAATATAATGAAAGTTAATAAAATAATAATATTATTTTTAGAGGCTTAAAAAACTTTATCTGTGGTTCTGCTGCATCCGTTTTCTCCATCTTGACTAAACTATAGGACAATATTAAAGAAACATAAAGAGACAGATATGATATGTTTCTGCAGCATCTGGTCAAGCAGATATAAAGATTCGCTGTATTGTTGAGTTTGCTGATCAGAATCTGTTTGTGTCTCTCAGAAACTGAAGGACGTGGAGTCCATCATTAAGATCGTGGAGCTGGACGCAGGCGACTTGGTGAAGGATTATTCTGACGAAATAGAGCGAATGTTGGGAAGCAAGATGAAGTCAGTGAAGGTGAGGAAGAGGAAGCTGTATAACTGCAGGACTGCTGAGTTGATGCCTCAACTTAAACAATGTCTTTAGTTTTACTGTTCACAGCGTAACTGCAGAACATCACATGTTTTAAAACATTTGAAAGTCTTTTGTGTGCTTATCTGGTGTGTTTGGTTTGTTGTATCATGTCCTGTCTCTCGTCTCAGAGGTTAGCGGAGTCGGCAGAAGACGCTGACCTGTACCACGAATTCAACGCTTCTTTAGAGGTAAGCGCTCTTTTTTAGTTTTAAAGGACCATTGCAGCTGTTTGCATGACAGTGTCAGTGTCACAGTCCAAAAACAACAGCACATCATCACAGTGGGATTTTACATTCTCAGCTGAATGCTAACGTTAGCGTGCTAACTGTGTTTGTGGGTCAAAGGTGACAGCCGGCACGTCTGCAGAAGCTTTAAAGCTTCAGCTGACACCTGAAATGAGATCAGATCAAACTTCACTGATCCTGTGAGGGAACTGGGTCGACACTGCAGCAAAGAAAAAACATTTTTATATTATTCTGGTCATGCAAAAATTGTAACATTATCATAAAACATTAATGATTTTTTATTTTACATGCATGTATGACCCTGTACTGAGCTCCTGGCGCCCCGTATAAGACGTAGACGTATTAGGATAGTTAGTATTTGTGGATTTTGTCACTTCTTTTTTTATTATTTGTTCCTTGTCTCATGTCAATTGCAGAAAAATCAGTTTTTAGACTACATCTCCCATAATGCTTTGGGAGCACATAAACTGCTGAGGCCTACAACTTGAGCCCCGTATTTTTAGCCCATATTTGTTGACATTTTGTCAAATTGACGCCATTTAAAGTACACAGAGTTATCTGTTAGTAGTTCCTGTTTGCAGTATAATGATGGATGTACAGACAACTGTTACTGCAGTACTGTGATCCCGAAGAAAACCTAAAAACAAGGAAATTCTCAGGCAAGTTCTGCAGTGAGAGGGAGCTTTTCAGGTGGTTCTGAGCAGGTGAGTGAAGATCCAGACTTCACTGAAAGTCAATCTCTTCCTCTTCCTCTTCCTCCTCTCAGTTTGATTACTACAACTCCATGATGATCAACACCATGGACGAGGACGGGAACCCCGTGGAGCTGGGCGCAGAGTTTCCCCTGGAGGAGAACGAACACTTCAACAACCTGCTGGTGAACACGCAGCAGAGCAACATCCAGGTTCCCACCAACGTCTACAACAAAGGTCAGAGGTCAACCTTTAACAAACCTGGTTCGTCAGCAGGTTGAGCGTCACTCACAGGTCTGATTTGTTTCCTTTGTGTGCAGATCCCAACATCCTCAATGCCATTTACAACTCGGAGGCGCTAAACGACGTCTTCATCAGTAACTTCCAGAAGGATCCGACGCTCACCTGGCAGTACTTCGGCAGCTCCACCGGCTTCTTCAGGATCTACCCTGGTGATGAATTCAGTTCAACATTGTTTTTTTCTGCTACTGCATTCAAATCTACTCTGTTAATCGCATGTCGAGAAAAAACACAGAATGTTTAATTTACACGGCTTCATAACAGGGATGGTCTCCATCATACAGCAAATCAAATAGTTTTTCATAAACTGCTCAATAAATAAATAAATAAATCAATAATCAGGATGTGATTTGAATACCTGTGTCAGGTATTAAATGGACTCCGGACTCCAACGGTGTGGCAGCGTTCGACTGCAGGAACAGAAACTGGTGAGTTACCTCTGACAGTAAGAACTTCACTAAACTGATATTTCAATGCTGAGTTTTAACGTGTTTCTGTGGATGTACAATAAAAGTCACTCTCTCATTATCGCTGAGTGTCAGTCAGACTCACTGCTGGCTGTGTGTCGGCTGAGCAGCAGCCAGCCGGATCCCTGATCCTCTGGAAAAGACGATAAGCTGCATCTTAGCCGGGTCACCGCAGCCCACATGGCACCATATGCGACTGTTCATGCATTTCTACATAATACCAGAGAGCTGCATATGTCCCTGAACGCCTCGTCATGCTGCTTTACTGCAGCTGAGCTGGAAAAACTGCTGCATGCGTCTAAACTGCAACTCAGAGTCACACATCGAGACTGTTTATAGTGACGTGTTTACCTCAGTAATGGATGTAGTTAATAATGTAGCAGTAACGTGTGTTTGCAAAGAGCTTTAGAGACATTACACCGCCTAAAATACAATATTAGTTAATTAGATTACAAGATAAATAAAAAGAAATAACTCAATTAAAAGCCGTGTAAGACAAATTTGAGGCCAATCAGTAAAAAGAAGAGATTTGAAGAGAGACTTCCTGTGTGCAGGTACATCCAGGCAGCCACGTCTCCGAAGGACATCATCATCATGGTGGACATCAGCGGCAGCATGAAGGGGCTGAAGATGACCATCGCCAAACACACCATCAACACCATCCTGGACACACTGGGAGAGAACGACTTCGTCAACGTCATCGCTGTGAGACACGTTCATTATTCATCATATGAAGCGTTTTCTTGTTTAACCGTTTGGTCTATAAAATGAGTGAAAATATCACAGGTGAAGTGTTCAGGTGTTCTGTCAGTTCAACATTTGAGAATCTGAAATCAGCTAATATGACTAAAACGAATTTAGGTCAACAAAATGATGAAAGTCCAAAAAGACGTCTGAAATGTTGTGTGTTCGCAAGATAAACGTGAAAATAT
>CM072869.1:1397500-1720000 GCA_036937835.1 Pampus argenteus
AACAGTGTTACTACATGCAGACATCATACTGAACGTCTCAACTCGAACCTTTGGTCACTGAACAACCGTTTACGTGTTTTCAGCTCTTCACCACCAAAGCTCAGAGTCTCCTCCTGATGACCTCGGTGGCCATGCCGGTGTTCAGCAAGAAGAGGGAGACGGTCGGTGTCACCTTTAATCTACCTGTTCATGCACTCAGCGAGCACTTTACTAGGAACACCTGTGCAATCTAATGCCATCCAACACAGCAGCAGCTCTGCTATAAATACAACTTTTATAAAGCTTAACGAGCCCATTGCATTAACATGACACAACAAAATACTGGCAACACTTTTCAATATTAAAAACTGATAATGTATAAGTATGGTTTATGGCAGAACTGTTGTATTTAACAGGAGATCGTTTTTCGCCTTTCAGACGTCTGAACTGAATCAAATGTTATGATGGTGAGTTTTGACACTACTGCCTGTCTCTCCAGCTGTCCCATGGGATCCTGCTGGGCGTGGTCGGCTCTGATATACCACTGATGGAGGTGATGAAGCTGGCGCCCAGATACATGGTGAGTTCAGTTCAATTTTAATCTACATTATTTTAAAGATCTTTAAGAGGTTTGACAGTAAACTGTGTGTGTGTGTGTGTGTGTGTGCGTGCGTGCGCGCGCTTCCTCCTCAGCTGGGAGCTCACGGCTACGCCTTCCTCATCACCAACAACGGTTACATCCTGGCTCACCCTGACCTCCGACCTCTGGTGAGCTCTGATTCAGTATTGAGACAGTTTGAAGAATAATTTTAAAAAGTGAATCCAGAGACTTCCACGTACGGCTAAAGTAGGTTTGAATTTGATAATTTCTTTCGTTTTCACTCTATTATCCGAGCATTCGTCTCAATAACTAAATGTTATTTCATAAATACTACAAACATATGTTACGTCATAGAGAAAATAGAGACAAATTTAGATGATGAACTCTCACAGTGTAGCAGATGTCCTGAAGGGTACATTAAGGGGAACAAGTATTAAGTATTTATAAGGACACTGATACTGTACTGTCATTACACACACACACACACACACACACACACACTCAGTAACAGCGTCTCCTTCGCCCAACAGTACAAAGATGGAAAGAAACTGAAGCCAAAGCCGAACTACAACAGTGTTGATCTGTCTGAGGTGGAGTGGGAGGATACAGAGGAGAAGGTAAACACACACACACACACACACACACAGGATCAATAATGTTTTTCACATTCGTCAATAGTAAATCAGAAAACCTTCTCATATTTAAATCAAATATTTTTGACTTAAACGTGCAGCTGAGGACGGCCATGGTGAAGGGAGAGACGGGCAGCATCAGTCTGAGCATCAGAGCATCGGTGGATAAAGGGGTGAGAATATGTCTGCATGTAAACGTTAATACGATCCTTCATTAACCTCTCCTGACAGCAGTGATCATATCTCCTCCAACAGAAGAGACCTCTGTACCTCATCAATGACTATTTCTACACAAACATTGATGAGACACCTTTCAGGTAAATATTAAGTCTTTTTTTTACTTGTTATATTCTATTTCTAAGAAGTTAGTAAGAAGTTAAATGAAAAAATAATCAGAAATAATTCAGGTGTGAAGGGTTAAAGTTGTTTTTTGATAATTTGCACTAAACATAAATGTTATAAACCAACGTTTTGGATGATCATCACTTGATGTTGGTGCTATAAGTCAAAGTTATTACGAGCATATCTGCACAATCTGTCGAAGAAATTCACCCAAAAGTTGTTGAGACACTTGTGGACCAACGTGGGGGACAGCAGACATGTCTTCTGTTGCTGCCAGCATAGCAAACACACCACCAAAGGGCTCAGTGTCAGTCAGGTGTTCATACTGGCTGTTAAAAGATCCTCATGTGTTCATACAGTCACAGACAGACCTGAAGAGTTGTGGGATTTTGAGGGATATTTATGATTTTTATGACCACCAGAGGTTTCAGTGTCTCTTCCTCTGTGGCTCTGCAGCTTCGGCATGGTGCTGACGAGAGGTCACGGGAAGCTTATGTTTGTGGGAAACGTATCTGTGGAGGAAGGTAAGATTTCCCACAATCCCTTGCAGGAACAGCTATCTCCTTTTTATTATTTTAAATGGACTTCATTTTTTTTTTTGCATCCTCTGCAGGGCTGCATGATCTCACCTCCCCGGACCTCTTCATCGCCTCCGAGTGGTGCGTCTGAAACATGAACCGATATTAAGCACATTTAGATTTCACCAGGATGCAGCGATTCAGCCTTTAATCTGAATATTTGTGCAGAAGACACAAATAAGTCAAACAGATCAATATCCGAAGCCAAATACTGTGAATCGTTTATGTGTTATGAGGGAGTCCAGGTGGTAAAATGAAAGATTCAGGATTTGCACAACTTTAAATCTCTGAAATCACTTTTTATTTTTCCTCTTTCCTTCAGGACTTACTGCGAGACAGACATCGACCCCGCCCACCGAAAATACTCCCAGCTGCAGGCCGCCATCCGATACCTGCTGGGGAAGGAGCCCGACCTCGAGTGTACTTATACTTATACAAAACCTTTACTTACTAAGTAAAAGTACACCACACCAATACAGCAACTGTAAAATACTCCACTACATGTAAAAGTATTAAATATAAGTATTTATGTATCTTGATGTAGTTAAAGTACTGCAGTAACAGGGTTGACCCTCAGCTGACTAAGCTTTTCCGTTGCCTAGGTGACGAGGTGTTGCTGCAGCAGACGCTGTTTGACGCCGTGGTAACGGCTCCGCTGGAAGCCTATTGGAACGCTCTGATACTCAACGACAGGTGAGGCAGGTGACGCAAGTCACACGTATGTTTCACACTCCACCTATGAAGCATTAAAGGGTCAGTTCACCCCACAAAGCATCTCTTCAGAAACATTACAAGTTATTTTATACAAGATACAGATATTACAAATATATTCAAACAAAATCCTGTTCATCTCAGATAACCTGGACAAATAAATACACAGCGATCTGCTCCACTAGATAACTATAAAGTGGAAAGTCTGGTTTTTATTTTAGATATTCTTATGTTGCAAAGTGAATGATTTATTTATTGGAAAAAGGTGTAAATCACCTTTAAATGTGACGAACGTGTTTGGGGCAGAATAGTCTGATTCTGTCTGTCTTGAACTCTGAAAACACAACAGCTGACTTCAATCTAACAGGAAGTGATGAATAAAATCAACTGATGTCATGTTGAATTAATACCTTGTGCTGTCTGTGTGTGTGTGTGTGTGTGTGTGTGTGTGTGTGTGTGTGCACGCGCAGGGTGGAGCCAGGGGTTGAGACGGCCTTCCTCGGTACTCGTGCCGGCCTGATGAGGATTGTGAGATACGCAGGAGTAGAAACCAGAGTAGCAAAGTAAATAATATTCACTCACAGCTGAGCGGATGCTTGACAGATTAAAGGGCGGTTTCACTGTTTTTAAAGTGAACCAGAGCCCAAGTCGCTCTTTTTGTTACTATACTTCCACCATATTTTTGAAGTAACCACTAGTACATGTTGAGAATAAATCTGTTGTTATATTTTCTACATCTTCCAGCCAGCTGTGGCTCAACGTACAGCTTTCAGTCACATTTCTGTGGTTTGATGCTCTTTTAGCACATTAACAAAGGTTGACATGTGTCTTCAGAGTAAAATGTTGTCTGAAGTTCATCTTAAACTCAACAGAAAGTTCCTGACTCCAGCTGATAAAGACAACCTGTTCACCGTCGATCACTTCCCGCTGTGGTACCGCCTGGCGGTGGAAAATACTCCTGGAAGCTTCTACTACTACCCCGTCAACGACAAAGGTCCGCCTCTGACCATCTCCTTCACCCTCGTTTATTATTTCCATTACTATTGTTATTAAAATGTATGCACTAATCTGCTAATCGTTAATAAATTTTCTCCCGACAGGAGTGAAGTACGTCCTGGCGACGACAGCGGTGACGGTGTCATCTGAAGGAAAGACCGCCATAGCTGGAGGTGAGTTTCAACACTGCCCTCTAGTGGCCAGATGATTACAGGGTATTGATGACATACAGAGGTATTCCTGAGACTGTGCTGGCATTATGTCCACAGGCCTGGAAAGTCTTTGAAGGTTTTTAAGTAAATGAAAATAAATAAAACTAATGACATTCACATCAGCTGTATTTTGGGTTCAGTGCTTATTAGCAAATGCTAGCATTATCTTTATGAGGATGTTAGCATGCTAATGAGATGATTAATTAAGGTTCCTCAGAAATATTCCTCATCAGTATGTTTCAACTCTAAACATTTAAAATATTGTTTTCTTAATCCATAAACATTCATCATTTCCCATCTATCTATCTATCTATCTATCTATCTATCTATCTATCTATCTATCTATCTATCTATCTATCTATCTATCTATCTATCTATCTATCTCTTTATCTATCTATCTATCTATCTATCTATCTATCTATCTATCTATCTATCTATCTATCTATCTATCTATCTATCTATCTATCTATCTATCTATCTATCTATCTATCTATCTATCTATCTATCTATCTATCTATCTATCTATCCCAAATGCAGACGGCTGCTCTGCTTTGGAACCAGCTTCATCTTCATTGATTTGATCCTTGTTTTCATTGATTTCCTGCTGTATGAGTTTGTCTTTTATGTGGCTGGATGTCAGATTTTGAGAAGAAAAGAAAAATACAGTTTAGATAAATATATAGTTTATTATCTTCAGCATGATTAACAGTCCTCGAGGTGAGTTTCAGACCATTTTTCATGTGCTTCTCACAGGAAATGTGGACGAAATAAATTAAAACACACATTTGGAGGTTACACTAAATGTTAAACAATAGCCTCACATCTGCATTTATAGCAGCAACATTGTTGTTCAGTTTCTTCTTAGCTATGTTGGGTCTATAGTTGTTCTCTTAGCTGTTGAGTTTGAGAGTTTGGAAGCTATTGTAGCTCAAATCTTAGCCTCTAGGTGGCGGCACAGCTCTGGTATAGTTTGAATGCAGTTCACCTTGGTGATGAAGCTTAAAGCAGCATTTCCCTGACTGCAGCAGGACTCTGATATGACTTAAAGTGTCTGTTATTTGGAGGGAATTCAACAGGGCATCCACCTGACAGAGGAACAAAGTGGGAACATTAAAGGTAACAAAAAAATACAAGAAACCGATCAAGAGAAAATGCAATTTGTGCAGAAAACACCGGGAGGAGTGTCACATTTCACAGCTTCAGAGACGTTTGTGCTTGTTGGGCTCAGATACAAAGACAGCTTAAACAAAAACAGAGACTCATATTTCTAACGGAGAAACAAAAACACAGATGAAGGGAAGTCAATGCTTCAGAGGAGTTAAAAAGCTGGCTGAGAGATGCAGCACAGGGAATAACAACTCACAGAGCATCCATACATTAAAAGAAGTGCTGCAGCATTCAACTTTCACTGAATTAAGTCCAGTCCATTAGATGTACAATCAGTCCCCGCCCAGAGATTTTCTGCACAATCACAGAGCTGCAGGGTTTCTCTCTCCAGACGTTCGTTCATCAATGATGAGAGCTGAGGAGCAGAAGCAGAAAGCTCAGGAAGGAAGCAGCGGTCAGGTCAGAAGCTGCTGATTCGATACCCGTGGACGATGCCGCATGTCTCTTTAGGCGGCGTCTCCTCTGGCGAGGTAGGGGATGAGATTTGCCCGTCCTCCAGGTCGGTGTCTCCTCCAGACTCGGCCATCAGAGGCTGGCCACGGCTCTTCATCTCCTTCTGGTACCTCGCCATCAGCGAGGCGTAGATGCAGCCGTAAGTTGCCGCAACCACCATCATGACACACACAGTGCCGCAAACTACGCCTGCAACAATTTGTGTGCCGTGCGCCCGTCGAACGCTGACAGGTCGGTAGCGCTGGCGAACACATTCGTCGTTGCTGCTGACCCGGCCGGGCGGACAGGGAGGCCGGGTGGCGTAACCTGACGAACCCTCCTTGTTCTGACTCTGCAGGCAGTAGTTGAACATCTCTGCCGGCACGCTGCGGATGTCCCTGCCCTTCAAATCCCCCGGGACACTGCACTGCATCGCATCTATCTGCCCATCTATAAAACAGACAGAGAGGGTGAAGATGATGTATACAGCAGTTAACAAAATAATGAAGCCTAGAACCAAGTGTGGACGGGCCTGTAGCACAGGAACCGCTCCCTGGACCTGAGCCTGTTTCCACTATGTACAAGTATGGATGAACTACATGACCCTTGAATCAATACAAGTCAGCAGAGCCTGTGCTCATTTCACATTCATCACGATTCACTCTCACAAGGAAAAAAGAAACAGGGAAGAAAGGAAGATTGAGAGAGATGGAGGTCATTATATTCTTAGATGTCTGTGCTCAGCATACATCCGTCCTGCAGAGCGGAGATTAATTGCTTCGATTAGGCAGCTTTTGAAGTACAGACTGGAAATACAAAGTGATCTGCTCTGGTGCGATCTTAAGACACTGTTAGTATTTGAGGCTGGCCAGCAGCCCTGCTCACCCCTGTAAATCAGCCACTCCATCCAGTGCTTGAAGTCCCTCAGCTTGCAGTCGCACTCCCAGGGGTTTCCCGCCAGGTGTAGGTGCTGTAGCCCTAGCAGGGGCTCGAAGGTGACTCTGTCCAGAGCGGCAAGCCGGTTGCTGGCCACGGACAGCCAGGCGAGTCTCTGAAGCCCATCCAACAGGCCTTTAGGCAGCCACAGGAGGCCATTAGAGGACAGGTCGAGCCCTCGCAGCCGCCATAGCCCCCTGAAAGCCTCCTTGCTCAGGCCAGCACTCCCTTGACTTTCATTCACGCTCTGGGTAGCCTCTGTGCTGTTATTGGGGTCAGAGGGCGCCAGGCGCACCCCGAGGTAGTTGGCGGAGAGGTTGAGCCAACGCAGGCCACTCATTCCCAAGAAAACTCCAGGATGCAGGGTGGAAAAGTGGTTCTGGGAAAGATCTAGAAGCTCCAGGCTGCTGAGGTTGGACAGCTCCATCGTGCCCAGGGAGGAGAGGTTGTTCTGGGGTAGGCGAAGGGTCAGAGTGTCCTGGTTCAGCAGTGCTAGAATTGGTGTCAGAGAGAGGAGGCCGACAGCAGAGCAGTCAGTGGTGTTACTATAGCAGCTGCAGACGCCGGGGCAGCCGTGGACCGATCCCAGCAGTCCCAGTAGAACCAACACCAGACTGGACAGGGCTGCACAGACTGGAAGACATAAAAAAAAACATTTAATAATTTAATATTTAATGAGCATCCCTAAAGGTGCAACATGTGCAGAAATGCACAGAATGCACCGAATGTGAAGAAATGCACTGTGGTTTCTGAATGCTGAATTAGAGTCCAGTGTTTTGAGAGAAAGAAGTCACAACAAGACTACAACACCAAGTGGAAAATTAGGAAAAAAACAAGTTACAGTATCTGTTAAATTTGTGCCCAGACTCACCCAGGCTCTCCAGGTGGTTTCGTCCATACTGGTCCAGGCTGTTCATGTCTGTGGCACCAACACTGCAGCTTCAGGCTGTTTACACCAACATCCAGCTGTAGAGAGCATCCTGAAGAAACGACGGAAAGCAAGAAGAAGATTATTTTAGAAATACCGGAGTTGTGTTGTGAAAAAGTGCCACTGCTTGTGGGATGATTTTTTGATGTAGAAACAGCATTTAATATACAGTAGGTTTATGTCCAATCATAATTCAAGTTGTATAAGGTTTGTTTTGTTAGTATTATATGGCAAAATATTACAGTACCCATCAGCCTCAGAGACAGACTGTAATATCGACCAAAACGGGATTTTTCAAGATTCAAAACTTTATACACGAACCAACAGGTCACGCTATGTGATAAATACCAGAAGTTGGAAAAACTTGGTCCAAAAAAGAAAGACAAAAAATACTACTGAATTACAAAGGTGGATTTTAAGGATGCTTTTTAAAGGTCTCCACATAATACAGATATAATCAGATATAATAACAGATATAATAACAGATATAATAAGATAATATAATAAGATATAACAGAATCTGAACGTGTAATAATTTAACGTGCTGAATGTGTCACCAGGACTCTACAAACTGTGATATTTAGCTTCAGCTAACAGTTTAAATTGTGTTATCGGCTTCTACTTTTTGATTCTTTAAAACAGAAAACTGATGATTCAACCAGCAGTTTCATTTCCATCCAACCTCTCCAGCTGTCAGTCAGCCCACAGCGTCTATGAGACGTGAAAGTTGAATTGTGGATGACTGAAATAACTCGTCCCACTTCACTGCTTCACTGCAAACGATAATCCTTTGTGAGCTCTGTTTGGATTTACTTTGCTCTCTTTCTGCTCCATGTGCCGTTACTTTCATTCATCCTGTTGGTGCGAGATGAGAGATTTACTCTTTCACTCTCCACTGTCTTTCCAGCTGCTCCAGCTGATTTTCTTGTCACAAGCCTGTTTCTCAAACCTCTCAGTCACCATGAAGAGTGCAACTCCTGCAATATGCAGGATTAAGTGGAGTATATACAGATTAAAAAGCATCAACAGCTTAGTCTCTAGCAGAGCTGATCTACAGTATATTGGCATTACAGGCTGGAGTTATGCCGCACTTTGCTTGTTCTAAATCCATTTCATTATTCTTCGCTCAGAGAAGAAACACAAGGAGCTTCGTGATGAAGTGAAATAATCCTCCGTGTTTTCGTCCAGCTACACTGGAGGAAAAGTCAATGCCAACTTCTGTCTTCGTAACACCCACTTGTTCCTGTACGCTGCAGATACAGCGCAGTGTCGGCGTTGTTTCACTCGTGCAATCAACCAGAAATGTGTTTATTTTCTGATGATTAGTTCCTTTTTAATTCACTCAGTTTCCCTGCCTTGATTTCTCTGGCACTTTTGGGCACAGCGGGGGAAGTGTGCACGAGAGATAAAGCCACACAGGAAAAGAAAAGTGCTGTCACTCCATCATCCGTCTGTAGCTGCTGTAAAGAGCCAAAGAAACGCTGCCTCAAGGTCTTCCTTTTGTTGCAGGTCTTTCTTTTGTTACGTTGGCACAAAGATGCCAGTCACTCTGCTGCAGAATGCGTGAGGCAGGAAGCTGCCTTCAGGCCACAAGTGACATTACAAAACAGGAGAAATTACAAAGCAGGTAGAGGAGGGAGACAGTGGGAGGACATATGGAGGGAGACGAGACCCCAGGAGAATATTTAACGTCAAAGGCAAAGATGAGAGTGCAAATGTCACAGCCTTCATGACAGATGATGTTCAGGTTTGGATTGTTCTCACCACAACATTGGTTGTTTGTTTAAAAGCTTAAAGATTCATGACGTGACCTCTTGCAGTGATGCGAATAATGAGTGTCCTCTCGAAGTAACCGAGGGTGATGCTGCAAAAGCTGTTATGGAGGCGACCGGGGATAAATCTGAGGTTGCAGTTTTGTGTCAAGCTTCTGCCGTAGTCAAGTGGCTTGAAAGCAAGCATGCATAGGTGGAAACAGACTTCAAACCTGTCTGTCTCAATCAGCCTCTTGACAGGAGGTTGGATCGTTTTGTTTGATTGGTTGATCTACAGTGAGCTGCTGTCAGATGAGTTGAGAGTTTTTATGTGTATTTATGTATTGAACTGTTAGATACAACCATTGTCCCAACAGATTTTAATGACTGTATTTCAGTGTGTAACTAAGACCAGCTTTGCGTTGAAATGTTTCGAAAGCAAAACCCAAAGAAGAGATGCAAGCGGATGCAAAATCACATCCATCACATCCATGAGTGTATTTGAGTTTTTCATTTTCACACCGTACAGTCTCAGTGACCGGCATGTAGGATCCAAAACCTTGAACTCACAACAACCCCTCTCAGTGTGCATGTCAATTCAATTCAATGAGCTCCTCAAATAGAACTGAAAGTATATTTTTCCCCGGGTGAAAGCCGATAGCTTTTATATGTATGAGGCTATTTGCATGTTGAAGGTTCCCAAACCTTTAGGTCTCCACTTCATGAAGATACAGAAAAAAGGAAAAAGATCAATCAGAGTCTGAGCTGCATAAATGTGAACAACAAACACACCAGAAAACACTCGTAACAGTCATAGAGGTCGTTTAAGAAAGCACGGACACTTCCTTTAAGTATATGGGTGCAACACGCTGTGAAAGAAAATGTAAATGAAGAAGAACTGAGTTGAGTGACAGCTGTCAGTCATATTAGATTTACCACAGCAGCTCGTAAGAGGATGAGCGTACGGAAGACGACCTCTGACCCCTCACTGCGTCTGAAGGATTTATGTGAAGCGAGATCATGTTTGTCTGTAAATCCTTCAGACGAATAAAGATAATGAACACAAAATCCACAGCGACACACACACACACACACACACACACACATACACACGCACACACACACACACACACACACACACATACAGCTGTAAGACGAGGACCAAAACTAGTCGATTAGTCAATTGATTGGCAACTATTTTGATAATTAAATAATTGCGAATGAGATTTGCTGCTTTGAGCTACTCAGATGTTTCTTAGTCATACATGAGTAAACTGAATATCTTTGTTCTTCAGATGAAAGAAGACAAAATAAATTATAACATCATCTGCTCGTTGAATTAGCGCCAACATGTTCATGGTTGCCAGAGGATGCAGGATGAATTGATCCAACTATCTGTCAGGCAGTCTAATCACGTAATGATGCTCCTTATTTTCTGTTTTTCACTGAAAATCCCCAAATTCAAATTAGTGTAGTGACTTATATCGCGGTCCAAACATTGGGTTTCCTTTTCCAACACCTGGTTGTTTTAAACTTCCAGCAGCAGAAAGTGAAGAGAAGAATTTCCTCAGTTATTTTTAATGGATGTCTGGGGAGCAAACGGCTTGTCAACAGCACCATCAGCACCATCTGATGGGGACAGACGTCTGTTTGGGGTCCAGATGGTGTTAGAACAACTGGTCCTGTAGAACCAACCCACCGACCGACCATTTTTACTGCTGTGTCATCATCACACATCTGCTGTTTTACTGACGCTTTCAATCAAAGCACTTTAACGAGACCGGTAGTAGTAAACATACAGCACATGCTTCATGTGTCAGCTGATAACCATCGTAGCATGAAGCCATATTTGGAGTCCCATCAGTGTCTCTGAACGACAGAATTAAACACAGATAACTGTTTAAAGCTACCTTTAGCTTTAAGTTAACTGATCAGATGACAGTAAATGTCACTGATGTGTTTCACATAAAGGTTTTCCAGATGGTTCATGGGTTGAAACCCGTTTTTCGGCCTCCTGGCTCCTGTATGTAGGTTGTTACAGACGTGGTCAACTATTATCGTGATTTAAAACTCTGCCGTTTGGATTTTGTCATTGAAGTCCTGCCGGTGTGATGTTCCCAGCTTCATCTGCAGTGCATCGCTCCAGTTTTCTGGGCTCTAACGTGGCGTCCTGCTGGCTGCTTAATGGCCTCTGACAGGCAGCTCCACCACCACCACCCACCCCACCCCCACCCCCCAACCCCCAACCCCCCTGGGCTGCACTTTTCCTCCTAACAGCTTGAGAACGAGGCAGCCAAGCGTTCGGTCCAAAAGGCCGAGAGCACAAACACACTGCAGCATCCACAAGTAAACAACCATCACACACGCAGACTCTCCCCCACATGAGTCTCTATTTTAAAAACACTCACTACATAGACAAAAGTATGTGGACACCCAAGCATTTCTTTGCGCTGGGGGTTAATGTCATGTTGAAACACACTGTTGTCTGAAATATTAACCAGTTGAAGGAAGATTAATGAGCAACTATTTTCAGTTCATTAAGTAGGTCATTTCTAAAGCAAGTTTCAGACGGTTGGTTGGAAAAAGCAAAACATGTTTCACTATTTCCTGATATATTAACAAACAATTATTTCATTGTTTTGTTAAGAAAATAATCTGTAGATCAATCGATAATAAAAAATAATCATTATTTGGAGGTTTATTGTGTTGTAGCATCTTCATTTAAAGATAAAACCAAACAAGGAAAAACAGATTCTGACCAAAAGTACACTGAAGTAAGTGGACAGGGGTGTCCACTTACTTCTGGCCATGTAGTGTACATGCACACACATACAGGTGAGCACTCTCACTTTCAGAGGCACATGCACATTACTCTACATACAGTATGTACACACACACACACACACACACTTTCTCTCACCATCTGCTCTGCTGCTTCAGCCTCCAAACAGAGGAAGAGGACAGAAACTGTTCTTCTCCTTCATCTGTAAAACCACAGTGTCCTCTCACTCAACCAGAAACTCAGGTTTTTATCTTCAAGGACAGAAATTAGTCTTGACTTGAATAAAAGCTTGAATCCTGGATTCCTTTCTGGAGGCTAAACTGGACTTTCACTCCGGATTATTAAACACTGTCGTCGTCCTCTTCCTCCACATCGCTGCTCCCTCTGATCATCTGAGCGCTCCGTCCAACACACGCCCAGCCACTGACTGAGGGCGAGCGAGCAAGCAAGCCTCTGTGTATGTTTTAGAGAGAGAGAGAGAGAGAGAGAGAGACATCTAGAGAAGCCACATGCTGCCTCTAACGGTGTGTGTGTGTGTGTGTGTGTGTGTGTGTGTGTGTGTGTGTATTAAAGCAGAGTTTGACAGAAATAGTAACAGCAGAGTGTTGCAGCTGCAGGCTGAGTTCTCAATGAATGAAGACAGCGTAGTAACTGCACTACATACTGCATATCCTGAACTGTACTGCACTGTATTATACTATGATGTACTGTACAGTATTATACTGTACTATAATGTACTCACTGTATTATACTGTGCTATACTGTACTTCCTGTATTATACTGTGCTGTACTGTACTAACAGTCAACATGCCAGTAGAAACGATATAAACTATATATATAAACTATAAAAAGGGGGACTAAGAAATTTGATTCTGATAAAGCAGTTTTTTCAACACATGCTGGACGTGTAACTCCGCCCTGGTGAAAATATGCTCACCATGTTTGGCGCCACCCAGTGGTCAAATCATCATCAAATATAAAGAACCAGCTTCAAAACAGGCCGTTTTAGCTCCTGTCTCTTTAAGGCCCGCCTCCTGATGAGCCTGCTCTGTTCTGATTGGTCAGGCTTCAGCTCCGGGGAGTTTTTAGCAAATGTTACTCAAACAGGAAATTCATATTAGTTGGCGACTATTTTCAGCAGCTAGTGAGTGTTTCTGGCAGCAGGACGGTGTGTGTGGGCTTGAGTCAAGTTGAACCACAGTGTGTGTGTGTGTGTGTGTGTGTGTGTGTGTGTGTGTGTGTGTGTGTGTGTGTGTTCATGGTGATAAAGGAACATGTCACCCAGTGCATCTGTGTGACTCTAATGTGATTTTAATAGTTTTTGGACGCCAGCGGAGGTCACAGAGGTGACTACTCGTGTGTACAGCACAGTAACATATACTGTACATCACACACAATACATGTGATTGGGATCAATTCATTGTTGGTTTTGAGATTTGTAGACAATAAGACAAATGTCAGCAGCCTCCTTTAATCCTGAATGTCAGGAATGTCAATTTATCTGATCAAAGACAACTAGAAGAATTAAAAGAAAGAGAAAATGAAAACATAGATCTGTAAAAGAAGCACAGGAAAATAGACATAAAAACATATGGGTATGAAAATACACCAAATACTATAGATGGTAAAAGTATTGGTAGTAAACTGGACCATGAAGTTTTAATGTTCTCAATTTTGGAGATCTGATTTCAGCACAACAACAAAGTAAAATGACACTAATAACAAAGCTGCAGATTCTCTTGATGCAACATGAAATACTTCACGGGAAGCTGAAAAGTCGATTGAATGTGTCGGATGTGTTTTGTCCCGTCGTGGACGCTGCAGACTGCAGCAGAAACGGTGCAGCAGCAGCGCTGGAGGGCAGCGATGAGGACGCTGCTGACAGGAAAGGAGAAAAAAACAAAACAGAAATGAAATCAAACTGCAGAGCAAAGCTGCAGAGAGGACGTTTTAAAGAAGAGTGACGTTCAAGAAGTTCGAACATCATTTGTAAAGCTGGTTCAGTCTGGGTTTCTAGAGCTTTTTCTATGAAAACATCATCACCTCAGAAACGGTTCAAATAATTAAAAATGATGTCCTAACATAAGTCTACATGATTGTTATATTGTCCAGGAGACTCCTACATTCAGTAATATTGAGGATATTGTTTCAAAAAGAAATTTGAAATGGGAATATAAAATGGAGAAAAACACTTGAACCAGCACCCACTCACATTTTACAAAGTTAATGCACAATGTGGAAGCTAATTTCCTCTGCAGAGTGTCTTTAGAGGGTGATTACTTCCTGTAACCATGGTACCACCCAATGATGAACCTTCTTCCAGTGTTTCAACCACCAGTTCAGACTAATCTTGGAGGAACCGCAGCTTCAGAGGAGAATCTGTAGTCTGTGAAATTCTCAACAACAAAAAAATGACCATAAAAGGTTTTACATCTGCTCATACTCGTCTGTGTGTGTGTGTGTGTGTGTGTGTGTGTGTGTGTGTGTGTGTGTGTGCAGACCATTATTGAAGAGACAAAGAGTTGCAGATATTATGTTGTTCTTGGTGGAACGACCCCTGCTGGAGCTCACTGACCGCCGGTTCTGACTCGATCTTTGTGTGTGTTTTTCGTTGCTCTGATATTGACTCTTAATGAAGCCAGAATGGAGGACAGGATGGTTATTTGTTATAAAAACTTAAATATTTGGATGAGAAAGAAAAGAAACAATATATCAGTCAATACATCATATAAACAAACTGGACGAGGCTTTCACTGCATCTTGCTGTTAAACTTTATTCATCTTTTTCAGTTGGTCTGATAATAAATAGCTCATCTATCTGATCCATTCATTCTTCAACATGCTAATGCTGCTCAGGAGACGGGTTTTAACAGTAGTGTCACATATGATTTCACACAGTGTGCTACAACTATTCAGTGTTCAACATGTTGCTAAAAGCTTGCTGCCACTCGCAGTAATAAAGCTGCTACGGTGCATTACTGAGCGACGCGTCATTATCCAGTCTGCAGGGAGCGCACACGCCATCAGGCTCATCAGTGTTTACATCCCTTCATTAGCGTCAGGACACAACAGAGGTGAACTCAGGGTTGAATTGATTTGCTGTCCTCCTCTTTTTCCTCTACAAACACAGCAAACTGTTCAGCCCCACCTCTGCAGAGTCCATCTTGTCCTGCGTCTGTCTTAATGCTGCATGTGTGTGTGTGTGTGTGTGTGTGTGTGTGTGTGTTTTCTATTTTTAGCTATCGGTGTGCAGATGTCCTTGGATTTACTGGAAAAAAGGTTCTGGGCCATCGCCAAGCAGGTGAGCGGAAGAATCACACACACGTTAGCTGATGTCATTTTTTGGGGACATTTCCTAACATTGACCTCGACCTTAACCAAATTATATAAAACTCTTTGACTTTAACTTATAACCACAATGACACAAACCAGGTAAAGCTTCCCTGTAGAGTTTCTGTTTACCTTCAGTGTTTCTGAAAACACAAGGCGCCTCATGCAAGAAGCAATATGCGGCATTCATCACTTTTCTCAAACTTAAAGTTTTATTCTGGGGTACAGTATGAACAAAAGCTGTTGAACAAATCATGAACAGACAGTCTGACTTTCATCACACAAGGAGAAACACTTGTTTGACTTTTGAATCACAATGTCTTCATCTGAAGTCATTTTAGTTTAGAATTTAAATACGACACCAAAATCAAGTAAAATAAAATATATACTATATGTAAAACAAACACTGCAAAATATTCTGTTCACGATAGCAGCATCATCGTGGGTGCCAGTTTACTGAGAGGTCTCTCTGCTGCTCCCTGTTTAGTATCATGTTGTGTGTCTCTCTACTGCTCTCTGTTTAGTATCATGTTGTGTGTCTCTCTGCTGCTCTCTGTTAAGTATCATGTTGTGTGTCTCTCTGCTGCTCTCTGTTTAGTATCATGTTGTGTGTCTCTCTGCTGCTCTCTGTTTAGTATCATGTTGTGTGTCTCTCTGCTGCTCTCTGTTTAGTATCATGTTGTGTGTCTCTCTGCTGCTCTCTATCCAGCATTGTGTTGTGTGTCTCTCTGCTGCTCTCTGTTTAGTATCATGTTGTGTGTCTCTCTGCTGCTCTCTGTTTAGTATCATGTTGTGTGTCTCTTTGCTGCTCTCTATCCAGCATTGTATTGTGTGTCTCTCTACTGCTCTCTGTCCAGCATTGTGTTGTGTGTCTCTCTGCTGCTCTCTGTCCAGCATTGTGTTGTGTGTCCCTCTGCTGCTCTCTGTTTAGCATCATGTTGTGTGTCTCTCTGCTGCTCTCTGTCCAGCATCATGTTGTGTCTCTCTCTGCTGCTCTCTGTCCAGCAGCATGTTTTGTGTCTCTCTACTGCTCTCTGTCCAGCATGAGCATGGCCTGATGTATGTGTCTTTTAGGTCTAACTAATGTGTAATGCAGAAAAAACTGGAGATGCAGGGGTTAGAAATGTAATATTGTGATTTTGTGCACTATGTTGCCCTGAAATTTGTGGGAACAGATGCTGCGTAGTCAGACAGGACTCAGTTGTTTAAGAATGTCAGTACATCACCAAGTTTCAAACAACATCAAGTTTGCAAAGGACGAACAAAAGATTTTTGCTGCATGACCAGCTTGTAATAATCCTCTGGAGTCAGAGGTCATTGTTTCAATTTTTCTTTATGCTCATTAGGGAACTGATCCAATTAATTAGGTGCATTAAGACTCTCAGACTTTTCCTTTTAGGATTAAAGTGTAATGGTCAAGAATAAAGTCCCATTAAGAAGTAAAACAATTGGATTTAGCAGTTAATAGAACAAAGTAAATATGATTTTCACAAGTAAAAGTTTTCCTAATTTAATGTAAGCAGCCTTTTCTCTAATACTGTCAGTTATTGTACAGCTTAAACATTTAAAGGCACAATCAATAATCTAATTCTGAACAAACAGGCCTCTGTTATGAAAATGAAAACACAATGTTAATACATGCTAACATCCATGTATTAAGATGCTTGCTGACATGTTAACACATTGATGTTTGCATGTTAGCATGTTACATATAGCAGGCAGCTCGTCAGGCCTTATCAAACTTCTTCTGAAATTTTACTTCGGACTAAAAATACTTCATTCAGAGTCAAACTTGAGACTCCTTTATGAAGCATCCTACTGTTACTTTCAAGAATATCTTGTATATATTATATAATATCTTATATAGAATGAACTCCTAAGTTAAGAAAGTTGATATGATGTTCTTGATGTCACTCTGGAGTGATTTTGTAGCTTGATAAATACGACCTCTTATCCTCCGATATGATGCAAGGCAGACTAACACACACACACACATACACACACACACACTCGTCAGGTCTTTGCTGACCTTGCGAGTGTCCCCTACAGTTCAGTGAAGCAGAAGCAGAGCTGCAGCTGAATGTGTGCAGATGTGCTGCAGAGGTAACGTCATTAATGTGAGCTGACAGCTGTGACAGGCTGGATTAATGCGTTCACAACGCTCACTGATGACATTAACTCATGTGATTTGATTTACATTTTCAGAGGTTTATCAAATGTTTGTTAGTCATTCTGAAACAAGGCTGCAGTGGTCATAAAACACAGATCAGTGTGATTTACCTGCATCCTCTCTAAAATAGCACAACACTGACAGACTGAAAGGGCTTTGATTCAACTTTACTAAGAAATCTTACTGAAACATGTTTTGACGATACACAAACAGTCAACATATATTTGTCCCATTTTGAGGCTCATGTACAGTATGTTGTGTAATTATTTTCACTCTTTTTCTCCATCCTTCACCAACTTTCTTCACCTTGTTGCTTCCAGCCCAGTGATACAGACGTAAGTGAACACAGATTATTGATGATTATTGATTGAAAGCTTGTGTGTTGTTCACAGTGTTGCTTTTACTTATTTGGAGTCATTTTTTGGGTTATTCCTTGTCAGTGAATGAAACTAGAGATGTTGATTCATCGTGGACTGTGAAGCAGCTTTGTTTGTGTTGTTTGTGATGATGCGACGCCTCGTCTTCATGACCTTACCTCTCAGAGCTCACCCCACGTCTCCTCTGTCTTCCTCTCAGTGTTCAAACATTGAAGGCGTGTGTCCTCTGAGCTGTGAGAGTGCTGTAAGTACCCAGCCTGCTCTGTCTGCAGCTCATCTCTGAACATCAGTTTACGTTGAACAGACACTAATTGCCGCTGCTTCCTGTTCAGGATCTGAACTGTTTCCTTGTCGACAACAACGGCTTCATCCTGCTGTCGAAAGAGAGAAATGAGGTGAGATCCACAACCCGACCCAACCCCGTCACATTCAATAAATAACACGACTAGAGGTGCAGCGATTGAAAGAAAATGAATCAGCAACTGTTCTGATAATCAATCAATTTAATGTGTAGTTTTTTTTAAATTATTTGATGCTTCTGGTTTTTTTAAATCTTCTTCTTACATTATAGTTAATTGACTATATTTTGGGTTTCGGACTGTTGGTCAGAGAAAACAAGACATTGGGACATAGGTAACTGACTGGTGATTTCCTAAAGAACTACAACTGAAACCTGTTGGTCTGGAAGGAGGGAAAAGTCTTAATGATGATTTGGGAAACATATGCAAAATTGCAAGTGAGGACCTTTAATTAGATGAAAACACTCAGGCTTCAAGGTTTAATCTGCTTGGAGTCAGGAAGTTGATTCCTTGGACAATCAGGATGGTGTTGCGTTGCGAACGAGGAGGTGACTTCTGAGCTTCACTGCAGCTCTCTGCATCATTTAATGTGCTCATAAACAACATCTGGATGGCTCACAGGATTTTAAGACAGTATTAATCTGTGTGCATTAGCAGTCAGATGCAGCATGTTTGATCCGTCCAGGCGGAGGTCACTTAAATCTGCACCTCGACACTGATGGAATATGAAACATCTGAACAGCAGCAACACATTGCGTGTTTGCTGCCCTCTAGTGGTTTAACAGTGACACAGGGTCAGAGGTGAAGTTTAAACACTGTAATATATGTTATATATATATCATGTACATGACTAACCACAAGATTCCATTTGAAGCCAGAATGAATGTTATATTCAACATATCAACCTAAACGCTGATGATGTGCCGGTGTTCACATGTTGTTTCTGCTGCCCCCAAGTGGTGAAAATTTACAACAACCTTTACAGCTACACCGTCCATCTTATCATGACATACCATCATTAAAAATGAGACCTTAATAAAACAAAATTATGATTCGTATCTTGTGTTTATCTTAATCTAAAATCTGACTTTCATGATTTTACTAATTTATGTAAATCTAACTTTAAAAATCTAACTTTAATTTTCTTTTTCTTTTCCTGATGAAAACAGGTGTCCATACATTGCAGATGAAATCATTTTTTTATGTGTGTAGCAGACTGTGAGCCTGCTGTCTGTCTGACAGCTGCTTGTTAGCTCTGGATTAACTCAGCCTGTTACTGCGGATTAATCCTGAGCTCATCACGGTACCATAATCACACACACACACACACACACACACACACACTCAGCTGAGCAACCACGTTTCATAACACACACCGTCTCCTCCGTTGAGATGTTCAAGTCTATTTTAGTCCTTTTGAGTCACTCTCGACCTCCAGCATGTTGTTTACTTCATAATATTTAGTGTAGCTTTTACTTCTAAATATTTCATATGATGCTGGATCGTTTATCAGTAATAATGTGTCATATTTTAATTGTTATATTTTGTGAGAAGAATCTGCAACCATTAACATTTATCTGTCAGGTGAATGTTTTATTTACCGATTCGTAGAAGTAGAAGTATACAGTATTTTGTTTCAGATATGCTTCATTTTAATCAGTACAGCTGCTGAATGTACACGTCACGTATTTAATCTTTATTCATGGAGCATTTTAAATCCCTTTGGTGGAACTGGAGGAAAACAAAGACATGACAACCAAAAACTGATGAACTTACAACTTATTTTAACTACTTACATTATTATTATTATTTATATTATTTATAATCACACAAAAGGTTGTCAAAAACATGTGGAAAAACCTGCAGAACCGGCAGCAGTCCACTCTGCGGTAGAGTAAAGCTCAACCAAATATCATTTACCGGAGAAGCTCATTTTTCATTATTTGCATGTTTGCCGCGTTCCCAGCGGCCTTACTAAGCAGATATTATGATGAAGTGCTTCCTCGATGTTTTGCTGAGCTCTGGACTTTACAGGAAGTTTGTGGAAAGACCCAGAATCCTCTCCGGTGTTTACGCTGCTGTGGTGCGTTGCAGGGGACGGTAAATATTTAATCAGCAGAGAAATCAAGTCAGTGCGGACTAAAAGAAATGGGTCAGAGGGGGGAAGTGTAGTGTGCACAGTGACCAAGCAAAACGCCGGGCTTGTTATTGGTTGTGCTGGCCATGTACAGAGGACATGTCTGTTTGATCAATGATGCTGCTGCAGGAGTCCACTGTTCAGCCTCACGGCTGGAAACACGTTCGAGTGACAAACGTGGATAATATTGTCCTGAAATTAACAAAACCGACAGGATGTAGAGACACTATAGCAGAATGGACATGTGCAGAATGTGTCCTTTAAGAAGTTTACCATGCTATCTTTTACTGTAGGATGTTGGTGTATCTTGCTAACTTCTTGGGGATTTGAGGGATTATGAAAGTCATCAAGACTGATCAGCTGGAGATCGTAAATATCAGGGATGAATCTCCATCTGTCCAGTTGTTGTTGAGATATTTCAGCCTGGACTTGTGTTGAAGTGTCTGTTTTATTTCGACTGAGCTGTTTGTGTGTCTCTGTATATAATGACTCTTCAGAGATTGTAAGCAGAATTAACCCTGAGTGTTGCTGCTGTACATCTGCAGCTCCTGGCATATTATTTTTTTGTTTATTCCAGCATGTTTACCCTCTGCTGCTGCTGCTGCTGCTGCTGCTGCTATGAGGTAAACAGAAGGAAAGTTTTACGTATGATCAGCAACCTGCGAGTCCTCCGAGGCTGCTGGGAAAACCCCGAACAGACAGAGACAAAGTGTGACCGGAGAGCAGCTTGTAAACACGAACAGAGCTGCTGAGACAAAACGTGCTGAATAATTCAGAGACTTTCCTGCTGCTGAGGGCCAGAGAGGACACACACACACACACACACACACACCGATGTGAAATCACTGCTTCCTTCACATCATCTGTTTTATTCATCCTGTAACTTCCTGGGATTTTTACGCCACACTTCTTATTTCTCTTTACGTCTGTATGTTGTTATATAACAGCTATGCTTCTATGACCAGAGGAGACTTCAAACAAGCTGGAGCCCAAACTTTTTCCTTGCTGTAATCTTTCCTCCATCAAAGTCCCTCTTTTTGTTCCTATACTTCCACCACAGCTCAACAGGGAAACACAAAGAGGGAACTTGATGCTAAACAGACTGTAAATGTGTCAGATATCCACTTGATATGATACTAACTCACGTTGTCTTTCCCAGGTGGGCCGTTTCTTCGGCGAGGTGGACGGCTCTGTCATGGCGTCGCTGATAAAGATGGGAATGTTCAAAAAGTACGACTGACGGCTGATACTGCACATTACACATCTGACAAAAGTTTGAGAAAACATTTATTATCAGTAATAATCTGTTTTCTCAAAGGCAGTGTCATCAAGAGAGTTTGAGGGTTTGATTTTGATGCCATCTGGTGGTCGTATGAAGAAGGACACTGTGTTACTGACTGTTGTTTGTTTGTTTGTTTGTTTGTTTGTTGACAGAGTGTCGTTGTTCGACTACCAGGCGATGTGTAAGAACAGTCATCATCACGCCAACAGCGCTCGACGTCTGCTCAGCGTGAGTCTCTGCAGATCAACACTTCCTGTTTTATGTGTTCTTTATTTTATATTAAAAATATGGAGACATAAAAACATTGATAAAGTAGCTTCACTGATTACAGCTTTAAGTTTTGTTGTTTACTGTATTATTATAGTTTAAGGATGTTTATTCCTCTTAATTGTGTGTTTTAGCAGCTTATTTAAGTTGAATAATGAGGATATCATTTCCCTCCTGCAGCCGTTCTATGGCGTCGCAGCGTTGATCAAATGGCTCTTCTCCAACGCTCTGATGTAAGTTTATGTTTCATTCGGTTCATCTCGCCTTGACCTTTGTGTGACCTTTGTGTGACCTTTGATTCGAGAGCCTCATTTCTCTGTTTCTGTTTCACTGTTGTGTCTCCTGTCAGGTTCTTGCTGGACTTTAACCTCTGTGGTCTCTGGCACTCGGACTACTTTGTGGACGGTAAGATGTCGTAAACAGTCACGTGATTCCTCTTCAAGCCGCCGGCGGTTTTTCTCTTTGTTTTGTGGTTTGAAATCTCCTTGAGGCCATTAAACACCTCCTTCCTCATAGCAGACTCCATTATTCATGTCATCTCTGCTTTTTGTGTCATTTACAAACATCTGTCTTCAAAATGATGACGTCATCATCATCATCATCATCATCATCATCATATTCATCCGTTCAGCCAAGGCCGGCTATCACACAAGTGAGTGGAACGTTTGATGCTCGTCTTCTCTTTGAGTTCAGATGAATGTGAGCTCAATAACACGTGTGTGTGTGTGTTTATATGTGTGTGTGTGTTTGTATGTGTGTGTGTGTTTGTGTCTCAGCTCATAAGCAGAAGAAGGTGGATGCGCTGCAGCCCTGTGACACGGCGTATCCCGGCTTCATGTACGACTCGTCTGTCAGAGAAGCCAACAGTCTCATCAAGTGTGGACGCTGCCAGAAGTACGACACACATAGACACAAGACATTTAACACATCAACATGTTTAATTATATTTATTGTTTAAGTAAAATCATTTGAAAACGTATTATTAAAGTTTGGGGATCAGTATTAAATGATCAGTTGTTCTTGGTGTGTTTCAGGATGTTTGTGGTGCAGCAGATTCCCGACAGTAACCTGGTTCTGGTTGTGACTCAGGCCGACTGCGACTGTTCCCGTCAGTATGGACCGATTCTGCTGGAGCCCAAAGAGATCAAATATATCCTTTAATTTAGCGAAAAACAACTGCTGAGTCGCTGCAGGGAGGACAAACGCTGAAAAATCACATTTTACTGGACGTCTTCTGCTCTGGTGCTGATACAGCAGAGTTCAGTACAGTTCAGGGTCCTTCATGCAGCACAGTGAGCTCAGTCTGCCTCATGAAACCAGAAACCAGTGTCCAGACAGTCGCATAGTTCCTCCTATAATACAAAATTTAAATACAAGGTGCAAAAAAAGGCCTCAGCTAGTATTAAAACATCTTAAATAGTGAATGTTGAATATCATCATTGTTTAATCCATTTCATCTGGTCACATTCATTAAGATGAATTATATCATTAGGAGTTATTGTTGCTGTTTTCCTTAACGGCAGTAAACATAACGCCACCGTGAAGTGCAACAGGATGAAATCGCAGAAGGTGCGACGGCGTCCTGAGTCGTGCCACGCCTACCACCCAAAGGTCAGTGAAAAGTAAAGACTCAAACGTGTGAAGGCGTCTGACTTCTGCTTCACGATAATTACGCTCAATAATGTCGAAAGTTCCATAATGTACGATATTTGATCATTTTGTGACAGTATTAGTTGTTGTAATCCATCAAGGCTCATTTTCATTGATTTCCCAACACGATCATGATGGTAAAATATGGATCCTACGTTTACGCATTTCTTCTCACATCTTTCAACGCATCAGTACATCAACTATTTAATAATGTTGATTTAATAACTAATGATAAAAAAACCTTTAAATTAAAGAGTGAACAGATGGATTAAAGTTTCTTCGTCCATTTAACAACACAAACAAGGAACACTAATACTACTAATACTTAATGTATTTATGTATTTTGTTGTCGTATTTTTTGACTCTATGTTCAAATTGTCCAACAGGAAGACGCGAAGGAATGCGGCGGGGCGGCGGCCATTTCACTGTCGCTCCGTCTCTTCTCGACCTCTTTGGTCATCTCATTGGTCCTCCACCGTTGGACGTAAACCAACCCTCCAATCAGGATCCTCTAAGGGAGGCAAAGCAGGAAGTAGCATGGAGCCGGTAGCCAAAGGATTTTTTATTTGTTTTTGCGACGAGAGAAAACTTTGAATCTTTTCTTTCCAGCTGTCCAGACGAGCTTCAGCTCCCTCTGCAGTGGAGATAAAGGGCTATTTGAGCTGCAGGAGAAACAAACTCTTAAATGGGAACGTGGCGCCCCCTGGTGGACATGTGCTGCCAGTGCAGCTTGTGTGTGGAGAAATGTTGCCATTACACTTGGACAAGAATGTGACGTCTTTGTAGCGTTTTGATACAGAAATATTGTACACGAGTAGAGTTTTACATTTTTAAAACGATTTACCAAAACTGGTTCAAAGAGATTTAAACAGTGAAGAAATGTGAAAGATTCGGTTTGAAAATTCGCTTTCAGGCTTAAAGTACTGTATGAAAACTTTCCAACTTAACACACTTCAGGTTTCCATCAATGTGTTTCCTGGAAGTTAAAAAAATGGAAGAATTTTGATTAAAATTCCTGAAAACTTGCAGTATATATTTTTTGTTTTGTTTTGTTGATTTGCAGGTCAAAAAAAAGTTTCCAACCAAATATAATCAGCTTTTAGATGTTTTAGATTTAGTATTAACAGTTATAATCAGTCAAAGTTTTTTTTTTTTATTCACTTATCGACACGATCAGGAGTAAAATATGGATCCTACATTTATCTTTCGTAAACATCTTTTGACCTGCAGATAAACAAAAGTTGTTCACATGGAGGGAAACTCATGTTGGTTATTACAGATAGAAACCGTAGCGTCTGGATGAAGGAGCGTTTCGAGGTCAACAAGTGTGTGAACGGTCGAGAATACAAAACAAAAAATATCAATAAACATTTTTCACTTGTGCATCTTTCTACTTTTGTTTCGTTCTGTTTATTATCAATTCAAACACAATTTTCTGCCAGCAGATCACTTGAAGGAAAATAACTTTATTGGTAAAACATGACTTTGATGGTTACCATGACAACTGCTGACACGTATGTTAGATGAGTTAACTCTTCACCGTTTGCTGCACATATTTTCATCATCGCTTCATCAATTTGTCTATAAAATGTCAGAAAGTCGTATTGAAACAGACATTATCATTTCTTATACTTCATGTCATGTTTAGCATGATCAATAGTCCAAAAAAAACATGTTTAAAATCATGACTTCAGCTTCAAACTTTACATTAGAAGAGCTGCTTTAAATCAATAATCATTAATTATTCAATTAGAAAAATAGCTGCCAGTTAATTTCCTGCTAATTAAAACTGTTGCAGCTCGACTCTGCATCTGTATTTACACACTGAGCTGTAGAAACTGGTTTTTAAAAGTATTTTTAATGAAATGTCTGCGATTTTAAACACTTTACACTTTATTCTTAAATATTTCTGTTGTATCTCACATAATGAAACCTGTTTCACCTCAGTAACCTGCTAAATGACCTGCTCTCCGCTGCCTAAGTGGTGCTTTACAATCTGACTACAGACACAATAAGTCAAACCAAAACCTTTACAGACGCAGCCTGTAATGAAGGAATCGTGTGTTTGTAATAGTTTGAGGAGGAATGAATGATATCAGTGAGTTAAATTGGTTTTATTGTCTTCATAAGTCTCCACAGAGAGACACTTTAAAAAAAAAGAAGGCTGCAGTTTGTGTTTTTGTTTTAATGTTTTTAGGGGATTTTTCCTTTAAATCAGCAGAAATCTGTAGCAGCTTTCTGTCAAGTCATTATCACACAGACATACAGGTATTTACAGCATCAGGGTGTTTGTATAAACTGTTACAGACGCACACACAAACGAGAAGACGCCTGCAGCACCTGGAAACAAAAGTTGTAAAAAGAAACGGGTGGAAACAAAAAGCAAGAAAAAAAAAAACTCAAATTATTTAAAAAATGTTGGAAATTTTCCTCTTCAGCCTCTTCGTCGTCATCAGTCAGGGAGCAGAAGTCCAGTTTTATTGAATAAATACGAAAAAGAAAAATTGACACATCAGTGCATCATTTACACTCAGTTGTCAGTCTGTTGTTTGTTGTTGTTCGTCTCCTGTTTGGTGACTGTTGAGGCGTCTCGGAGCCTCATATAAGCTTCTCTGAGTCCGGTAGAAGTCAGACGTGAACATAACTGATAAAACGTTCTCTCAAATGCACTTTTCTGTGATCTTAAAATGACTCATTTCTGCTCTTATTTGTCCTCTTGTATCTCATCTCTAGCAGCTTATAAACTGCTTGAATTACTAAACTGCGGTTATTACTAATTTATGATATTTTAATAAAACTTCCCCCGGCTCTGTAACACTGAGTCAGTACTTATTGGTGTGAAGTGAGGTCTTCGTGCTTTAAACGGCCTGCTGCTTGTCTCGAGTCTGGCTCGCCTCCTCATCGTCCGCTCCTCTCTCCTGGTTCCAGTCTCGGAGGCCCTCCGGCAGGGACGTGTCCTCCTCGAAGCTTCCCGTCCCTTCCACAAACTCCTCGTACGTCGACTTCTCCTCGAACGGCCGCGGGCCCAGCAGCTCCAACATGTCCGCTTTGTCCAGGACCTCCTTCTCCAGGAGACGCTTCCCCACCTGACCGTCACAAAGTAGTTGGTTTTTTTTTAGCATTTAGACTGAATCGGTTTGGTTATTAAACAGTTGCCAAGTTACATTTCTGTCGATTAAATAAACCTGAAAGTTTCTCAAATCACAAAACAAACTTCTGATGTTCGAATTTCTGATTAGCTGTGTTGTATTTGAGCGTCTCACCATCTCCACCAGGTCCTTCTTCTCCTCGATGAGCTGCAGGGTGCGCGCATATGCTCGCTCCACCAGCTCTCGAACCTCCATGTCGATCAGCTCGGCCGTGGCTTCGCTGTACGGCTTCTCCAGAACCATCTCGCCCTGCCGCGGCAGGTCAAACGACACCTGTCCGACCTTCTCGCTCATCCCAAACTGCACCACCTGAGTTCGAGATAAGATAAGATAAGATAATACTTTATTTATCCCACAACGGGGAAATTCACTTGTTACCAGCAGCGAAAAATAGAAACAAGGAGGGAAACACAAGTGTACATATTTACAAAAAGTACTAAATTAAAAATGTGTAGATTTAAGAAAAACAAACAAAACAAACAAGACGTCAGACACAAACTGCCTGAAGCAATAGCCCGAGTCCGAGTGTGTGTGTGTGTGCGTGTACCTGAGCGTAGGCGGACTGCGTGACCTTCTTCAGGTCGTCCTGAGCTCCAGTGGTGATCTTGCCAAAGAACACGTGCTCGGCCACACGGCCTCCCAGCATCATGCACATCCTGTCGAACAGCTGCTCCCGGCTGTACAGGTACTGCTCTCTGGGCAGGTACTGAGCGTAGCCCAGCCCCTTCCCCCGCGGGATGATGGACACCTGGACACAGAAAGACAACGTCTGTTATCAGATCATTTCACTGGAGAACTTCTTTAACTTTGACCTGACTGTTGATGTTGAATAAAGTCCGCAGTGTGTGTGTGTGTGTGTGTGTGTGTATGTGTGTGTGTGTGTGTGTGTGTGTGTACCTTTAGCAGAGGGTCGGCGTGCTGCAGGAACCAGCCCACAATGGCGTGACCGGCCTCGTGATACGCCACAGTCTTCTTCTCTGTGGGCTGCAGGACCTGAGTCTTCTTCTCCAGACCTGAAACCACAAAGAACCGAGGACTGAGGACTACAGCAGTAAATAATAACAACAACAACAACAACAACTCCTGCTGTCTGCTCCATAAAAAGGAAAAGTTAAAACAAAGTGACTTCCACTGGGACACGTTCAAAGTCGCTCACCTCCGATGACGCGGTCGATGGCCAGTTCGAAGTGTTTGCCGTTGACAGACGGGTTCAGGTATCTGGCGGCGATCAGCGCCGCCTCGTTGCAGACGTTAGCGATGTCGGCTCCTGATTCATTCACACAAACAAATACACATGTGACGATGTGTAAAACCAATGTATGAAGATTGTTTTAACTTTGTGTTTTTTTATTATGTGTCTGTTACAATGTTAAGATGCTTTTTTATATATACATATATATTTTTAATACTTTTTATAATAGGGGGCAGAGGAGAGATGAACTGATGATGGTCCACCTGGAAGCTTTATTCTAATAAATAATGCTTCTGTGACTTACCAGTGAATCCTGGTGTGGCAGCAGCCATCTTCCTGGCAAGAGCGTCTTTGTCCATGTTGGGATCCAGCTTGATTGGTCGCAGGTGGACTTTAAAGATGGACGCCCTGCCTTTAATGTCCGGAGGACCTGAGAGGAGACAGAACATGTTAGTCTGAATCAGTTAACTGATACAGAAGAAAACAGGCTGACAGGAAATATATTTATTGGATTTTGGTCTTTTTCTTATCAGATTTCTGCAACGTTAATCACAAGTTTTTGCAGATGCTGAGGTATTTTTATTTTAACTAATGTGCATAATTTATACAGCATATAAGAAGTAAAGACCTGCATGTGCTCAGCTGAGATCGAGTATTTTAATATTTAATGTTAAAAGTAATTAAAAAGTTTAAAGAGTAGAAAAACAAAATTTGTGTCGCGTCACTGATACAGAAAATAAGTTTGTTTTGTTTTATACTTTTTACTGAAAATAAAAATAATGTTGTTCATATGGATGATCGAACTAAAAGTTTATATCTAAAACAGAAGAGAAGTACACAAGATCTTCATAATAATCACATTTTTCACATAAATATGATTATATATAATATTATTTAAATTGCTTTTTTTGTTTGATCAACAGTCTAAAACTCAAAGATTAAGTTTTAAATATTGGATACGACGAGAAAAGTAAGAAGAAACAAAAACTGTTAAAATTGATTGATTAACAAAACAGATTAAATCACCTTTAAACATGTGATCTGCTCGTTGTGACTCTGGTGTGTTCACATACATGTATACGTGTGTTAATGTCTGATCCGTGTTGGACTCTACCTATGTAGATCTGCCGGTCGAAGCGTCCCGGTCTCATCAGTGCAGGATCCAGGATGTCGGGTCTGTTGGTTCCGGCCAGAACCACCACATTAGTAGACGTGTTAAAACCTACAAACAAGCAAATATCACGTAAAACAACACGTGAAGCTCCAGGTTCAACCCTGCACACTTGAGTGCTGCCTACCGTCCATCTCGACCAGCAGCTGGTTCAGGGTGTTTTCCTGCTCGCTCTGACCACCAAAGTTCCCTCCTCCTCGCTTTCGCCCCACAGCGTCGATCTCATCGATGAAGATGATGCAGGGGGCGTTCTTCCTCGCCATGGCGAACATGTCCCTCACCTGAGGAGAAAATGGTGCCAAATGTCTCCTAAATGTATCCATTTATCTTTATTATCTCGACACAAGTCACATTTGAAGGTGATCTTCAGAGATTACAGAAACTATATCTTCACATACCTTACACTCTGTCTCTAATAATCACATCCATGCAGATATAATTAAGTTATAATCGTCCCATTTGGTCTCCTATGACCACAGAATTTATTTTCGTTTTTCACTTTGTACCATGTAAGACAGAAGACTTGAATCCAGAGTGGAAAAGCTATGGTTTAAGATCCTTTTTCTGTAAATAAATAAAATCCTATTTATACAACACAACAGTGTTTATACAGAAATATCCGTCTTCCTGTTTTCTTCTCTTCAAGCTATTTATTGTTCTCGGTTGTCACTGTGGGATCTGCTGCGTCACATTTAAAGGAACAAACACACGCTGTAAGTCTGTCTGTGTTATCTTGGTTCTGTCACTTACTCTGGCTGGACCGACGCCCACAAACATCTCTAGAAACTCTGAGCCGTTGACGGTGATGAAGGGGACGTCGGCCTCTCCAGCTGTGGCTTTGGCCAGCAGCGTCTTCCCCGTCCCCGGAGGTCCAGACAGCACAGCACCCTGAGAGAGAGAGACACACGCACGCACACACACACACACACACACCATTTAACTTACTCAACATAATTTACAACAAAATGTTATGGTTTCAATTTAGAGCCGAGACAATTAGTCGATCGTCAGAAACTATTTTGATAATAATTAATTGTTCTTTGCAAGCAAAACAGTCTGATTTGATGAAAAATGTGTTGCTTTTTGGGATTTTGGACTTTAATGACTTCACCTTGAGCTCTAGTAATGTAGTAATGTGCATGCAACGCTCTCCTATAACGTCATCAGAACGCTTTTTTTATTTGGATCCAAACTGATGCAGAACCTGACGAGTCGGGTTTTATTCTGTGTTTTGTCCAAACGTGGTGCCTACGTTACCCACAATGCAACTTAATGCTGACACTTCACCCAAAGATCATTTTTCAAGAAAAAAATTCTCAAAAAGTAAATGAAAAGTTGATCCAGTTTAGAGCTGCAACAATTGATGCATTGAGGGAAAATTAAATCTCCAACCGTATCGATAATCGATTTATTTTTTGTTTTAAGAAAATGCCAAAATTCTGATTCCAGCTACTTAAATGTGAATATTTTATGTTTTCTTTAGTCCTCTATGACAGTAAACTGAATATCTTTGCCATCTGAAGACCAAACAACTAATAGATTGCTTGATTGATTGTATCTCTTCAGCAGATCCTCGTTCAGTATCAGTCCAGGAACCTGTAGGAGGAACAAACCCTCCTACAGGTGTTTTCGACCCCCGCGTGAATGTGCCGCACCTTGGGGATCTTGGCTCCCAGGTCCTGGTACTGCTGTGGGTTCTTCAGGAAGTTAACAAACTCCAGGATCTCCAGCTTGGCCTCCTCGCAGCCGGCCACGTCCTTGAACGTCACCTGGATGTTGTTCCTCATCATCGTGGCCGTGGACTCGCTCATGCTGAAGAGCCCCCTGCCGCCGCCGGGGCCTCCACCCATTTTTCCTCGCCGCATGCTGAGGAACAAGAGGCTGATCAGCAGCAGAGTCGGGATCATGCTCATCAGAAAAGAGCTGCCGGGACAAAGGAGGAGGGTTATCAGCACAACCACAACACGTGTAGAAATATTTATTTTTCCCGGAGCATGGTTGATAGTTGATACATTAAATCAGCAATTAACAATTATTTTCTTAATCGTTTAGTCTTTAAAATGTCAGAAAATAGTCAGAGGCGTCATATCCCACACAACTATATGGGATTTCATGGTTTTAAAAATGATTAATGTCTATTTTTATACAATATGAAAGTTGTGTAGAATTGATGTTAATGAATAACATAAAACTGAATGTATACGTCAGATACTTAAAGCTTTAAAAAGACTTTAGCATGAGTGGTTTTAACTATAACCTACAAGTCATTAACTTAGTCATTTTGCTTAAAAGCTAAAATGATTATTCGATTAACAAAAAAGTTACAAATAATAAATAATTCTGTTGATCATCTAGTTTACTCATTTACATAACACACGTGATGATAAGAGAAGTGGGCGTGTTTTCGTGTCAAACGCACCCGTCACTCTCGTTGCTGTAGACGACGGTGGGTCGGTGCGACGGCTCCAGACCGAGCTCCATGTGCGCCGCCTCCAGGTTCCTCTCAAACGTGTCGACGCTGCCGATGTTGAACCAAGCGTAGCTCTGCAGGACACAGGAAGTCCCAGAACATCACATTTCAGGAACATGGAAGTCGCTGGTCCCGTTTTTTTTATTTTTTTATTTATTGCGTCATTTTAATGTCACAAACATGGACACAAATATTTGATCTTTAGGAGATACGTGTGTTTCCGCTCACCGATTCGGTGTCGGCTCCCGGCATCAGGGTGACTTTGACGTACTGTTTGTTGATGACCTCCAACCGATCCACCTGGACAAAAAAAACGTCAAGGAAGAAGAAAATCCCCAGAGGTTGTGTTAAATATCAAAGAACCAAAACTGAAAGACATTCGGGACAAAAAAAAGCAGCAAATTCAATTCAATTCAATTCAATACAATTTATTTACAGTCAACCAACTAACTGACTAATTGTTGCAGCTCTATAGTTAACTTAAAAAACACAGTATTTGTTTCTGAACGTCAATGACTTTGACCGGTATAAATGCTCCTCACCACGCCTCGGCTCAGGTAGCGGTGGACAAAGTCCTTCCAGGTGATCTCTCTGCCGCCGTCTCTGAAGTAGAAGTAGAGCAGAGCTGAACCGACTGCCGTCACGGTGAACACCATGTTCCTGAATTCCTTCTCATCCCAGGGGAAGTCACTCTGAAGACCAGCAGAGACACGAGAGACACGGCTGCATGTTTCAACATTCAGGAGGCTTTATTGCCATTTGCACAGAGTACATGCACAATGAGTAAAGTGTTTTTCTGACACTCATATACTATTAAAGATTTTATTCTTATAATGTGTTCAGAATGTACATTATAAGCAATAATATCATGACATAACACTGTGAAAGCCAGACAGCCTTTTCAAAAGAATGTCACCTGACCAGGTCCCTTTTCTGTGATTGGCTCAATTTGAGCTTTTACTTTTTAAGGTCAAGTTTTGGTAAATGCAACAAACCTTCTGCATCCTGCTCCACCAGTCTTTTTTCCCTCCTCCTCCTCCTCTCTTTCCTCCGCCTGGCCTTCCTCCTCCTCCTCCTCCTCCTCCTTTCCCATCTGAAACTCAAAGATAATTGGTCAGATTACATATCTGTAACATCAACCAGCATTTCTTCTCTCGTTTTCAGTGAATTCATAATTTATCAAGATAATGTTTTCTGATTTTCAGACTATTAACTTTGTTACACCAAGACCCAAAACTGCAGCAAATACATTGATTGAAAATATGATTTTTTTAAGAACAGTGCTCACATCTCTAAGTCAATGTACTAAACATCACATCACTTTTATTTCCCTGCAGATCAGTAATGTCTTCAGGTGTTTCCACTGCTGTCTGGATTAAATGTGAATGACTGAACCTGCTGAACTGAGTCACAAATATATGTAACGGTGATGAATGCAGGTAAAACAACTAGATTTTACACTAAAGGGATTAGAAAGGTAAAAAATGACTGAAAAGCTCAAATCACATCATGATTATCTACTTATTGCTCAGATGTCTGTCATACATGCAGCAGCTCTCACCTTTAGGTTCAGTGGAGTAAAACCGTCTCTGAGACTGGAACCTGCGACAGGACAGGAAGTTGGCTGGAGTCCGACAGACGCTCTGGAAAAGACCACAGAGCCGCTGTTAGTACACCGCTGATTGTACTTAAAGACAACTCTGAGGTACTTGTACTTTACTTTAGTATTGCCATTTGGTTTCAACCGTTTTGACTTTTTTTATGATCAAATGATCCAATTTAATTTCAGCAAAAATCAAAGATTAGAGAAAAAGTCCAAAAGCTGAAAACAGATTTGTGTATCAGAACTTTGTTTCTTCTTCTTTCCTCTCCCATTAATCATCTCACGACCCCTCAGATTTATCTGGTGACCCTTTGGAGGGCCCCGACCCCTAGGTTGGGAACCACTGGACTAAACTAGCTAACTGTATATAAAGTAGTTGAAACTAGCTCCACCTCCAGCAGCTACAACAGTAACATGCTGCTCTAACACTGATGCTTCAGTATTAATAATATAATGATGTCATATATAATAATATATCAGTCACTACTGATACTGCAGTACTTTAACTACATCAAGATCACTATACTTATGTACTGTTACTGCAGTACTTTAACTACATCAATATCACTATACTTATGTACTGTTACTGCAGTACTTTAACTACATCAATATCACTATACTTATGTACTGTTACTGCAGTACTTTAACTACATCAAGATCACTATACTTATGTACTGTGACTGCAGTACTTTAACTACATCAAGATCACAGTACTTATGTACTGTTACTGCAGTACTTTAACTACATCAAGATCACTATACTTATGTACTGTTACTGCAGTACTTTAACTACATCAATATCACTATACTTATGTACTGTTACTGCAGTACTTTAACTACATCATGATCACAGTACTTATGTACTGATACTGCAGTACTTTAACTACATCAAGATCACAGTACTTATGTACTGTTACTGCAGTACTTTAACTACATCAAGATCACTATACTTATGTACTGTTACTGCAGTACTTTAACTACATCAATATCACTATACTTATGTACTGTTACTGCAGTACTTTAACTACATCAAGATCACTATACTTATGTACTGTTACTGCAGTACTTTAACTACATCAAGATCACAATACTGATGTACTGTTACTTAAGCGGATTGTCATGAAGGACTTTTATTTGTAATTAAGTATTTTTTACAGTACTTCATTGGTACTTTTACTTTAATAAAGGATCTGAGTACTACTTCCATCTAAACTACCATCATTAGCTGCTTCTATAAGCTTTGAGTCAACGCTGATAAAGTAAAACATCGTTTTGATATTATATCAAATATAAGATATGATATAAATCAATAGAAATACATGTTATCGATACTTAAACTAAAAGTTGTTTTTCAGATGAAAAATAGTTTTAAGATAAAATATCTTGTTGGAAGTGAAGTATTTTCTTGGATTAGCTTTAGTTGGCAGTCATGCTAGCTAGATGTTCCTAAACAGTCAAACTAAATGTGTTCATCTCATTTAAGGACCATGTGTGTTAAGTAAGTCAAGTGTTTTAGTGACTGACCAAGAGTATATTGTTCACACAACATTTAATCCAGAAACCGCAGGAACTCACCGGGGCAGCGTAGCTCCGAAGTCCGGCTGTGAAGAGTCGACCTGCCGTCACGGTAGATAGCCGAGCCCGGGCACCTCCAGCCCGGCAGAGAGGCAGAGCGGCCGCCGAGAGAAGCCTCAGCAGCTGAGACATCCTCCCTGTGGCGCCTGCTCAGCCTTTTTGTTAAGAAAAACGTAAAATTAAGTTATTTTCTTCCTCTAAACTTCATCTTGTAGCAGCCAGAAGTGTTATTGAATAAGCGCTTCAGGGGGAAATGTCAACCGGAGGATGATGTAAAGGTCCGAAAGACTTTCTCTGCGATCACCTGCCTGAAATTATTCTACAATATACTGATATATTTAATGTTATCGATCACTGTATGTCAAACTAAGATCTATATATTAGATTATAATAAATATTACCAATGTAATATACGGAAATGTGTTTATTCGGTTTTATGTCCAGGTTATTACATTCAGGCATCACAAAGGGCGACAATGGGGGCCTCAGAGCACCTTCTCTCTGATTGGCTGAGACAGACGTTTCTTCAACCTCATGTCAGTCATGAAAACATGACAGCGCGATTTTAAACTGCGCACGTGAAAAGTCTGTTTAAATAAGTTTAACCGTTTAAAGGGTCAAAAGCGATGAAACTGTTCAGAAGAAGAAGAAGATATAAAAGTGACATCAATAAGAAAAATATTCAATATTTTTAATTTTTATAATGCTGACAAGTATTTAAATTAATCGATTTATCTGCCCATCATTTTCTCAATCAATCAGTGGTGGAAACTAACTACATTTACTCAACTACTGCACCTGAAGTACAATGTTGAGGTATTTGTACTTGAGTACTACCTGAGTATTTCCATGTGATGTCAGAGGTACATCTAGTACTTTCTACATGTCAGAGGTACATCTAGTACTTTCTACATGTCAGAGGTACATCTAGTACTTTCTACATGTCAGAGGTACATCTAGTACTTTCTACATGTCAGAGGTACATCTAGTACTTTCTACATGTCAGAGGTAAATCTAGTACTTTCTACATGTCAGAGGTAAATCTAGTACTTTCTACTCCACTACATTTATCTGACAGCTTTAGTTACTGTTCAGATGCAGATTTGACTCAATGGATAATATAAGAAGCTTTTAAAATCCAACACATTGTTAAAGATGAAACCAGTGGTTTCAACCTTTTAGTCTGTTGACGTCTTACTAAAAGCAGTGTGTAGTCGGGTCACATTTCAGATGTCTATGAGTTGTTAACAGCTCCACCAAATAGTGATTTTTACCTCTAAACTTCTCACATGGTTTCATTTCAATAAATGTTCAAATGATCCAATATTTCAGCAAAAATCAAAGATTAGAGAAAAAGTCCAAAAGCTGAAAACAGATTTGTGTATCAGAACTTTGTTTCTTCTTCTTTCCTCTCCCATTAATCATCTCACGACCCCTCAGATTTATCTGGTGACCCTTTGGAGGGGTCGACTCTTGATGTGTTGGTACTTTACTAAAGCAAAGGATCTTAATTCTTCTTACACAACTACAGTTAATTGTTTGTTCATCAGTAAATCATTTCCCAGAGCCCGTAGTTGATTGGTATGTTGTATATAAAAATGGTTTATTATCAATCTTGTAACATTTTAGAGTCTTGTTTAAAATAACTTTAAATATACAGTTCACATGTTTCCAGTGTGTTAAAGCATCAGTCAGGTGTCCATATGAACAGTGACTGTAATCATTGCTCCTGTTCATACTGGCTGTTCAAAGATCTGCTTCACATGTGCTTTCATGTTTGTGGGTTTAGTCTCCATCACTTCCATTGTAAGTGTATTATGAAGGGATCTAATGGTCAGTATGAACAGGAGGATGATTACAGCAACAAACACATGATCACTGTTCATTTGGGCTCCTGACTGTTGCTTTAACACATCTTAAATGTTTGCATATGATCCTCAGTCTGCAGTTACATTACTAACGATGATGATACGATGCACATATTGTATACAAAAACACATTGCATTATATAATTAAGTATTTAAAACTCAACAGTCAGTAAATGTAACAACACCAGAAGTTTTCACCTCCTAAAATCTAACATGTGTGGTCAGGGTGTGTTGAAGCTGCAGCTCTCAGCTCCCTCTGTAGGTGCTGTAGGAGAACCGACTCATCAACAGAGGGAGGTGGAACCTCTGCTCCGGGTCACTGATGGTGAACACGACCTGCATATCACACACACACACAAACAAACACACACACAAGGTTGCTAAACAAACACTCGTCTACTAGAAATAATACAAAATATTCTTCGAAGTAGTGAAATGTGATCATTTCAAAAACAGGAAAATCTGTTTTATTGCAGCTATAAAGGTGATAAACAAACCTTCAAACTAGTAAAAACTAAAAGACTTTTAGCTTCATATAAACTGTTAGAAATTCAAGATAAAGATGCTTGAAATTAGATTATTTAGGCTCGTTTCCACTGCAGGAACTCAGGAACTGTCCCTGAAGGAACCTTTACAGGAACCTTCTTAGTCCCTGCTGTAGGTACTCGAAACAGCCCCGAAAAAATCCTGATTGGTGATTGGATGATATGGAAGAGGAGGCGTTTTATTTTTTAAATCCTTCATTAACTTAAGAAGATGGCCGCCACAACTCCTTTTATCATGTCGATAATCTTTCTTGTTCTTCTTTGTTTCTTTTCAGTGATGTATTATACCATCTCGTATATGTAAGTGATATCCTGATACAGATCAATAATACCTCTACGTAGGGGTAGAAGGATTTCTGACCCAGACTCTCCCAGTAGGAACCCGTCTCAAAGCGCAACTTGTACATGCCAGGAGTGAAAGCTTCTCTGCTGATGAGTCCTGGGCAGCGGCCATCTTCATTTGTAGTCCTAAAAAACATGAAACTGCAGAGTTAAGAAGGTTCACTACTAGAACAATATACCACCACTTCAATAACATGAAGTCACATCGATCACCAACCACCTCCAGTACAGAAAACCTTAAAGACAGATATTAAATATAATATTAAATATTATAAATAAATGAGTACGAAAGGTACCCGACGGTCAGCATGCTCCAGATCATCAGCGTGGAGTCGAGTCGATGCAGGCTGATGGCCATCTTGGCAGCTGGGACGCCATCGCCGGTGTTCAGCACGTGAGTAGTAAGAGGGCCGGACGCCATGATCTGCTGGACAGGTGTGGACAGGTAAGCTTCACCTGCTTTCTGTTACAGTCACTGTCTCACCTAGCTTGAAGAAAGCTTCTTCTGTATCTGTGTTTAGAAACTCGATCAGACTTCGGATACACACACAATACATGTTAGTAGATGAGCTCGTTGATTTGGCTCCAAACATCAGATATACATTGTTGATACACATTTTTTTTTTAAATAACCAGGCATATTTATTTATTATATATGGTCATTGACAGTTTAGACAGAATAAATCCAATATTTAATCTATGCAATTAATTCCAAGTTAATCAATGGTCGAGCAGCAGAAAACGCTCCGACAAACTGGACTTTCAGCCATTATCTGACCCTTGAACATCCTTTTTTTTGTTTTGTTTTTTATGCCTCACAGTCCTCCTTAATTATACATAAAGGCAGCATGTTTACTTTATATGAAAAATGTAAATAAATAAACATTTTTCTGATAAATACCAAAACATAAAAGAAAAAAACCCCATTATGAGCTTTTAAAAGGTAAGTAGGATATAAAGCTTAAATCAATCGTAGAGAAGCGACATATGAAATGTTTTAAATCCACTTCTGGAGGAACTTTGTGAATATTAATAAGATGAAGCTGCATCAGTCTGATGTGTTGTAGGTTGTTGCGAGAGAAAACTCACCTCTGTGTAAGCGCTCCTCTCTCCACTGCAGCCACTTCACTCAGCTCCCAAAACTCACCCACTTACCCAGCATGCACTGCAAACAGACCTGATGTCAAAGGTTGTCTTGGGCTTTAATAAATCATTGAAACCAGCTGAGACAGAGAGAGAGCAGCTTTCCGTCGGTCAACAACATGTGATTTAATGTTTGTGTTTGTTCCTACATGATAAGCTTCTACTGATCTAATTAAAACACAGTGTGACGTCGTTTACAGCCTTGTTCTTTAATTAAAGTCTTATCATATGATTTTACTGTTTCAATAATTTAATGTGTTTTATGACACTGAGTATTATTTTTTTATTTATATATATATATATATATATATATATATATATATTTTCTCATATCTGCCTGACTCTGTACTGAGGAATTAAAGGGACAGATCACCCAAAATAAAAAAGAAGTGTCCCCCTTGCCTGGAGCGCTTTAATTTTGGGCGAACTGCCCCTTTAAATGCCTCTAAATATATATTTTTTATTATCTAATGATTGATAATGATTGTTTTATCTGTCTATCCTTAATTTAAGTGTACCCTATTGTATAATATTGTTTGTATTTATCCTTGTTTTATTGTAAATGCTTTTAGAAATAAAGTTAATTATCAGTAGAAAAATATCATTACATATTTCACATACATAAGTGCCAACCCGAGCTAACACCTTTGGTTTTTTTTGGTCTGGTTTTAAAACAATGTCTAAAATAATTAGCAAACGTATAAGTGCTTAAATAGATTTAACAGTTATATATACCAAAGCTTTCTTTAGGGATAAGAGGAAGACATATTTCTGTCCATAGAAGGAAACAAAAAATAACTTCACACAGAAATAGAGAATCATATCACACACGCAAAGCTCCAACCAAACAACAATTTTATGAAAAATACCTTTACTACACCTACATTGAAATAGATTACATTCAACACTGAGGACAAACACAAAAACACCAACAGCAGAAACTACAGTGAAGTTAAATGAAGTGTCATATTGTCATATTTACAAACTTATTCTGTATCTGCAGATACAGGATTTCTTATTAAAACATTTTAATGTCATTTTTTAAAAGCTTGAAATAATGTATTAAGTATAAAGAGATACTACTGTACACTTAAATATTTTCAAGTCTTTTTTTTAACCCAACAGATATTTTACATACACAGTCGCCCACCTGGAAAAAGATGCTATACAGGAAAAGCCTTTAAAACCAGTCACCCAAAATCTGGTAAAACGAGGTCTTTAAATAAAAAACATATGATGATAGCAGCTGATAACACCTTTTGTTCTGGCAGTAAAGTTCATCTACCAACCTGTTTTAACTTAAACTGATCCATAAAATAATTTAAACCAAACTGTTGTCTGTAAAAACCGTTAGCTAACCTCAATCACGCTGTTTAAGATGCTAAATTGTTCTGTTAGCTTAATCGTAGCAAACCGCTTTAGCTTTTGAACTGTTAGCTAAAGTGAACCAACATTTTATGTTTAACTGGTTTATTAGCAAACTGAAGCTAATTGCTTTATCAACTAAACTGATCTGTTAGCTTAACTATAGCTAACAGTTTTGAAATGTTACTTCTAAACCATTTTTATATCTGTTTAACTGGTTTGTTAGCATACTGAAGCTAATTGTTTTATCAACTAAACTGATCTGTTAGCTTAACTATAGCTAACAGTTCTGAAATGTTACTTCTAAACCATTTTTATATCTGTTTAACTGGTTTGTTAGCAAACTGAAGCAGGTTGTATTCATCAAACTGACTAGTTGACTAAAACCAAATTATTTAAGATGATAAATTGTTGTGTTAGTTTAATTGTAGTAATTGTTTTAGCTACTGAACTGTTAGCTAACCTGAATCAAGCTGTTTTATCTGCTAAACTGATCCGTTAGCTAACCTGCACCTATGCAAACATTTTTCAGATACTAACAGATCAAATGATACTTGATCAATTCAACCTGTCCAAACTATTTAATGTGGGACTGACTGCTGCAAATGTCAGATTCACTAATATAACTTAATAATTTCACAGGAAAAATCTTCCCATTTGTAAATTTTATTTCATGAATTTATCAGACTGTCTGTATTTCACTTTATAAATGACTTCCTGAATCAAACAGTGTCACTCAAAACTGCTTTATGAAAACAAACTGTGTGATAAGAAGCTGCCAGCTGCCACATTTACTTTATTAACATTGATCAGCATGGCGGCCAACATGGGAAGCAAGATTAGGGTGATAAATAAGGTTAATATTACCATTTTTAGTAAAGAAAATGTATTTTAGAGTATAGAGTAATATATATACAGTCAAATTATAGTATTCATAGATGTGGCCTCTTTTACTGGAGCATTAAGATTTCAGGGACTGATGGTGCTTGTGTGACAATGACTATATGACAATAAGTTAAATGCTTATTTAGGTAGGACCACTATTAATGTTAAGATGCTGATCGCATAAAGAGACAACAAAATAAAACAAAATAAATATAAATGTTTGTCTGTAGGAAGCCTCAAGAAATGTGGAAAATCATCTGAAAACAATGCAAAACCACTGGTATGGGAGCTTTATAAAAACACAAGTTTAGCTATATTGTCCCATGTGACGTGCAGATAGTGCACAGTGACGGACAGATTCAGGCAGGTTCACGTTTCCAACGCCTCCTTGAAGCATCTTTCATCCCAGCTGTCACCGATCTCAGCGTCTGTTTCTGGAGGAATCTGGGAACCGGACAGGAGACGAGTCTGAAACAAGATGTCTTCAGGTCTCCAGGACGCAAACAGACCAAGAAGTATGAACAAATGACCGTATGGGCAAAAGTATTGACAGGATAGCAATACAAACGGTTCCTTTTAGGTCTGATATGAAATACATTTTAACTACAGATGGACCCGTAAATATATGAGCACCAGTTTAACAATTACCAAATGGAAAGTCGTCCCTTGGATCTAATTATCTTTACATTACCGTTGACCATTTTCCAACATAACGTCAGCTTTTTACCTGCAAACAGTTTTTGGTTTCAGTTCCCTGACAGACACATTGTTGGGTTGGGTCATTTACAGTAATATGAAAAGATTATGACAGCAGCTCGTTTAATGGGCTAAATATCTAAAACTACTGATCTCAGAGTTTCTACCTGAGCTGCAGCATCACAGGTCGTCCTCCAGATCAGACTGATGCTGCTTTATCTGGAAACACAGGAAGAAGCGCTTAACGAGACAGTGGGTCAATTAAAACACACACACAGACACGGTTAGCCTTCCTCCCCTTATCATCATCATCATCATCATCATCATCATCATCATCATCATCATCACTGCCGTGCAGCCTCATCTCCACTGGATGTAACACACACATTTTTTCACGTCTACCAAAAAGGTTCATTTCCTGTTCATAGCAACACATTTGTTGCACATACACAAGACAGGACAAAGGTTAATAATTACAAACACACTCTTCCTTATTCACACACACTTGTTTTCTCATGTCAGAGGAACAATGCGGCAGATTAAGGGCCGTCTGTTCTCTGCCTCTGCTCAGATTAATGAGGCAGCTTCGCTCTGTCAGGCAGGCAGGAAGCCTGCAGGTAGTTTTATCTGAAAGCACCGTTTCCCTGAAGCAGTATCTGAGATGTTCTGCATAACAGAGGTGAATACACAGGGATGGGCTGAAGCAGGTTATAGTCTCTCATAGGACTCATTGATCGTTCCTCTTTATTAAAAAGCTGTTTCTGTCATCTTTATGTAATAATAATAAACTTAACATCTCTGGCAGCTTGGAGTACTGAACAAAGTAAAAAAAAAAGAAAAGAGAATTTAAACAGTTCAACTGTTAAAATACATCATGTTGGTCTGTCAGTGTCTGTGTTTTAACATCCTTCCCCTGAGCTGACAGCAGTTAATGGATTATCCACAAGAGGGCAGTATTACATTACCTTCTATAGTGCAGCTGGTGGTAGTTATTTACCCTGGGGGGTGTGGGTTAGGATGTACGTGGTGTGGGGCAGATATGTAGTTAGTCTGAGAGAGTCTATATTTACCCTGTGGGGGTAGTAGTGCTGGTAGTGCTCGTCCTCGCTGGCCTCTCCTGGTTCAGGACTTTCTCTCTCCAGACTGCTGACTGAACCTCGGTGAGGAGAGTCTGACACACTGGGCTCCCTGCTGGGACACTCTGACACACACACACACACACACACACACACACACACACACATCAATATTGCTGTAATTGTGAGCCATGATGTATATTATCTGGCTGTATTTTGCCCTGCAGGTGTTTTGTGGGACGTTTCACTTGATTTATCACATGGAGTCAATCCATCAGCTCACCAGGAAATGTCTTTAAACACAGGAGCTCGTAGACTTTAGTTTATTTTAACTACTTAATCTTGAGTTTGTGCTCATCTATTATGAGAGTAATACAGCTGGTTCTTTGTACAATACATATACATAAATACATTAAAAATACTACGACTCTAAAGGTGCATTTCAGCAAGAAACAGCCAATCACTGATCTTAAAATCTGATCACATGTGCTGCTAATGGTGAGCAGAAGCTAAAGATTACAATGTTGATTTTACAAACTATTCAATACAATTAATTTCTGTCTCACATGTGAGTGAAATCATCATCTCTATAGCAGTATATAACGTAGACATCTATATTTTAATCTCCATCATTGCCTGCAGGGCATCAGATATGGACTCTGTGACATTTCTGGGTTCTTGTTAAAGTGTTGGGAGTTCAGCTTTCAGACACACAACTTTTCTTTATGAACTGCAGCGTGTCAAACACCTTATTCCTCATCACGGAGAGGAAGCAGTTTTCTAATTCTACTGTCAGAAAAACGAAATGAAATCAGTAAAAACTGTCAAAATGTCTCTTTGGATAATTTCCTCATCTATTTATCCTCACGAGGAAAATGTTTTTTTTCTTCTTCCAAGCTAGAGATGTAAAACCAACACACACACACACACACACACAGAGCGGGTTGACGACAAGATAACTCCTGAGCGCTGAAGGCGAGCTTATGAAAGGATATGAGGCCGGTGTTTATCGCTGTTTACCTCACTGTCATAATCCACGCTCCACTGGCGGCAGTTCTGTCATTGAACCATTACTCACAGATGCAGTGTGATAACAGATCACATCTGATGCTAAAGACACCGACTCGCTCCGCATCACCAAATGCAACAGTGTGAGTCCCCAACAAATCACTTTAATCACAATGCATCACAAGGTGGATTAAACCTGGATCAGACGTGGACAAGAAGATTAAAATCTGTTAATCTGGACATGATTCACTTCCATAGATTGCTAGTTTATTGACACTGGCCTGAATGGTCTTCTACATACAAAACAAGCATCATGTTTGTTGGTAGTATTTTCATAATGTTTGCTAATGAAATAGTGTCTCATTCCCGGTTCGGTCACTGTAACGTGAATATTTCCTCTGGCTGTATGACATCTGAAAGACATAAAACTGAGGCTAAAGCAAAAAGTCAGCATCTAGTCAGGACCCCCATCAATTCAGAGCTTTGCTGATGTGGGAGATGTTAACTCCCCCAAGGATGTAGATGCATTGTTATTGGTAAATTAGCCACCTATCATCATTGTGCACATGGATTAGGTGTTTGTCTACCTGTGCAGTCCTTCCTCTGTCGGTCCATCTTGTCTACGCAGTCCAACAGGCCGTCGATCTGAACCTTGATCACCGTCAGCTCCCGCTTTATGGCGAGCAGCTCTGCCATCTTCACTGCAGAAAGACAGAAGAAACCATTTAAGATAAAGGATGAAACGTTGGATGTTGATCGTATTCTGGATATTCTGTTTACATGGTTATGAATCCAACATTATTTAGGTTTCTGATTATTTCTCTACCAACAGAGAATATTGAGACACAGTGAACATGTGTTTGTTGCTGTAATCATCCTCCTGTTCATACTGACCATTAGATCCCTTCATAACACACTTACAATGGAAGTGATGGAGACTAAACCCACAAACATGGATTTAAAGTTTATGTGAAGCTAATATGAAGCTTCAAATCCAGCAGATATGTTTCAACGTTACAGTGTTTTTAGAGCCAAAGTCCCTCTTTTTGTTCCTATACTTCCACCACAGCTCAACAGGGAAACACAAAGAGGGAACTTATCCTTTAATGCTTTTGTTGTTGTTGTTTTCTCTTTTCGTTATCCATTCGATCAGGACATACACACCCAACAACAACAACAACAACATCCTCCAGATCAACAAATGCAGCAAATGTCACCCTGTGACCCCTGCAGTCATCCAGCTCTTTTCTTGCACCGCAGAAGACCCTCGCTGTGCTCTATAACGGACCGCCAGCACCACCAAACGCACCAAACGACCCTGAAAACTACTTCACTCCTGAAAGCTTCTCGACCTCAGAAGCTTGCAAAGGCAATCTAATTTCCTTGTGATGGGGCGCAGTAAAAACTATTAAGGCTTGTAATAAACCAGTATAAACAATTCTTATTTGCCATGCACTATTAACTCAGTCTAATTGCGAGCCCTGATAGGCTCGGCTCGGTTATAGCAGGGAGGAGAGCCCCGTGGTACAGAAGCTTTTAATGAAGAGACCATCTGGCGGCCCCTCTCCAGCACCCCGGGGCTCTACCACCGAGCCGAGCCGCCACACAGGCAGCAGATAACATGAACAGAAGGATCCTCAGAGCTGCAGGTTTTAACTTTAACAGTTTCAAAAAGAAAAAATATTACAGCCACAAATGTGAACATCCGGGCCGAGGCTTTTGTGTGAGTTTGAAATTTAAAAGCCTTTATTTTGAAAGGCCTGATGCGTTAAACACCCCTGCGAATCGACCTCTGCCGGCAGCAGGGTGCTGCTGTCTCGACCTTCACCGGTTAAAAGCTTTTTCAAACCCACGCAACTGCCTGAACGGCTCCTGACACCCGCACTCATAATGTTTATATTTGTCCTTTAAACTCAATGATTTTTGATGTATTCATGTAGATAAAAAGGCTCCACAATCTTTGGGATCATAATTACAAACACAACCCAAAATAATCTAAATGATCTAAATCGAGACTCTGGACTGTTGGCATTGTGGAGAAGCAACACCAAACATCCAATAGCACTTTACAGGAAATGACAGGAAGCTTAGACTCATTCTGACTTTTTGATGATACATTTTGGGTTATTTTGGGGATGTAATGTTCTTGTGCAAAAAAATAAAAAATAAAATAGGTGCTTGTTAAATTTATTTCCTGCAGTTCTTCACATGTTTCCATCGCTGTGGGTGGACTCAGGTGTTGCAATGTCTTCTTTTTGTCTTGACAAAACAAAATCAAGGTGTTATATAATAATAATAATAATGAGTGAATTGATTAGCAGGTGTACTTTCTCTATGGTTGATATTTGCACAGATTTAACTTAGAAGAGGAGATAAAAGAGTTCTTATTTGTTTGTCTTTGTGTTTCCAGAAGCCAAAGAGATCTGAGGTTTGAAAATAATCTAGACAAGATTCCCGCTGGAGGAAAATGTGCCATGTTGCATGATGTGTATTAACAGAACTTTAACATCAGCATGTTTCCAAGTATTATATCTGATCTGATAAATGGCCTCAGCAGATGTCACGTCCTGTACGACGACATTTCAAAGGATCTCAGCAGGGCTGGTTAACAGTTATTACAGACGGTTGACGGACTGATGTCAGGATGTGAGTGTTGAGAACGAATGTGTCCTGATGAGAGGAGAAACATAGCTGTTAAGGGTGTGTAAATGTGTTTTATTACAGTTGGTGTTGCTACTGCCGGAGGAGGAGGCGTGTGTGTTGTTGCTCCTGCTGGACGCTCTGCTGCTCTTCATCCTCAGAGGTGCTGTGGAGGAAGATGAGGAGGAGGAGGATGATGGGCGGGGGCGTTTGATGGGACCAGAATCCACTGGGTCTGAGGTGGGGACGCGCTGGTAGTCAAACACCCTGAAAAACACACACACACATATATATATATCATCATCACAGAGTCCCATGATGCATCACTGCCTGAGGCTCACGTTTGTATCATGACTGTTTTATTACTGTAATAAAGTGGAGGGTAATTTATGTCATGAACTGATTTAATCTTTATGTTCATAAACCAAGGAGCAGTTTGTAGAGTGAGTCTGTAAATTGATTCATATATCTGGAAATCGACGAAAGCAGAGGAGAAGTAAAACAACCCATTAAAGCTGATATTTTCTTTGCTTTTGATGGTTGAAGGTATAAAATAAATCCATCAAAATGAATTTAAAGGATAAGTCTGGTGATATTCGATATTTTTCCCTTTTTCAAAAAAAAAAGGACCAAAACCAACAATGTGTCCATTTCTCAACACTTTCTGACTTCCCTACTTTTAGCCTCATGTTCTAGTTCCTACTGAAGATGTAAAACTTTAAAACACCTGACAAATATGTATTTTCATCTTTAAAAAAGTTCTGATTGAGTACATTTGTTGGGGAATACTTTCAACGGCAGGGGACTACTTTCATTGGTGGATGAATCCACATTTGGTGCTCTAATAAGAATTTACAGTATTTATAGCAGTTCATTTAATTGTCACTAGAAGAACAGGAAGAACATAGAGACAAAGCAGCAGAATCATCTCACTGACTGTGGGGTTCCTCAGGGTTCTGTTCATGGTCCTTTATATTTTCTGTTTTTATGATAAACATGACAGTTTGTTTGTCCAATCATCAGATTCTCCTCCTACTTAAACAGGCTTTTACTCTCAATGTTAAAAAAAACCCATTTGTGTTACAACAATTCTGACATCTCTGCATGTTTCTTATTGTCATCAAGTCCCATAAAAGGAAGACCAACACCGACAATGTGCTTGTCCATCTCTCAACACTTTCTGCCTCAAAGATGTCTCATAAATATATTGTTTAGTGTTTAATAAAGCCCCCTCAGATTTATGTGATACTTTTGTATTTGTACATGTTCTGACTGGCAGCACCAGTTTCACTAAGCTGCAAAATATGGATGAATCCAGATTGAATCAACCTACAAAACAAAGTCTTTTATTTCAGGTGAAAACTGGAAAATCCCCCAACACTGCATTATGTTTTCACGGTATGCATGTTGATTATTTTCCTCAGGCCTTTGAGGTGTAAATGCATTTTCGTACAAAGCATCTTTTGAAATGAGCTGAGTGGGTGCATGCAGGTGTGTGTGTATGCATGGATATTTGTGTGACAGTGAGAGAGATGAAGTGTGTTCATGTTTCCCCTGCAGTCGAGCCTCCTCCAGCTGTAGATAGCTGCTGTGATAGACAGCAGAGGTTGACAGGGAGAGGAAAGGCTGCTCCTCGTCCTCCCCATCGCCTCCTCTATCGCTCGCTGCATCAAATTGGAGCTGTCAGTCAGCTCTCATCCGCAGCACAACACACTCTATCAGAGCACAACAACCGCAGGAGGAAACTGTGTCAGCAGGCAGCATCGCCTGGAAACACTGGAAACTCTAAAGGGAGGGAATGTTTGATGAAATGATCGTCGGTTATTATCAGGTTTATAAGATGCATCCTCCAGAAAGTTTCATCTCAGCTCGAGCAGGTAACACAGCAGAGGTAACAGCTGGGCTGCATGTTTAAGACCAAATTCACTTTCAGGTGACTTTCAGCTGCAGCTACATAACGATGACGAAGCTTTCATTCTCAATTAATTTCATCATATATCATTTTAACACTTTTATAAGAATTAAGAGTTATCAGATTAGTGGACGGACTAGCTGGTGAAGTAGTGGAGCGTTTAGCAGCTGAAGAACCAGATATTTCCCTCAGGAGTTGGAAGATAATAAAAACAACGCTAACAGAGAGTTAATATTAGACAGAAACACGACTCCACATGAATGATAAGTTTAAGTTTTACTGCCCAAATACTCTGAATTTTTTCAACATATCGTTGACATAGTAAAAAACAAACCAATCACATTAAAATCAATAATGACAGTCAGGTCAATGCTGATCAATTCAAATACAAATACATAATAACTCAAGCTGCATCTCATTGATCAAGTCAAACTGATCAGATCTTCATTTTAAAGTTCATTCTCAGTGTTTGTGCACCAGAGGTTTCAACGTCCCACATCACACTTATGTAAGTTTAATACTGGACCTCGATTGGCTCCAAACTACACAAATCATGTGTTGAACTGAGTGAGCTGAGAGAAACTTTCCTCCTTCAGCAGATAAATATGAAAAGAAACTCAGACAGCACAGAGAACAACAGTGGAAGGCGACTTTAAGTTTTGCTCTCAGTGACTTAAAGTCGTTGCTGCAGAAACTGAACACTTTCTCATTACATGATGCTCAAAAGCAATTAAATCTGATTGCTTCCTGTCTGCGGGGACATTTAAGAAAAATAGATTTTTTAATCTCAATAAGCCTTAAATCAAACCAAAGATGCAAACTACTAAAATAAAACCTGCATTTATAATATAAAAAAGGAAGCTGTAAAAAAAAAGGCAGTTGTCAGTAAAACTTTGTCATAAAAGAGAAGCGATGGAGGAGGTAAAAAAAAAAGAAGCTAAAAATATAGAAATCTCCTGGTTTGAAGGGAGCAGGAGTGTCGCTGCCTGCAGGTGTGACGGCGCCTGCAGATCTGTCTTTATTTTTATCTCACACACTTCAGTTTCTGGTTCTGATGAGGAACTTTGTGAGCTTTCTGCTGTTCTGTAAGTTCACTGCAGCAGAAGATCAGCATGTGATCATGTGACACTCACTCAGACCTCCCGCTGGGTTCGTCCCTGCAGCCATCAGGATAACAGGTGAGTGTGTGTTTGTGTTGTTAAGCTGTTGCTAAGATGATAATCTGCAGCCCAGCAGATAATAAATATTTAACAGGACGGCGGCGTTGACGTGGCCGAGCTCCAACAAAATGACACTAAAACTGGGTCAAAATGCTCTAAAGGAAGAAACATCTCAGAGCTGGTGCTGAAGGGATGAGCTGGAGGTGAAACAGGGTGGAGGAAGTTTGACAGCGTAAGACATGATCGGCTGATATCTGGTGAAATCTAACTAAATTTAATTAGACTAAAAAGAGTTAATCATACTTGAGGACATTTTCTTTATGGAAAAAAAATAATATGCAGAAAAACTAATAAAAGTTCTGGAGGTGAAAGAAAACAACATCAAAATGTGTTCAAACGGAAACGGATTGAATTTCGCTCTGATGCAGAAAATGAACCTGCAGAAGATGTTGCATGTTTAACTCTGTGTGTGTGTGTGTGTGTGTGTGTGTGTGTGTGTGTGTAACTAGACTGAACTGAATTACAATGACTATGATGCAGGAAATGAGCAGGTTTGCCTCTAACTAACTAAACATTTTTAACTAAATTACACTCAATTAAAATAGTCGTGGTACAGAAAATGGGAAAGTGTGTGTGTGTGTGTGTGTGTGTGTGTGTGTGTGTGTGTGTTTACAAGCTGCTTTGTTTACATAGCCTTTTGCATTCATTTTCTCACGTTTCCTCTCATTAATGTGACATTCAGATTACAGAGCAGATTGGCTGCTGTGATGGAGGAATTAACAGAGTGGAGTCTGAAAGAGGAGGAGAAGGAGGAGAAGAAGGAGGAGAAGGAGGAGGAGAAGGAGGAGGACGAGGAGGAAGTGAAGGAGGAGGAGAAGGAGGAGAAGAAGGAGGAGGAGAAGAAGGAGGAGAAGGAGGAGGAGGAGGAGAAGGAGAAGAAGGAGGAGGAGAAGGAGGAGGACGAGGAGGAAGTGAAGGAGGAGGAGAAGGAGGAGAAGAAGGAGGAGGAGAAGAAGGAGGAGGAGAAGAAGGAGGAGGAGAAGAAGGAGGAGAAGGAGGAGGAGGAGAAGGAGGAGGAGGAGGAGAAGAAGGAGGAGCAGAAGGAGGAGAAGGCGGAGGAGAAGAAAAGGAGAAGAAGGAGGAGGAGAAGGAGGAGGAGAAGAAAAGGAGAAGAAGGAGGAGGAGAAGAAAAGGAGAAGGAGGAGAAGGAGGACGGTCCTCCAGCGTCTGTCTGTCACATTATTGTTTAGCCAAACGAGGTGAGATCAGTGAAAGAGAGAGAGAGCGACTGACAGCAGAGAGGATGATGGGAAAGTGTGTGTGAGCTGCTTTACATGAACCTTGCTGTGTCCTTGTGTTTTGTGTAGCAGAACCACTGCAGTGTTCAGTTAAGGAACCAGAACCAGTGTTGGACAGTAAAGAATGGCTGTTATTACTATTATCATCTGTTTCAGGCTGCTCTGGTTCAGGAAGTTAAACGTCTCTTCATGCAGACGTTATATATATATATATATATATATATATATATATATATATATATAAATATATATATATATATATATATATATATATATATAAAACTCACAGGTCACGACGTTAAAACTCCGAAAAAGATGAACTGTGTTAGAAAATAACTGATTCTTTCATAAAAAGGACACAAGTTACAAGACAGTAGACATAAAAACTTCAAGGTGTAAGTTAACTACAACTCCCAAGGTGCATTTTGGCAAGAAACACACAAACATAGAACTTAAAATTCAGTTACATATGAAGCTAAAGTTTATGATTCTTTAAAGGCTGATAAAAGTAGAAATATTGAATAAACAAAATGAAACAATTGGAAAAATAATTCACAGATAATGAAAATAATCATCCGTTGCTGTTGTGAACAACAAATGATTGATCGAGAGAAACACCTCCCATCACTCAGTAATGACAGGTATTTTTGTTGCACCTGCTTTCCCAGCATGCACTAGGTGTTGAGCGTCTCGGCGGTTGGTTCGAGAGGTCTGTGCTGTGTAAGCAGAGCTGTGCTTTTGTATCACTCAGCCTCTCAGTGTGTGTTCTGGTTTATCTGGCAGCCTCGCTGTGATTTCAGCTGCACACAGCGAGCAGCTCAGGTGTGTTGGAGGAGGAATTAAAGGTTAAGAGCGAGGAGATGATTTATAACCAACTCAACTCCTGCTTTCATGGAACTGTCAACTCTTTCACCCTAAATTGCCGTAGTGGCACATTTCCCCGGCAAACACCGACAGATTGTTGGTTTTTTTCTGTGTCTCTGTTGTCTCGAATTTGCTGAGTCGTCTGTGTGCACAAATAATAGCCGTGTCACCTTCGGCGCTGTCAGAATAAAAAAGAAAAAAACCCATAAAAACAAATGCAAGAAAATGGAACATTAAAAATATTAAACAAATCAAACAGAGATTTAACAAATAAAAGCATTAATAGACAATGTGACTGTGGGCGAGATTAAAATATTATAAGTTTCTAATTAAAAGCAGTTTTAAGTCGTGTTGTAAGTGCAAAAATGTAATTTACATTTACTTAAAAATGTATATGTTGCTGCAGTTTAATTGTATATAAATGTAATTTCTAAGAGACATGAAGTCCCACATACGCTGTGCTCACAAAGTCTACCCGGCAACACGTCACAGTTAACCAGTTAAATGGAAGAAAACTTATTTTATTTTATTTAAATAACTTTTAGAGGCTTAAGGACATAAAATATATCAATTCACAAAAAACAGAACAAAACCGAGAGGAAAACTTGCAAAAAAAACCAGCAACTTTGTGTGTCAACAATATGTTGTTGTTATTATGTCCAATCGTCTCACGACCCTTCAGATTAATCTGCTGCTGAAAATAGTTCCCAACAAATCTACTTTATGCTGAATTATGGAGCGTGAGCATAGCTGCACTTCTACAGCAACACCCTGCAGTCACATAGACACCAAGAATAAGAAAAGAGGCAATAAATAAAATAGAAAAATGACAGTAAACAAACTCTCAGCGGAAACAATCACAGGCAGGAAACGGTGTCGACTATGTTGTTGAGGTTACAGAGAGGTTTATGTGTTTAGATTTTTAGGTGACATTGTCGATTATTCAATGAGACGACTGCTTGAACAGCAAAGAGCGTTTTTTCTCAACATCAGTTCCTGTTCGGGGCTCCGGGAGCATCAACCAATCACTGCAGCAGGTTAAGAGCCGGCGCAGCAGGGATGAGATATAGGATGGCAATTTACCAACATGGGCTTTGTAGATAAATAAGTACCGGCGGTACTACAAATTACACGTTCCATGATTGTAATGGATGACATGGAGGCTAAGAACCATCCGACCCACAGCTTTATCATACACACAGCAGTGATGAGTGTGGTAATTATCTGCAGTAATGAACCTGAGGGCAGAGCAGTAAATGGAGTGTGGAGGCCTCACAGTGGAGCCAGCAGCATGTCGCCACATATCCGCATAATCCAGAGCTGACAGGACAACATTTCAATGTGCATTTCCTGTCCTCTGCGACCCAGCGAGACTGGAGGTGTGTGTGTTGTTGCAGTTCACATACACGAATACAGATTAAAGGGCTTTTTTTCTCCTTTGCCAATGTTTTTCTACCATTATATACATCGCAAAAAAAAAAAGATTGTGAGTGCTTTAAGTACACAAATATATGAAACTGTAAATGTTTTTACACAGATGGGACAATCTTATTCATAGAAACGATGAACAGGTCAAAGCCCAGGATGGATTCCTGCAGCACTTTCAGAGCCTGTATTTCCTCCTGTGGTTTCAGGAAATCACTGAGCCTTTTAAAAAATAGAGCCGTTTTCAAATTTCTTAGTAGAAAGCAAAAGATGTGGAGCTGTCAGAAAGTACTAATCGGTTCAGGGCGAATACGCGTACCGCTGCACCTATAATGACTAATCTCAGGAATAAACCCAATATGGTTTAAACGCAGGGATAATGCTGCATGTTTTCACACAGCACTGATATTCGTATTCGGTTGTATGAATGATAAGTAAAATGAAAACCGAGAGACAGTCAGATGAGTTTGTTGCTCTATAATAACGTCATAATTAAGCTGCTTGCTGAGAGATTTTTGCAGGTGGAGATGATTCTGGGTTTATTTGGGAACGTGTCCCGTCTGCAGTGGAAAAGTCTTTAGGTGCTTAAAACAATGTGAATGTGAAACAAGGTGATTCTGGAAAAACAGCAACCTCGTTTGCTCGTTTGACTTTCCCAAGATAAAGGTTGAAAAAAAAATGATATGACTAAACTAAAATGCAAAAATAAAACCCTCCCAACAGCAGTGGACTGACAGCAGCTGACCGCCTCGCCACAGGCTCCAAAAACACAGCTCACTGCAGGCAGCCAAGGACAGGAGGAGGAGGAGGAGGAGGAGGACGGTATGGAAGCTGTAGAATAAGAGACAGAAGATGAAAGAGAAGAGCAGAGGACAGAGGGAGGAAGAGGCTGACAGCATGAAAAACGAGCGTGTTGGCAGCCAGCAGCCGCTCGGATAAACGCTCCACTCAGTTTCCATCTACAGCTTCCCTCCCTCTGTTCACTCGTCTGCATCACCCGTCTCTCTTTTCTCACATATTTCCTTACTCCTGTGCTCATTTCACACCCCGACAGAGAAGCCTACATGATTCATTTGTATAGTGCAGCTCTGGTTGTGGTTCAGTCACTGTGAGACAATCTGACGCTACCAGAAAAACAACAGCGTCATCACTTGTCCCATCACGTAAAACTCACGTCATGTTTTTGTGATACAGCTGAGCTCTCATGCAGACGATGATCAGGAAGGATGAGTCAGATTAAAGAAGCATTAATAGTTCGTTCGTTGTTCTGTTAACATTTAGATCGTTGCTCTCTTTCTTTATACATCTTAATATGTATTTTGTCTCTTTACGGGTATCATCTGCCCTTCTGTCTTTTAATAATCTGGATGGATGGATGGGTGGGTGGGTGGATGGATGGATGGGTGGATGGATGGATGGATGGATGGATGGATGGATGGATGGATGGATGGATGGATGAATGGATGGATGAATGGATGGATGGATGGATGGATGGATGGATGGATGGATGGGTGGATGGGTGGATGGATGGATGGATGGATGGATGGATGGATGGATGGATGGATGGATGGATGGATGGCTGGATGGAACGGATGGATGGATGGATGGATGGGTGGATGGATGGATGGATGGATGGATGGATGGATGGATGGCTGGATGGATGGATGGATGGATGGATGGATGGATGGATGGATGGATGGATGGATGAATGGAGAGGCCAACAGCTGCGCTCATCCTCATAAAATGACTTCAACTGACTGAAAGCTGAGCACAACGGGGTCAAACTGACATCCAGTAATAGTTTCCATCTCCTCCTCTCTCAGCTCTCGTAGAGGCGGATCGTTTCCTGACCTCAGAGTCATTTGCTGTCATCCAACAGGAAATCGTTTTGCCACTGAGCGTTTTTGAAAGGTGACCAATGTCCTCCTCTCACCTGAAAATGTGCAGCCTGAGTCGCTCAGGTAAAAACATCCCTGACTCTTTTCAGACGTTCACATCCTGTCTCGTTGCCAGTTAGTCTGTATGATGATGGAGATGGAAAATACACGACGATCCTGAACACATCATGTGACTTACCTGTTATAGTGTCCGTCCGGGTATCTGTCGTACTCCATCTCATACTCAGATCTGAGGAGACGAAGAAATGACGGTTAGAGAAGATAAGCAGCGAGTACTTTTACTAACAACTGTGCTTAAATACTAATTTAATTAAATACTTTATACTTCCACTCCACTACATGTCAGAAGGAAATATTGTACTTTAATAATAATAATAATACATCAGAGTTGTTACTGCTTTAACTTCATCAAGATCACAGTGCTCATGTACTTTTACTGCAGTATTTTAATTACTATACTATGAATACTTTTCTATGTAGTATTGGTACTTTTACTTTAGTAAACTGAGTACTTCTTCCACCACTGATATTTAACCTCTTACACTCTGCAAGAAGAAAAGAAGAAAATAGGCAAAAACGCTGAAAGAATAACTACAAATAACTAGAATACAACAAGAACACATAAAAGTAAACCAGAATAAACAATGTTCGGTGATTATTTGAATAAATGATCATTATTAAGTCAGACAGTCAGTCCTGATTATCACCGAGCCAAAGAGCCTCCGGGCAAGGCAGCACGCAGCGGCCGTGTCTGCTCACCCACAAACAGTTTAATCAGCTCAATAAAAGCAGTTCATGGTTTTATTCAACATACTGGCTGCTAAACTGGTGTCTGACGCTCAGACTAAATCTACACTAACGTTTGGTCATTTCTGTCTCGTATCATCAAACAAAACTGAGCTTCACATCCAACAACCGGTCGTAACGTCAGACGTTGCAGTAAAATGGTTCAAAACTAGCAGAGAAGAAAAAGAAACGCTGATGTGAAAACTGTGTTTCAGGGTGAGCAGACTGCATGTGAAACCACTATGACACCAAACTAACATGAATATAAGAACCGTCGTGATATCAAGGCTGCAGCAGACTAATTCATCAGTGAGATTTTCAACACTGAATGTGGTGAAGATCTCACAAACTCATCATTTTATTATTTATGGATCAAACTTCAGTAGAAACGGAGGATTCAGACTAATAAAGACGAGCCAGGAGGAGACAGATAGAAAGTAATAACTCTGGAGGATCCTTCCATCCTTCCTCCCTTTGTAAGCCTCGTATCGTCGCTCCTGCCGCCACCATTTATCTTCATCAGCCGTGATGGGTATTAATCGGCGTTTAACAACAGTATCGATCCAGGGTCGACTCTGAGCTTCAGCTCAGCTGTGCGTTTCCTATTGAGCTGTGTAGGATCAAGCCTTTAAACATGACTATTGATCTGCAGGATGGCCCTGCTCCTCTGAGCCGGGATCACACTAAACGACTCTTTTATGGCTCACGCTGCTGGTTTATCTGTGTAATTAGGTTTGATATTACAGCAGCGGCACCTCCTCGCTGTGATTATGGGAACACAGCAGACGATACAAGCAGCCACTCAAGTCCTCATAATCCCTGTAAAAAATGTCCTTCAGGCCGTTATAGATTTTATATACAACCGTCTGGGCTCGAGTCCACTGTGGTGCGTTCAGGAAAATTAACACACCCTCACTTTAAAGTCCTTTTTTCTAACCTCCATCACTGCTGAAGGCTGCTGGGGCGCTTTAATAAACACAGTCAGTGTACTTCACAGCAGCCCTGTGAGCTTTTAAAGGGCCTCCTGTTGTAGGGGAGCCAATGAAGATGTTGTTCAGCTTTAAAGTTATTGCATTTTTAAAAGGCATTTTTCTCCAGGCAGTTTGGAGATAAAGTCATATTCACTCATGTGATTCAAATATGTACTTAAACAACAAACTCTGTCTGCTCGGTGGCGTTTACCTTACACTGAACTACTCTGTGGAGACTGAAAACGTGACCGCTGTTATTAGTCTTTGGAGCCGTTTTTGTGGTGAAGGAACATTTCTCTGCTAATTCGGTGATAAACACATTTAGTTTTGCAAGTTTTGCCTCAATAAAAACCAGCCGTTCGTTTGTCAGATGAAAGCTTTTAAAATGAAACAGCAACAGCAGGAAATGTTGGCTTTTCATCAGCAATAAGAGAACACATCAGGAAACAGTAAAATAAGTGTGATATCTGAAAAGAACAGAGAGTTTCTGCTCTCTACCAACTCCTGAGGGAAATATCTGCCGCTGTAGCTGCTCAATGCTTCACTATGTTCACCAGCTCGGCTACTTTTTACATCTTTTTCTCCTAAAAACAGCTGAAAACGACGTTAGAACCAGAACCAGAACAGTAAAGTTGCAGCCGGACAGTCGCTCATCACTACGGGTCATGCATCATTACACACTGACAGTTATAGATGCTTCAAAAACTGGACGCATCAACTTAAACTTAAAAATAAAAATATATAAACCTACAAAAAAAAGACAAAAGACAATGCGACATGAGTGAGGATGAAACATCACAGCTGGACCCGGTCCTGATTCAATCATTAAAATCCATCCAAGCAGGTTGACTCCCCTTTTCCTGCTTTCAAGGGTATTCTGGTAATTTTGGGGATTTTTCATCAACTCTGCCACAGAGGTTAAGCTGCTGTCCGTCTGTCACTGAGACACAAACGCAGCTGCAGCTTTTCATGTGAGTCTGAGGACAGATCAGCCTCCGGCCACAAGGAGCTAATTAGATTTTGGAGATATGAATTTCAATATGAATCCTGAGGGGATGTTTGCAGGGTCAAGAGCTGAATTTAAATTAAATTAAAGTGACAGAAATTATGCATTTGGGAGCATAATCCCCCCCGGGAGAATAAAAAAATAGACATTTGAATTTCTTAACAAATAAACACCTAATTTGCAGCATTTTACATTCAGCTTCAGGCTGTGTACTTTGATCAGAAAACTAAATGCTTCATCTAGTACGACTCCTCATTACTTTTAACTTTAAGATAACGAGATTCTTCTTCTCTACTGAATATCTCTGCATGGTTTCCAGTTAAAACCTCCTTATTGATCTTATCCTGGTCCTTCATGCAGCCCCTCAGTTCAGCATCTGTCTCAAACAGGACGTTTTAGCTCCTGTCTCTTTAAGACACGCCTCCTGATGAGCCCGCTCTGTTCTGATTGGTCAGCTTCAGATTTTACAGTTTTTTTCTCCTGAATTTCTCACATCCATCCGTACATGTTGAAGCCGAAATCCGATCTGAAAGATGAGAGTGAACAACGTGAACAACACGTGGAAAACCTTAGCAACAACCTTAGCAACCAACACTGCAGACCAGACAGCCGGTCATGGACATCTGCGATGAGTCAACGTCGGCTCGTTGGGAAGGTCGGAGGAAAAAATAAAAAATGCTCCAAACAGACAATGTTGAATCCCTGGATTTTGACTTGCAGGCAACATTTCTACATATGTTCTCTTCAAGTTTTGGACCTTTGACCACGTCAAACATCTGACATCATAAATCTTAAGTAAAAGTAAATCACTAAGCATTCGTCCCCTTCAACGTCCTGTCATTCAATGTTTGTGCATGTGGGACTCTCTAATAACGTTACATAAAGTACAAAACTATACACACACACACACACATGACCTCACACACGTATGTTAGCCAGTTTAAAATGAGATCATAAGAAAGTTTCTGATAATGGAAGAATCGTGTCAGTGCATTTAATCACAGTGAAGAAGTGCTTCAGGTGTTAATAAGGGTTTTAATTCTGCTGTAAGCCCTCCTGCTGGGAATAATTACACAGCAGGAAGAAACGTCAATAAACACATTTAGAGAGCGGGAGAGAAATCAATGATCTGTTCAGATATCTTTTCTTTATTTTGCAGCGAATGTTTGGTTTTTTTTAAAGCAGGAGAATCATCTCAGTGCTGGAGAACAAAGAGTGGAGGAGAGCTCGTCTCACGTGCCGACAGACACACTGCGAGGAAATGATGAGGAATTTGCATTTATATAGCTGCTACTTAACGCTCACCCCCTCCAACACTAATGATATCATTCAGCACTCCCCGCCCTCACACACCAAGCAGCAAAGTGTGTGTGTTCATACATATTCATGTCTTCTGGGGTGAGTGTCTGGCAGCAGGTGAGCGTGTGCGCCGCCACATCCATTTATTCTGATTTACTGCTCACCCTCACCAGGCCGCTGCAGTGTCATAAATCAGCGGCGGCGTAGTGCAGCGGGGGCGTAGTGCAGCGTGGCGCGGCGCGGCGGCGGTTAATGGGCCGCTCGGTCGTCATCCTGCCACATCAGCTCACTCGGCTCAGGTCTGAAGGGCGGGTCAGGAGGTCATGTGACTCTGTGGTGGCCTCATGCTGCTGCAAGCTCAGAAGTCACAGAGTCAGCGTGGAGGCAACACTGAGACTGACTGAAGACGGGAACTCATGTTATCAAATATATCATTTGACGGCGTGTGATGTGACGGACCGTCTTTACGGAGCTTCATAGTGACGTTCAGCAACTTTACTGTTCTGGTTCACTCTCAGCTCTCATAGTGTCGGTTTCACAGCCAACAGACACAGTTACTGCAGACTAGCTGGTGAACATAGTGGAGCATTTAGCAGCTAAAGAGACACATGTTTCCCTCAGGAGCTGGAAGAAGATAAAAACAGCTGAATGAGAATAAATATTGGACAGAAACGCGACTCCACATGATGATAATGTTGCTCCATAACTGCTGGATGTGGAAATAAGCAGCTGTTTGCTAACAAGTTCAACACATCAAGATGACGCTGATGATATGTGAGAGCTGCAAATAAACAGTTAATGCATCCTAAATAAATAATAACAAATAAATAAGCAACAGTTGTCTAAAAGACGATAGGTCAGTGTTGTGTTGACAACTAGTTTCCGCTGCCCTCTAGTGGCCAAAAGAAGAGTCAATGCAGGTCTGAGAGTTACTGACTTGTAAATAATGTTCATGTCAACATCGAAGCACATTTAGTGTCTAAACAACAACAAACATGGACAAACAAGCCCAAAATGAGCAGAATCGTTGTCCTGTATCGTCTCTGTACTGTACTATTTTGTTGACAATCTTCACAACAGCTTTGTAGTGGGATAAACACACTTCCAGTAACGGTTGAGGACCGTTGACACGCCTGAAGCTAATCCAGAATAGACGTTTTATTCTTGTTTCACTAATCAAAAGATAAGTAAAAAATAAATCAATAAAAGAATGTGAGAAATGTGACTGCAGCTGGTTATACGTGAGAGCAACACACTGCATCTGGTCAACCGTTGTCTGTATTATTATCTTAATTATACTCAAATTGCATGTTTTGCCTGCATGTAAACACGTTCGGTCATTTCAGAGGTGAACTCGGAGAAAACAGCCATCACAGCTCCTTCAGAGGCAGCGTTTAGATTTAAACAGGGAGGCTGTGTGTGTGTGTGTGTGTGTGTGTGTGTGTGTTGGGTTAAATGGTTTTTGTTTTCTTGTGTTTTTTTTTTTGAGTGCTGCCTCTTTATCGAGCTGTTATTTTTCTCCTCAAAGGAAACGCTGATTCATCTCTTTCCACTAAACGCTCATCTCAGCAGGGCGATGGAGGGACAAGAAGACATAATTACAGTGTTTTGCACAGCCGGTCGCTCTCGCCCTCTTTCTTTCTCTTCTACATCAACACTCTTATCTCTCTCCATCTCTCCCTCTCTCTTGTCCTCCGTCTCTCCTTTGAATTTTCGGTGTCTGCTTCACGTCTCAGCTGATGTGAAGTTAATCAGGAGGTGGTAAAAACACCGTTTATGGAGTCGGAGAGTCCACCTCAAACACAAACCCACAGATCAATGTGAAAACCGTACAAAGTCAACTCTGCTGGGAAGCTTCCCAGGCAGTTAATTAAACACTGATTCACATGGATTCAGACTTGCAGGTGTCCCAGCATGCTGTGCGAGAGGTGCGGAGGATGTTGCTCGTTTCTGAGACAAAGACAAATAACGTTGATGTTTTCAATCCCTGAAAAGTATTTCTGTGTCAAGAAGAAGCCACGAAGCAACCGTAGACACCTTTCTGCTAGCATGTTATGCTACGTGTCACAACTGTGTGCTAAACTCCTCTAACAGTGTGATGTAAAGGTCAAAGGTCAGCAGTGACATCAGGGTGAGTAGTTTAGGAAGATCAGGACATTTTTGGAAAGTAAAGACATTTTTGCAGAACAAGGATATTTTAGATGTGTGACAGCTTTTTTTATCCAGTTCTCATTTCTTCAAAGGGCTGCGTGAGGATTAAGGTACGTCGCAGGCTGTAGGCGAAGATTAGGGGATCGGCGGACAAAATGTGTCGTCACAAGTATAGAAGTACAAATGCGTTTGTGTGTCTGTATGAATACCAAACAGAGTGAGGACGCAGCCATCGATCACACTGGAGCTGGTGTGTGTGTGTGTGTGTGTGTGTGTGTGTGTCACAGATCATCCAACATGATGACAAACATGAAGAGAGTGAAACAGCACGAGGTCGTCACACTTTCATTCATTCATACAAACTTTTCATTTCGGTTTCACTTTGTTTTGATCCCTTTTAGTGAGACTGAGGTTATTTCAGTTTAGTGTACAGTTGCATCACTTTTATGGTATTATTTTTTTAGCATGTTTTATATTTGTCCACATGTATTTTTGTGGATGTATCTGTCATTTTTTTCTTTTCTTTTCTTTCTTCTCCTGTGTGACGTGTTGTAAATCATCATCAAATAAAATAAACTTATCTTATTTTACTGACGTTATCAAGGCGTTGCTGCATTGTCTTTACCAAATTATTCTGCATACAGTAAACATACATACATAACCAACACCACCCGGTTGATATATTTCAGGTGTTTGGTGTTGTTAGCTAATTTTGCTCAGACATCATTAAACAACTTTATTACCTCTGTAGGTGAGAATGACTCCCCAAAGCAAAATAAGAGCTCAGAACCAAAGTGTCAGTAACAGCTGAGCTTAGCTAATACGAATGTTCAGTAATCAATCCAAATATTAATCTTTGACATTAGTGGGAGAAATTACTTGTTACTTAACCCCATCCTCCCCCTTTTCAAAGGCAGTTATTGTATTATTTTAGTATTATTTATGATCTGGACATTATATGGTAAAGTTGTCTTGTCTTATTAAATCCTCGTCAGCAGCAGCCTGAGCAGCTGAACGACACACAAACAGGTGAGGCGCAGCCTCAGGTGGGCTCCAATGTCACAGAGACATGCAGACAGGTGAGCCACAGCCTCTCAGGTGAGCTCTGATGTCACAGACAGGTGAGCCACAGCCTCTGAGGTGAGCTCTGATGTCACAGACAGGTGAGCCACAGCCTCTCAGGTGAGCTCTGATATCACAGACAGGTGAGCCGCAGCCTCTCAGGTGAGCTCTGATGTCACAGACAGGTGAGCCGCAGCCTCTCAGGTGAGCTCTGATATCACAGACAGGTGAGCCACAGCCTCTCAGGTGAGCTCTGATATCACAGACAGGTGAGCCACAGCCTCTCAGGTGAGCTCTGATATCATAGACAGGTGAGCCGCAGCCTCTCAGGTGAGCTCTGATGTCACAGACAGGTGAGCCACAGCCTCTCAGGTGAGCTCTGATATCACAGACAGGTGAGCCACAGCCTCTCAGGTGAGCTCTGATGTCACAGACAGGTGAGCCACAGCCTCTCAGGTGAGCTCTGATGTCACAGACAGGTGAGCCACAGCCTCTTTCAGGGTTACACCCTCGTTGATTTTGTGTTTGAAAGGGTCAACCCAGTTATTGTGATCATATAACAAGTTTAGGTATAAATTCATATAAATGAAATAAAAAAGTAAAATAACAAATCAGAAATCAGAGAACAAGTCACGATACAAGTCAGCAGATAAATATTCAATAAAGTCATTCTGCAGTCAGGCTTGTTTGTATATGAACGAGACAAGAAATGTCCCTGCATAGAGGCGAAGACAAAGAGGGATGTGTTAGTGTTGTTTGACTTTACAGCAGCACTGAAGTACTGAGTGTAACTCACGGCAACACCATCGCTGCACCTCAGACCAGAGCTCAGTTTCCTCAGAGTCACAGAGATGCAAACGCTGCTTTAAAAAGCTTCTCTTTCAAAACATGAGAGGACATCTGCAAAGAGTTTTAAAATGCAGGACGATAGCAACAGTACCGCGTTACAGATAATTATAAGAGGACAGGCTGTATCAAGATATCTCAAGTAACTGAAGGAGAAAAATATTTAATCAAAAATAGAAAGTTTTTTGAGCCCACTCTGTTCTGATTGGTCGGCTTCAGGAAGCTTACAGCCACTTTAATCAACCTTGTACATCACACGAGTTTTCCCTTGTAAATTGTGAATACTTGAGTTATTGATTAATGTTGAATCCTCGCTGGGCTCCTCGATGTTTTTATATCAGGTGAGTTTTCAGCTGCTCAGAGCAAGTTTGGTATCATTAGTTCTGATTAGGAGACAGAGAAGGAGGCCGAACCCATCTGGACACAACCTGGTGTTCAGAAAAGACTGCAGAAAACACACACACACGCACACACACGCACACACGCACACACGCACACACACACACACATACAGAGACAGAGAGAGAGAGAGAGGTGGGGAAAGGTGTGTCTCTTTCTTCTTCACACATGCATATTTGTGTGTACCAGTGGTGGAATAAGTACTTTATGCTGTATGAATGAAAAAAATGTAGTAGTAGTTAAAGCTCTTCGTTTGCAGCAGTTTTTTTCTACTTTCCTAATCAGATGATGTCATCAATCATCAATCATGTCCATCAACGTTTTTACATTTTCCAATCTTCGTTTCGTTTCTGCTTTTTTTGCGTTGTTCACTCTTATATTTCTGATCTGATTCAGCTCCAAAATGTACGAGACAAAAGTGAAATCCCACTACGATAGTTCGTTCCTGAAGCTGACCAATCAGAACAGAGCGGGCTCATCAGGAGGCGGGCCTTAAAGAGACAGGAACTAAAACAACCTGTTTCAGACAGAGGCTGCATAAAGGACTAATATAAGATAAATAAACGTGCCCAGAATATAAATACACACCTGGACATGTGCAGAATTAAAACATTACTGACAAAAAGTGTCTAGTTGTCATGCATCTCACCTTCTCCAACTTTTACTTTCTCTCCTCTGAATGGGTCCCTGTGAAGAGCAGTCTTCTTAATTTATGCCCAAACTGCTCTCAGAGCTCTGCGTGATAAATTCCTCTACAGCCTCCTTAATTCTCAGCACAACAGAGCAGGAAAAAAGTAGGAACAACTGAGGTTGTTGCAAGAAAATGCCCAAATTACTAAAATTCAAGTATTATCAGATAATTGTGTATTTTGCTAAATTTGGTCGGTAATTTATGGTGGTATTTTTGCTTTACCGGGTTCGACAGATTCACATGAGATTAATTTTATTGTCCACAAACATCTGTTCACACTGTGACCTCTGACCCTTGACCTCACTTTCACACAACAGTGTTGATCTAAAAATGAAAGCTTATCTTTCAGCGCTGCAGTAGGTGAATTATGTGAAAGCCTGATCAGAGTGAACTACTCCCAGCGGTTCTCTCCACAGATCCTCACGGTCTCAGCGGGGCTGGCTGTGCGGCTGCCTGGCTATAAATCCCAACTCTGGCCGGCACAGAGTCGCGCTCATCTCGGCTTTAATCCGTCCAGCCGCGGGCGGCGATGGGATTTGGAGGACAGTTTGGCTTTAGTTTCCATGTAAACAGAGAATGAGGTTAAAGCTGGAGACAGCTGGACCGCCACTCACTGTCAGCTTCACACAAACACCAACAGCAGAGCCACTTATTAAAAATGTAAGTCTAATATACTAAATGATATTAGAAACAAAGCACCTTGAGTTTCCTCTCTGCGGCTCAAGACGTGTTTACAGGGACTCTTACTGCACACAAGTATCATTAATAGTGATTTATTATTAAAAGAAAGAAAAGACGAAATGAAGAAGTGTTCAGAAATCTTCCATTTTGTCCCCAGTAGCTGAAGGGACGAGAAGAGACGAGTCTGTGTCTGACTGACAGAAGCTGGCAGCAAAGAAAACAAACTGCTGGAGCTACAAATCACAGACAGACAGTGTGTTAAAGGGTAAGAACCAAACCAGCATCTAACAGGACTGAAGGAGGAGTTGAAATATGAAGTTGTTCACTCTCATATTTCAGGTCGGATTCAGCTCCAACTTGTGCAGAGGTGTTTGAGAAGTTGACATTTCGAGTAAAGAATGACCAATCAGAGCCAAGCAGGCTCATGAGGAGGCGGGCCTTAAAGAGACAGGAGCTAAAACGTCCTGTTTGAGACAGAGGCTGAACTGAGGGGCTGCAGAAAGGACCAGGATAAGATCAATAAGGAGGTTTTAACTGGAAACCATGCAGAGATATTCCAGTAGAGACAGAATAGAAATACAGAGAAAATCATGCCAGATTTATGTAGTTTTATTTTGAAGGAGAAGCAGCCTCCATCATAAGTTTAAGCCTATTCTGTACACTCTGGTGGATGTCAGCCCAAACTCTGCTTTAGAGATTCATCCTATTTATCCCAGACACATTTGCAGGGACTCTGGGTGTTTGAGCCCATATTTTGTGCCAAAGCAAAGCTGAGTTTAGTTCCTGTCAAGGAGGTTTATTGAAATGACAATATTAATGACTGGAGGAACAGAAAGGATCCATTTAACCCCAAAGAAGTTATTTCAACAGTAAATCATGTCAAGATATGCCAACAAAGTCCCAGAATATAAATATATATTATAGTGTTTGGCTTCATTTACTTCAGTATTAACATCATCACCAACCTGAGCCATAAACATGCATGTGTCGTGATGCGGGCTCACCTGTCGAGGGCGCTGTTTTCTCTCTTGGTTGTCGTGGTGCGACCGACTCTCAGCTCGCCGTTCATCCCGGCGTCTGAAAAAACAAACCATCAGATCAGGTTATCTGCTGACGCCTGGTGTCTCACAGCCTGACCTGAGGGAGACGGTGATGAAGGTGGACAGGTAACACAGCCTGACCCTGCTACAGGCTCACACACAGGAAACCATCAAACTCCCATAAACCCTCTCCACTCACACACAGAGACCCAGCAGGCTCAGCCGGCCACCTTAACGAGCGGCCTGAGAGTTTAATTGGCTTCCATCTGTCAGACTGAAATTCATTTTCTCTCAAATTCATGTTGCGAACCAACATGCTCGTGTCTGTCAGCCTGGGAGACTTAATGATGATTAACTGTGAAAGAACTATTAATCTCACAACTCAAACATTTTAACTCAATCACTTTCTGTCAAAATAAATACTTTCACTGCAATCCATTCACATCTAACGCTGCTTCTTGTACCTTCACCATCACGTCTTCTGATTTTACTGATCTGGGGTTCATTGATCAGCGGAGGACTGTGGGAAACCGTCCTCTGATTAACAAACGGTCTTCTCTCTCGGTTTTGTTCTTCGTCCTGCTGCCATCAGTAGTCAGTTGGTTTGTTTGTATTTGTTTATTTTGCTGATTATGTGGGATTTCCTGTTGGACGTTTTGTCCAGATCTTGTGTCTTTGGTCCAGAATGGGACATCTTAATAACTTTCACTTTTGATTGCACAAACATTCATGGTCTCAAGATGATGAATCCTGGTGACTATGATGATCACCTGATGCTTCCTCGTGCACCACAGTGAGGTCGACATTTGTGTTTTTTAGTTAAATATCTTGATTATGACTAAATATCTGCAAGCCTCAGCTGTACTTTGTGACGAGTGCTACGTATAAAATGTCTGTAGGATTCATTTTCTGGGGACCATGAATGTCTGTTAAGATATTTCAGTCTGGAGCCAAGTTGTGGACCAACCGAGGCTTTCATCTCCATGAAGAAGAAGTGTTTTCTTAATGATTTTGTGACATCAAGATGACAGTTTTGTTGAGATGTGACTTCCTAATAATCACAACAAAACCTTCCCCGGTGTCTGCTCAGGCTTTCCACAGCCTGTTTTTTTCCATCTCTTTAATCAGTCACCATTTGGATTTTGTAATTGAAAGCTGAGAGCAGTCTGTCTCTCCAAGACCTCCATCAGAGCTCGGTCGCAGCTCTGAGGACCCCCTGCATGCCAAACCATGTTCAGCGAGGCAGCAGCTGGCCCTTCGCCTCCCATCATCCACCTCTCCACACCCGCAGCGCTGACAGTCAGCGGTAGGGTTGTTTATGGCTGCCTCGCCAGCTGCAGCTTGTAGGACATTAGTCTTTTAGTACGAGGTTTATGAGCGCCGTCACTCACCATCTGTTAAGTGCCGGGGTACCTTTAATCACCCCCCTCCCGAGATCAATGCGGCTGCCAGGTCGCCACAACGCCTGCAGCGCGCTGAACGGGTGATTGTGCATCATCGACTGAGTGATTGCAGCTATTTGCTTGCTTATTGCTTTGCATTGTTTGGACAATACATCAGCTTCAGAGAGAGGTAGGGAAAGATGGAGGGGGCGGGAGGAGAAAGAGAAGTGGAAAATGAGAGAGGAGGGAAGAAAAAGAGAGTGATGACAGGACAATTTCACACCCTTATGGTTATTGGTTTTCAGGGACAGAGTATTCAAAGTTTGGCAGGAAGTCTGGAGCAGAGCAGAGGCTGACTGCTGGCGTTCAGATGAGGCCACAATGAACACATCAGTCCATCCATCTATGTTTGTTTTGAACTGTTTGTCAGGTATGTTTCACCTCCACCAGATGACAGATTGCCATCAACTGGTCCAAATCAGGTATCTGCATGAAGGCTCCATGTTGACGTAGATTCTGTGACATCAGCATTTTAAATTTCAGGTGGGTGAAGCGGCGACAGATTGTTGTTTGTGACCCTTTTCTCTGTCGAACATAAACCAGACTTCAATTCATATGTTGCACAAACTTTAACTGCCAGAATAACTGTTGTTATGTGAATATCAGGAGTTGGTTCATCAAGATAAACAGCTGGTGGTGCTAATTCTGCAGTTGGTGCCATTAAACCACTGCAGACAAAGAAGACAAAATGAGATCATGGGTCCCATTGTTGTTTCCCATCACAGCCGAAGGGGAGGAGCGTTCCACCTTTAATAGCCGACCAACACACACTACGCTTACCCAACACTTGATGCACGCTTCTTCTAATCCCACCTAAAAATGATATTCAGAGTCAACTGGATCCCACAATTCACCACGGTAACCATACACACCAGTCCAGTTGTTGACGGTATTGCACCAAGTGACTGTTTTTAACCTACATACAGAAGTTGGACTTTGCGTGAATATTATCATTAGTTATGGCAGAAGCTCAGATAGTGTCATCTAATATTAACAACGAATCTCTTCTTCTTGATGAGACTAATATCAGTCTAAATTAATCCAATTGAACCCACTTCAACAAGTCACCTGAGCTCCGTTGTGCCATGTACAGTATTTGAAGAGTGTCCCGACGTCATTAACAGAACAGCAGTCAGAGCCGATGGAAAACTATGTGGAAAACGTGATGGAAATATGACATTTCTGCTGCGTTTTGTGCTGCGTTGACGTAATCTCGTCAGGCAAAGTAAAACATTACAAATGGAGCCTTCAGGGCAGCTGAAACCTGCGCTTTGTCTTACAGGGACCTGTTTAACATGTGTTTCACATCCGACTTCATATTCAGTATATAAATGACAGGCAATTACAAAAAAAGGAAGCAGTAAGGTAAGCGCTCATCATTCAGACCATCTGGATAATCACTGTGGAGATTACAGATCTATTTAGTTTCCTGTTCATCTCCTCCACATCCTGGTTTCATTATTTTCTGTTCCTCCACATTATGTCTTTGAACAAACTGCTAACAACACATTTGAAACAAGACATATTGTACATAACGTTTGGGAGCAACTCTTCAATCGTCAACGATGAAAAGTCAAATATTTCCCTCAGAATTTTAGTGGAAATATCAAACAGCATGAAATGGAAGTACAAGTACCAGAAAATGAGTAAATGTACATATTACATTACATTACTGTCACACAGTAACCTGATGCACAGAAAATCACCTTCAGTTCAACACATCTGGGACAAACCTCCCATATTCATCACTGGTGATGCCTTCACTGACCTCAAGGGAAATGAACACCGAGACATGCAGAACTCCCTCTTTGATTCTACACTTCATCCACTGCACACTAAAAACCTGGCTTATTTGAGGAGGTTTGATTAGTTTGTTCATTTGGCAAACCAACATCTATTTAAGGTTTTTGTTAGAGCTGCAATTATTAGTTAATCTGCAACTATTTTAACAATCAATTAATGATGTTGAGTTATTTTTTAAGAAACAATACTCGTCAAATGTAAATATGTAATATGTAAATATGCGGTAAACTGAATATCGTTGGATTGTGGACCGTTTGAAAAAATGTGACCGTTTTTTTTACAATTTTCTGATATTTTAAATATGAAACAACAAATCAATTAATGGCTTGATGGTGTTGTGGAAAATGTCCTGTCGTGTTTTTATCAAAAAAGCTTCTCTAGCAAAAACAAAAACATTCAAATGCAGTTTTCAAACTGTGGTAAAGTGCTTTGTTGTTTTCATAGAGTATTATATTATAATACATTTAATGCCTGGAAGTAGGCGACCACCCTCACTCTTAAAACTGAGCTAACTGAACCTGACATAATAAGCTAATAAACCTGAGACATTACGTTCAGCCAACAACTGTTTAGTCCCGAGGGTTATTTGTCAGATCTACTTTCCAGATGCATTCATTCTTCCTACAGCAAAAGAGTTTCAGGGTCATTTTTTTCACACCCCGGTGATCACAGCTTCTGCTGAAATGTTAGCTGCCACATTCAGGCCCATTTTTTGAAACAGTAACCCTGATATTGTTGCTCATCTGTGACCATGGATGGCGAGGATGTGTGTGTGCTGACATTTCCATAATTTTATGGATGAATAAACAGAACCTTGAACTTGACTCACTGGTAATACGTGCCGAGGCTGTTGTGCATCTGATAATATTATATGAGTACAATGCTAAATCTGTCCAGACCAACTTTTAATCCTCAACAGTTTGGACAAAATCCTCAATTCCTCGTTATATATCTTGATAATGATTCATTCAGACATGATTCAAGATCTAAAAATTTGTTGCTTGGAATTATAATACGTCTCTGGGTTTTTTTGTTTCATTTAAAAACTTTAATTAATTAATTAATTTTCTTAAAATGGCATTGGAAAATACTATATGAACATATAATTATTTTTAATCTCAAAAGTTTAACTGCTGGAGACAAGATGTCTCCTACTTCACGTCTCAGTGTTTGTGCTTTTCCACAGGACAATGGACCAGTTGTGATGTCACAAATTAATAATAACAACAACAACAACTTTTTCATTTATATAGAACCTTTAGAAACAGAGTTTATAGTGTTTTGACAAAACAAAAGCAGAATACTTGACTCGAATGATTTGATGAAAACGTTTAAAGTCCAGCTGAAATCACATTTAATCATTTCATTCAAAAATAATGATGGTCTTGGAAATATCAGAAATGCTAAATTTCTAAAGACAGACACTAAATCTTTGTTGACAACCCTTTTATTCCTGGCTAAAAAATGTATTTTGCTGAGGTGGTCGACCCCCCAGGTCCCTACAGTTGACATGTGGATAACACAGATTTCTGCTCTTATTCCTATTGAGAAGTTGACTTATGACCTTAACCATAAATCAGTCAAGTTTTGGAGGATTTGGAAACCGGTACACTCCTTCCTACAGAAACCATAACTTATAATTGCTTTCTGGGAGGAGAGGCATAACTGTCTTCTTATGTTATTTTGCTTCATCCTATTCATTTTATACACGCTTTTTACTTGCCTGTCTCTTGCCATCCTACTGATTTTGTATGTATGTACATTTGTGTATATATGGAGGTATATATATGCAAGGACACATGTTGCAGTGCTCACTGTTAGTTTGGGGTGGGTTTGGTTTTGTTTGCTGTTATTATTATCGTTATTTGCTTTGTTTTGTTTGTTTGTTTTGTATGTTTTGTTGTTTGTTTTGCTTTCCTAATGTTTGTACCTAAAAACCAATAAAAAGAGTATTAAAAAAAAAAAAAAAGAAATGCTAAATTTTTTTTAGTCTCTGCTGGAGTGGCGTGTCGGTGTCTGCGTTTGATTGACAGCAGCTGGCAGGTTACTGGTGTTATGTACGAGAAAGACACAAGGTAAACAAACCGCTGCAGAGGTATCAAAGAGTAAGAACCAAACCAGCATCTAACAGGTCTGAAGTGACATCTGCACCCATGTTTAATGTGCTGCAGCTGAGCAGCTAATTAGCTATGTAGCCTGCTAACTGAAGTTAGCGGTGAATGTTAGTTTGGTGGTTTGTTGACCAAGCTAAGGTGCAGGTGTCCATGTTGTAAGTTAGATAAGAAGGAGACTTTAGCAGAAAGCTAACGTGGGTTGTTGTTCAGTCCGTGGCTCTTGTGTTGTGTAGCAGGATGCTATCAGGCTCAGTGTGACCTGTTTTTTCTCAAATAAGAGCACATGACAAGTAATTTACACATTAATAATAATTTCAGTTGGTCTTTAAGTTAAAAATGCATTAATGTAAAAAATTAGTATGTGCCGGTATTTCGTTGATATTATGAACATCTTCATACCGATGAATGAAACGTTCATGTGAGCTGATCTGCACAGTCCACATCTCCCCTTAAAGGACAATTCTGTCTGTTTTCAGCCCTGCTCTTATTTTTTGTACTTGCATCCTCACATGATCACATGTACAATGAAGCTGAGATCGCTTTAGTGAATCAGCTACACACACACACACACACACACACACACACACACACAGAGAAAAACTCCAAACCACATGTGCATGCAGACACGTGCAGCCATGCACTCACCTGACAGACACACAGATCTGCACATGACCTGGATTTAACACTAACAGCGTATTGTGATGTGTGAGTGTGTGTGTGTGTGTGTGTGTTACTCACGTCTGTCTCGGTGGCAGTCGCTCCTGAAATGGGTCATAACACCAGAAGAAGAAGAAGAAGAAGAAGAAGAGGAGGAAGAGGAGGAACAGAAGACTTGTGGACTCAGAGCAGTGTGTGTCTGACTGATTCCTCCCTCACTGATGGAGAGAGGGAGGCAGAGGGGTGACTCTGAGTATAGCAGTGGGTCGTACCATCTCACACTCCACTGAGAGGGGTGGGGGAGGGGGGACCATTTCATTCATCAGCAGGAAAGGGGGGAGGAGGATGCTGCTCCTCCACTTTGATGAAAGATGAGGTTTTCAACTTTCATAATTTACATCAAAACATTTACATAGATTCGCTCTGATAATCTAATAGAAAGAATTTTATCGCCACCAAATATTAATATTTTCTAGTTTTCATAATCCTGTATGATAAAAATATTATTATTATTATACTGGTCACAACTGTTGGTCGGACATTATGATGAATTATGGGCTCTGGGAACATAATTACTTTCATAATTTACTGACATTTTATAAACCACACAAATAATCGATCAATCCAGAAAATATTAACTTCTATAAATTAAGTTTATTATATTAAATAATATGCAGATAAATTGATAATGTAAATAATCGTTACTTGATGTAGAAACTAAACAGGATGTTTACTTCCAGCTCAGGTTGATTTTTTTTGACCCGGGTCGAAGGCGGGAAAGGCACCGCTGGCCCGACCAACCAGCCGTCATCCAACTCTGTTTTAATTACAAAATCCATTAAATGATTTCATTTTAATTAAAGTTGTTCCATCTAATTAAGATATGATGATGAGGAGAGCCGGGGCGTCTCCCGGGCGTCCTCATTTATCTTGGAGTTAACCTCCCACCCAGCATGCATTTCAATGAGGGTCTATCCATCAAACCACAGGACAGTACAACACACACACACACACACACACACACACACACACATTTCTTATATCAACATACATAGAGCTTCTAACCGGACCTCCACCACAGCGTTGTCACACCTTAAAACTTCATCACGTGTTTTTCAAAGCAGAGGCGCGTCGTCCTGCTGATTATAGCCGACAGGGACACACGAAGCTCAATCTAATCATATTTATGTAATTTACTCAGATACATAAACCGTCTACGAATAAACTGACCAACAGGACGAAGAAGCTCTCTGTAAACCTGTGAACAGAGTTGAGCCATCAGTCCTGTTGCCGTGGTAACTCCACTACCTGCAGTGTGATGAAAGTGTATTTTGCTCTTCTACACAATTCAGAGCCGCCATTCAACTTAATCCAACTGTCACTGTCCCAGCTGCTAATCCCTCCGCTTAATGGAGGCTTATAGAGGTCTTTCATTCAAACACACACACACACACACACACACACACACACAGAAAATATGCAGAATAATCAAACCTGTATAACACAGGAAGGATGTCTGTCAAAAAACATTAAGTGTCCATGAAAAAAATCTATTAAATTCTACTTTTACAGTTTAGACATTTTCTAACGTTGGAGAAATAAATATGCACAAATAAACAAAAAGCATGTAGGTAACATATAAAAAATATAAAATTATAAATTATTAACTCTAACAGGAGCATCATGAACCTGAGAAACAAATACATGTCATTGTTTTCAGACTGTAATTAGTGACTTCGCCAACATAAATTAGCATTTTCCAAAATGAAGACGCATTTCTGAAGATGCAAACAGCAGCTTCAAGTTTGAAAAAAACACAAAATGTTTCTGCAACACGAAGGTTGAAATGTAAGACTGAAGCACCACCTGGTGACGGCTCGCTGCAGATACGACACAACTGATATTCAACCATTTAAAATATATATGCATCTATACATAAACATATCTACTGATGTGAAGCTTCATATCAGCTTCACATAAACTTTAAATCCATGTTTGTGGGTTTAGTCTCCATCACTTCCATTGTAAGTGTGTTATGAAGGGATCTAATGGTCAGTATGAACAGGAGGATGATTACAGCAACAAACACATGCTTCAGTCCTGCAGCAGCGGATCAACGTCATGAAACGTCTCCGAGACGCAGAACAACAGACCTGCTGAGAACCAGGAGAACCAGGAGAACCAGGAGAACCGCTGCTGCTTTACAGGATGCTGCTCACAACAAATCAACTCCACTATGTATGAAGTTAACTGACAAATAAGAACTATTTAAAGCATGCAGATTCATGTAGGAGTCATTTTTTAGTCAAATACATATTTAAAAAGCTTGAAATGTCTCAAATCCAAAAACCTCTAAATATATGATGTAAGGATTAATGTATAGGAGCTTTCCTATAGGACCTTATATGACTTTGAGTGTATATGTGGGTGCATTCAGGGTCTCTCTAACGTTTCTCCAGGATGCCTACAGCTCTTTTCTTTAATAACCCAGACAGGGTTATCAGCCTCAGGTACGACTTTACAGCAGCTGTAATCACAGCAGGAGTCTTCGCTGAGCCGGAGAGCGGATTAGAAACAAGCTGCAACCGCTTTGTTGTGATGGTTAAAAGACGGCTGACTTCTTATGATTTATCAGTTTATTTCTGGGGACACTGATTGATCAAAAAAAGTGAAAGCGTGTTCCAGATGTGGGAGCCGCTCTCCTCCTTTCCCTCCTCCTCAAACTCCCGCCTCAAAAATATGTGACAGAGAACGAGAGGAGGAGGAGGAGGAGGAGAAATTTGGCAAGTGCCCTCGAAAAGAAACTGAAGCAGAGGAGATGATTTAAGATCCGGCAGAAGCCGAGAAAGAGCCGAGGAAGAAGCAGGTTGGTCAGGATGAAGATGGAGGTTTTGTCCAGGACGGAGCTCGTCGTGGTCGTTATGGTGACCCTGAGTCTTCATCAGCTGACCTCTGCACAGGTGAGAACAGCAGCTTCATACAACAACAGGGACAGTCAGATTTACCAGGTCAGGTCTGGTGGAGTCTGTTTCTACTGTTTCTACTCAGTCCTGAAACACTAAATTAAAGGGACGAGAAAAAGACGTGTCTGTTATGAAGAGTTATATTCATTTTTTCTTTCTTTTCTCAATTTTCTTTGTTTGTTATTAAATGTTTTTTTTTTGTCTTTTTGTTACTATGCTTCAGGGTTCATATGAGCACATCAACAATTATATAATCTAAGAAGGAAAAATGATGTAAAACTTTGATCGATCCTCTTATAACTCGTATTGATATTGATATATCCTGTGATGAGTCGTGAGCTCAAAAGGCTTTTAAAAAGGGGACATTTAATATTCACTTCATTTAACTAACCAGGAATGTCAATTAAGAACTAATTATTGTTTATTGAGACAGACCCAGATGGATATTGATTAGTAACAGCTAAATATTTATAAAGGGAGGTGACGATTCTTTAATTTTGTAATCTATTAAAATATATTTAAAATAACTGAACTACAAGTGTCATGAAGATCTTAAATATGTTAACGAAGTTTTAACCGAGGAGGTTTGTTTCTTCCTTTAATAGTTTTTATTTAATTTCCATCGTAACTAAAATAAATGCTATCATAAGATAATAATGAGATGTATAAATTAATCTATACGTAAACAGCAGGCGTCTATTATTCACTGATAATCTCACAGCGAACATCAACTGCTGGATTATTTAATCTACATTCACCCTCCTTTATAAACACCGCCGGGTCGCCACCTGTATCAAACCACACGAGTTCATCATGTGGCAGCTGCGTGTGTGTTGTGTTGTGTTTTAGCCGTCAGTGCGAGGTCAGCGACGGGCTCACGTCCAATTTTCACCCAGGTGTTACTGCAGCAGGCCGCGGCTCTGCAAACCTCACCTCTATGTATAGACCTCACACCTGCAACCCGCAGCAGACAGTCAGCTTCTTTCTCTCCTTCATTACGGGACTAATACATGAAGACAACAGTTACAAACAGCTACAGATAATGATAAACTCTGGGATCCCTCTGTCTGGATGCGTAGACATGGTGGTTTCAAGCACTTCTGTATTATTTGTTTTTAATTTGCGTAATTATGATTGGTTAATGATTAATTCTAAGTGGGTTTATGATTGATCCGTCCTTGTCCCCTCACAGGACTGTCCGTCCACTCACGACCTGCTGAACTCGCTGCGGCAGGTGGAGAAGATGTTGGCGGTCCATGAGATGTCCTACCAGCAGGGCGTGCGCTCCCTCAGGAAGAAGCTGAGCGCTCTGCACAACAGCACCATGACGATCTTTAAGATCGGTAGGAACGGTGAGAACGTCTGAGTAGTGATTTAATCTGACGTGCAAACTACAGTAACCACGCTCTTCAGGGACAAAGTGTTGTTGGTTTGACTTCAAACGTGAGACATATAGAAAATCAGCAGACGGACTCTTTAAAGGCGCTCCGTGACCTGCTGGTTCCTTTCCTACTTTTGTAAATCTTCATTAGGACGGATCAATATGGATCATTTTAAGACCGTTTCAGTTCGTACGGTAAAACACGTGTCTGTCTGCTCCCAGCATCCTGCCCCAAACCGGAGACCCCCGGCCACGGCCGCAGACTGGGCCGGGTGTTTGGCGTCGGACATGAGGTCCACTTCCTGTGCAAGCCTGGCTACGAGCTGATTGGCCCACGGACCCGGGTGTGTCTGGAGTCTCTGAAGTGGAGCGGCCAGCAGCCCGTGTGCAGACGTGAGGAAGATCCGGGATCATGAGTGAAATATAATACTGGTTCAGTACATGTGCAAAGTTTTCTCTTTGTCTTCAGGCTTCAACAGCACCAGTAACTCTCTGCCCTCCTTCTCCGCTGACGCTCGGGCCTCCTCCCTCCCCGTCTCTGCTGCTCTGTCAGCATCGGCCTCCTCCTCCTCCTCATCTTCTTCTTCGCCCTCTCCCCTCTCTTCTTCATCACCCACTTCCTCATCTCCCTCCTTCTCCATCCGTCCGTCTCACTGCACACACTTCCTGGGCTCGACACGCTGCACCTGTGACGTGGGTTTCACCATATCTGGCCGCGACAACAACATCTGCACAGGTAAGAAATGTTTCGTATGAAAACAACTTCTGCTACAAGAATGACAGAAACACGTAGGGACAATAATACCAAACATTATTTATTTACAAAAGTTGGTGCCCTTTAAACTTTTCAAGACGTTGATACCGTCTGTTTCAGATATCGACGAGTGTCATCTGTTTCCTCTCGGTCAGCCCGGCCGGCTCTGCATCCATCAGTGTGTAAACACACCTGGCAGCTTCCACTGCTTCTGTCCAGCTGGGTACGACCTCGCCAGGGACGGACGCAGCTGCACAGGTCAGAGGTCAAACCTCATCCAGTGAGTTAAGGGGAATAGTTAGAGGTGTTCGTGACTCTTCTTTCTGTCCTCAGACATCGACGAGTGTGAAAACCGGATGCACAACTGTGGAGCGGATCAGCTGTGTGTGAACACCTACGGCGGTTTCCAGTGCGTGACGGTGGAGTGTCCCCACATGAAAAATGCCACGTACATCAAGACATCACCGATGTAAGAGCAAGACGTCCTCCAACCTCAAATCTTCCTCCTTTTGCTGACACTGTAGTTTCATCCTGAGCTGTTTGTGTCTTTCTGACCTTTTCTATCTTTGCACCAAATCTGCAGATGTGAGAGAATTTTTGCGATTAGACATAAAGACTCAACCGATGTGGATGGATCCAAAACGGAGTCACTCACTGAGCCTGAAGACACAAGCTCTCAAGTTTCATCACAATAAAAGTGCAAACAAAGCAGTTAGAGAAAGAATTCACACTGGTCTCAATTTAAAAAACACAAAGACAGATGAAATGTAAATGACAGGGACGGGAACAAAGAAGAGTTTTACGTCCGTATCACCCGTCATTTAGCTTCCCGCCTCTGACAGAAACTTGGCTGCGAGTCTGCGGTTTGGCTTCAGATGCCCTGAAAGCCTGAAACATGTTTATGGCGGCAGACAGGAACTAAATGTGTTTACCAAAGCGGTTATGGAGATTTATCCCTACAGCTGAGTTATAATTGTATGGTTCACATAGCAGAGACTCCCTGGGGGGGCATCTCCACCACATGCAGGGTTTGCTGTTCAATCTGAGGAGCAACTTCATGTCAAAGCACAACAGTGTCTTGTTGACTATTTTAGCTATATTCAATTTCTCTTTTATTTTAGTTAAACAGCGACACGAAAAACACGTTTTTGGAGTTTTTCTCTGTTTCTGTTGTTGGATCATTTGAACATTTATTCAAATGAAGTGAGAAGTTTAGAGGAAAAACTTGCTGCTTCAGTCGTTTGTGTTGTTAGAAACATCAGTGGGATTTTCTTACGTCTGAAACAGAACCTGGAAGTTGTGGGTTTGACTTCTTCTCTTTTTGATTTGAGAATAATATAATTATGATGTTGTACCCTTAAAGACACAATGAAATGGCACTTTTAGCTTCCATAATGTGACCTATTTCTGTGTAAAACCCAATATGTGAGCAGGGTGTAGCTTAAATTCAGTAGGGATTTGATACAACAATGGTTCAGAGATGTTCAATTGTTGAGGAGACGGGACGTTGGAGAGGAAGGAGAAACGAATGTGACTTCCAGACCACAACAATGCACTGTTTACTGACTGAGAACCACATCCATGCTAATCTAGCACGGTCAAGAGCAGTTGTTTGTTTAGTTGGATCCCCATCGAGGCAACAGCTACTCTTCCTGAGGTCCATGATTAGCTGAGAATGAAGGTTAAATAAATATTAACGTTTCAGCCACGTTCCCAGCGTGGAAATGCCGGTAATTATTTTGTCCTTAAATCACCACCAACCTTGTGTTTCCTTCACCTCCAGGCGCTGTGAGAAGAACCCGTGCATGCTGGGAGACAAGGCGTGCACTCAGGCGCCAAACTCCATCTCCTTCCACTTCCTGGCTGTGGTGTCCAACATGTCCGCCCCGCGCGTCCTCTTCCGCGTGTCGGCGGCACGCGTGCTGGGCGACACGCTGCGTTTCGGCCTGGCGGGTGGCCGTGGGCGAGGTCACTTCAGCGTGCAGCGTTCGGGCCGGCAGACGGGGACCCTCCTCCTGGTGACGCCCATCAAGGGTCCCGCCACCCTGGAGGCGGAGGTGGAGATGAGCGAGCTGGAGCACAACTCCCTGATGGGCCGCTACCTCACCAAGGTCACCCTGCTCGTGTCTCCGTACGAGTTTTGAAGCGCGGGTCGAGGGTTCAAGGTTCATCAGGGTTTGATCTTTTACTCCATTATATTTAGTTCACCCAGTAAATAAGAGTTTTAAAGTCTAACTGAAATCAGGTTAAAGTATATTTTAAATATATCTTGGTGACATCGTGACTCCTCGCAGCGCGACTTACTGAAGTACTAGTCCGCTAAATACTACATTAATACTAATACTAGAAGAGTTTGCAGACAGTTCGGAGTAAACGGTACACGTTGTACGTACGTCTTTTAAATAAACTGTGTGATGTCCCAGCAGCAACCAAGCTAACTAGCTAACATTGGGTTGCTAAATTAAACTACATTAAGTCGGATAAATTCCATTTTTGAGCAAAATTGTCCACAGCAGGAGTTTCAGGTTTCGGTTTCCTGTTCAGGCTGCAACACTAAACCAGCGTTTTCACATTTACACACTGAGGAAAAACACGAGGGGCTAAAACGGAGAGAGGAAGACGCGATTAGCCGACTTTAGCCGTAGCCGTAGCCAACTGTCTGCAAACCAGTTCATATTCTGCAGAGTATAAGAGTCACACGATGGTGCAACACTGCTAATCAGCCACCGTAGCTTCCTCTGCTCTGAAGGCAGCATTGTCAAGCTGGCTTGTTCAATACGTTCATATGTATTGAATAAACACAGCTAGCCGGACCGTTTGCTGCATATGTCATTCCCCACATTTCCTGTCTCTCTCTCTACTGTCAAATAAAGGCATAAAATGCTCCCAAAAATAATCAATCTGATTAAAATATGCAAATATAAACTTTCCTTCTTTAGCGGATGAATGTGAAATAAAACATCCAACTTCAGGAACAGGAAGATAAACATATTTTTGAGTTAAAGGGGAAATTAAATACATTTATTTCATTACAAAATGCTGCGACTGAGCCACTATCCTCCAAGCTTTCTGAGGGGTTTACCAGACAAACTAATAACTTCCTCCTCATCCCTGACGACTTCTATCATGTAAAACTAAAAGCTGAGCACGAAGGCATGCTATAGCATTAAAAATAAAACATTTAACAACAACAATAATTTAATTTCAGTTGGACTTTAAAGTTTAAAAATGAAGTTTGACCAAATATTTTTCTAAATATTTCTAAAGACTGACGGTGTAACGAATGCAAGGTGCAGGATGAAGCGGGTGGGATGGGTGTCGAACCACTGAGTGTTTTCAGGCCTCTTTGTAGGCGACTTACTGTATCTGTAAAACTACAACTGTATATACTGCAGCCACGTTTCAGTAAAATATTTAGTTCAACCCGACTGAAGGTTTTCAGAGGAGATAATCTCTCAGGAGAACTGGTTTCGGTGTCGTGTTTCAAGGAGGTAAAAGTATGATTTATGTGAAAGGAAACTTCACATAAACTGCAGCAAGAATTTAGACTTCAGTAAAGACGGAGTCATAGTTTAACCAAATTTGTCTTTGACTCAAGGAAACACAGATCCTGCATTTGATCAAGGACAAGTCAACGAGTGCGTTTCCATCCACCTGTTTTTAATGCACATTTTCAATTTGCATGTAAGAAGAAAAAAAAATTGTTAAAAATAAATAAAGTTTTTCTGCTTGTCTGATGTTTAAAAGTAACAGTTGTGGATAAAGAGCAAATGTAAACGAAACATCAGATCTGTGAAGCGAAGATGCAACGTTAATACATGAAATAAACAGAAAAGTCATATTTCCATCATGGTTTTTGATGGTCGCTCTTTTAACGACGTTGTCTTCTTCTGCAACAGTTTAATGGCACTGAAAGGAGAATGAGCGCCACCTACTGTTTATCTCCTCATATTCACACATTTCTTTTTTTGTATTTTCTTTTGCCGATTTCCTGGAAATTGGATAATTCATGTTACATTTAAATGGAAACGTGTATTATGTTACTATCATATAATATTGCACACTATTAAAACTGCAGCACTGCACCAATATCTGATCTGCTCTGTGCTTCTTTATTACACGTCTGACATATGACATCACATCTTTTTAATGGTGCCTAAAAATCCCTGAAGACTGAATATAAGGTAAGAGGCATGAACCGTTTTATCACATACAGTAAACATGTTTACCGTGTGCAGGTTTCATGCCTGTTCCGTGTCTCGTGTTAAGGCTGTAAATCATCCTTGAAGGTATTTTCGGGTATTTTGAAACATTCGAGTCGTAAACTGTAGTTTTGTTGGACAGAAGCTGCGAGGTTGACATGTTTTGGTCTGTCGGACTGAAGAATTTAACACAGATCTGTCAGACAGTCTGAAGCCTGCACAGACCAGACAGAACACACACATGAAACAGACAACACGCATGCAGAAATAGTCACACACACACACACACACACACACACACACACACAGTATAGCACAATACTCGCTAGTAGATGAATTCATCATTGGTTTAGGTCTTGATGTTTTAGAAAGAAACAAATCAGACGGTGGAATAGAAACCTTGCAGACTTTATTATTATTAACAAACTGTCCAATTTTCATCTGTACATAACAAAAAACAAAAAAAACAAAAACAAAAAAAAAGTGGACAGAAAAAAAATAATCAGATGATCAGAAGCTCAACGGATTCAGACACAAACCGTTTACGAAAAAAAAAGAGAGAGATCTGTTTCAGCACAAACGTTCTAGTCATCATCGCTGTAGACAACAAGAACAGCGAGAGGAACCGACCGGAGAACCTACAGCTTCCTGTCAACGCTCACGGTCCGAAATCTGTGGGCAACAAACGCAGAACACACGTCATCCATCACACACACACACTCAAGACACACAGGCCCACGTGCTCCTCTGCTGGGTGCTGCAGGGGGTTCTGGGATGTTCTGTACAGTGAGTTCCCTCGGTGGGACGGTGAGTAGGCACGCTTCGATAAAACCAAACATCAGATGCAGAAAACGAAAGAAGTGAAGGCAGTTCAACGAATCAGAACGTCTCATTTACAAGCAGGTAGGGCAGCGATCACCACACCAAGCTTCAACAATTAGAAAATTAACAGTATAGGCTAACTGCACGGTAAGTAGTTTACAGTATGCAGGCGCTCGGTATAGTACACATGTACACGGTCGGCTCGAGATGGGACCTCCCAAGCAGGATTTCATGTCTTCACACCGAGACCAAAAAGCTCGACGACGATTAAACCAAAACCACGATCGCCTTGTTCCTCCGGCATTAACCTGCAGGCTGCGCAGAAACAGGAACGCTCCGTGCACAAAATACACAAACAAAACCTGAAAGTCATCATTTCAGTGAAGTTACCGAGTTTAAACGGTTCAACCGGTGGAAATCTGACATTGTGCGAATGAGGCTGATTTTGTCAAGCTTGAACACAGAAGTAACGCATCAAGTCAGTGATATTTTTAAATTTTTCAAAAAAAAAGAAAAAAAAAAGCACAAAATTCTTCATTCTCATTGTAAATGATTAGAAAAAGATGAATCATGTGGTTAAAAATGCATCCTGTGTAATATTAAACCTTCAGTATGCTTCAAACAAAGGTTGGATTTCTATCCGAGGAAAGAAGTCGTTAGTCGCTACGAAGAAAATCAGACCAGCGACTGGTGCGGACGAGGGTTTGAACTTTTTCTTCTTCTCTTGTTCTTGTCACTTTTCGTGTGAACAAACACCATTAATCTTTGAGAGGAAGTCCGTTCAAACAGAAACCCTTTTATAAACCAGGCTGTTTTTAGCATACTGAAGCCTTCAAACAGGTTGAGGTTTTACCAGCTTCGTTTGCAGCTCCTGAACACACCGCCTGCAGCGGGACATGTCACTTTATTTTTGTCTGCATGTTTCCTGTTTATTTCTTTGCTCTGATATGATTAACAGGCAGGAATCATACAGACTTTATAAAGTGACATAACATGAGACCATCTTAGATTTTGGTTTAGCTTACAGCGTCTTCATATCCACATAATCGATCACGACATGATCACTTTAATATCAGAGCTGCAACGATTAGTCGATTTTAATCAGCGGCTATTTTGATAAATTAGCTTAAGCAAATTTTAAAGCAAAACTTTAATGAGCATTTAAATGTGAATATTTCCTGGTTTAAATTGTTATTTATGGATAAAAAAAATACTATTTGGATATGTCAACGTCAGCTTTGGGAAACTGATATTTTTTGCGGTTCGACATTTTTTTAATGAAACTTTAGTTGCAGCCCTACTCCGTATCGTATACAAGCAGCAGTGGTCGTCCCCAAACTATAAATCACATTACAGATATTAATGTACTTCGTCACTTGTGCCCAGCTCAGCAGAGTATCTGGACACTCTTCAACAGACGTTCAAAGTCGATTTCTAACGTTCTGCTTCACCAGACAAAGAATCTAATTCGCTCTGCCTACCAAAGAGGCGTTCACTGCCCTGCGTGAAAATCCAGCCAGCTGCTGGAGCAGGTTGACGCAGAGGAGGCCGACCCTTCACATCCTCCTCCTTCCCCCTGCAGGAAGGAGGGACGCTCGCTCGCTGGAGAAAAAGGCAACCAGAGAACATTCAAATCATATAAAAAAAAAAAAAAAATCCATTAGTAAACAAATAAATAAGGCTATGACAAAACAATATATATATATTTATAGATATAAAATAAGAAAAGAAAAATGTGCAATGATTCCAGTATCTTTACACAAAAATGTTCACATCTCTATAATAATCTAGAAATTTATTTCTTTATTCTGTTTATTTTTCCTGCATTGCTCTCAGCTTTTCCGCACCAACCAGCACGATATGGACAGCCGCTCTGCGAGTTCAGAAAGAAAAAAAATATAAAATAAAAAGACGAGCCAGTTTGTCCAGTGTGTCCAGGTTCAGACTGGACGCTGCGGCGTGATGGAAACAGACGGCGAGCGTCTCAACTGGCTGCTAGAACGATGAAAGCGGCTTAACTGGGAGCCGCAGGTCGATGTAGTGCGTTTATGGCACAGGTTGGGCTTAGAAAAAAGAAAAATAGTCTTGGGGGGGTAACAACAAAATGACTGCATCAGGGCCGCTGAGGTTGCCAGGTCTGCCATTTCAAAAACAAAAATACAAATAACCACGAACTCCTGCTGTAGGAAGAGCTTAGAGCGAGCTGGCTGCAGACCGATAACAATAATCTCATCTGTGGATCGGTGGAGGGCTGGTTGGCACCGCCCGCCCGGCAGTCCCATGGCGATAAAATGTAAGTAACACATATCAGCAAAGAAATAAAAATAAAAAAAATAAACCCAAAGAGAGAAAAAAAAAAAAATTCAAATATACCCAAAGCCAAACAACCACCTGAATACTCGCAGGAGAACAAACTAGAAGAAAATGGTAGTAGAAAGACACACGTACACACACACACACACACACACGTATTCACACACACACACACACGTATTCACACACACACACACACACACACACACGTATTCTCTCTCACACACACACACACACACACACACACACGTATTCTCACACACACACACACACACACACACACACACACACACACACACACACAGTCATTAAAATACTGGAGTCATGAAAGCGCTCTATAGATGAGCATTTCCTGTCCCACTTTCTACACATTTACACTTTCATTCTCCTACCACGCCCCCATATCTTGACCTCTGACCCCACATCCTGACAACCCTCACCCCTCCCTCACTGCCTCACCCCACAGCAAAGGGAGGGGAGGGAGTGGGTGTGGTCTCTTAAAAGTGGGCGGGGCTCATGTAGTGATCACCTGGGGAGTTGGGGGTAATGTCATCCCGGTAGAGATGGAAGAAGCGAAGAGGAGTGTTTGTAAATGAGGCAGGGGGGGCGGGGGTGGGCGTGGTTCTGTTCGGTGGTGGTCGTTGTTTCTCCTTTGGCCGTGTCCTGACCCCTGAGTGGGCGGGGTCTACCTGTCCTTCAGCTCCTGAGTGACACGTTTGGTGAATCTGCCGCAGAGCAGCCCCATCAGGAAGAGCAGCGCCACGCCTGCACCAATCACAGTCAGGATGTAGTTCTTGGACGGTGATGTCATCACCTGCATGGCGAGGTCCGAGAAGCCTTCGGCGGGCGCCACCTGACGGGAGGCGATGGCTGCGTTAGTATTCTACATCACTCAACGATTAGTCAATTAATCAATTAATTAACAACTATTAAAAATGTTGTCTCTTGTTAAGCTTAAGATGAATACATTTTGAGTTTCCTTTACTCTGTTTGGTCTATAAAACAGTTAAAAACAGATCCACCATCAAATATCTAATTTTGTCTTTTTTAACAGTCCAAAATAAAGATATTGAAATTTTCCATCATGATTCAAGTTTTAAACAGTCACACAGAAAAGCTGCAACCACCAGACACGGTTTGTCTCGTACCTTGGCGGCGTAGCTCCACATGTCGATACGATCCTGAAGTCTCTTCTTGCACTCCGGCTGCAGACGAACACGTTTGTCCTGCAGCGCCTCCATCAGACACGACATCTCTGAGGAAACAGCAGACGAGTTTCTCTTTTTATATGCAATATGTGTTTCTAATATATTTTACTTTTAACACTCATATGCTAAATGATCTATAACTAGAAAAAGATGCACCTCTGAGAAAAATATTACATATTAAAATATCCAAGTTCTAAAACTGCATTTCACTACATTTAAAATATGCAAAATATACTTTTAAAAAGGATGATATATAAAAATAAAAAATATATATCAAATTTAAAAAAGAAAGTTTTTGTTTCAGTACCAGTGTCAGAAAAACAGGAACTCTGTAGATTCATCATGATTCAAAATGAACAATGTTTTTATAAAATGTTGGATGAGCCAAAGTCATTTTTTCACTTTTGTGGAGAATACACTTGTATTTTAAGAAATATACTGTATGAATATTTTGTCTAAACTCATTGAAATTTAGTTTTCTGCAGTCAGAACTTATCGAGATGAAAACATCCGACTGTCTTCGTTTTGATTTTTCATGGCTGTCAGATGGGTGAAGTGCGTTTGTTTGTGGACTCACGGCGCCCCCTGCCGGGTGGGATGGCAGCACAGTGGTGTTTGATGTCCAGAGCGCAGGCCGTGTGGAGGACAGGGTCAACAAAGATGTCTGCCTTACTCTCCTTCAGCATGTTCAACACCTCCTGCAAGAGGACGAGGAAAGACGAGGAAGAAGATATTTTAAAGTTTTGCATATAAGTTGTGCTTATACATGTTCTGAGACACTTTGTGGAAAAAAAACTAAACATTTTGTAAATATTTAAAAATATCAGAATTCAGTAATTCTGTTTTCTCCCATCAGAAAAGTGCTTATTTAGTCCTGTATGTATATATATGTATTCATTGTTTTTATGATGTTATTCTGTGTTACAGTGGAAACGTTGGGCTGTACCGCGGTCAGTGAAGGCAGCAGTGAGCTTCTTTACCTTCTTACATCCTTCCTGTTTGATCTTCAGCAGGTTGACCTTCAGACACTCCTCCACCTGCCCCGTCTGCTCCTGAGCTGCTGCCTCCTCCGGACACAGCCGAGAGATCTGAACACACACACACGAACACACACACGAAAAGCAGAAAATTATCACATTTGACAACCTCAAAAAACTCTAACCTAAAAAATTCTAAAATGATGAATCAATTATCAGAGTAGTTGCAGATCTTTTTTTCCATCAGAATTACAACGTCTCAAAGAGCGACTAAGATCACACAGCCGAGCGCTGCAGCCTTCGTCATGTGTGTTTGTAAAGAAGCGAACCTCCTGTGTGCAGTGGATCTGCAGCTGAGGGTCCAGCCTGTAGTCCAGCGCCGACTCCTGCAGGATGACCCGGATCTGATCCTCGCAGTCCGTAGACAAACGCTGCCGCAACAAACAGATATTTACTTATACAACCTAAACACTTCCTTACTGGTCATGTATGAAGTGTTTGTTTCAAACACTGATGATGTTAAAACGTCAGCGCGGACTCGTGTCTGACCTGGTCGGCGTATTTGAGTTTGAGGCAGGCGATGACCTGACCCTCCAGCTCGCTGTCGGCCGTCGCCTTGTTCAGGATGGGCTGACAGAACTTTGGGATGTCGGCTTTACAGGCTTTCCTCAGCACCGGGTTCAGCCTGTAGTCTGGAGACAGACAGACAGACAGACAGACTTTCAATGACATTTTAATGAGTGAAATCCAACTGTTTAACTTTGACGGCATTTTTCAAGATAATATCAAAACTTTAAATCAAATATAAATGAAGCTGCTGCTGTTTGTCATGTGTGGATAATTAATAAAGTTCAGTGCGTCTCCGGCTGCACAGAACATGATGTACGAGTCATTTTTAGACAAAACAGATAAAATAACTTCATCTACTGAAGGGAAAAATGACGTCAGAGACGATCCTGAACACTTGGCACCACGTAACAACCCTCGATGAGACATGAGGAAGAAACTGGACCATGGTTGAAACCAACTGCTGACCACCAAGGTTGGGGTTAGTGTGTGTGGTGTGTGTGTGTGTGTGTGTACCTGTGTTCTGGGTGATCTGTCTCTTCGTGATCATCTGTTTGCATTTAGGATCCATCAGTTCGCTGTTCTTGTTCTGTTTCAGGCACTGAAGAACGTTCTTGCCCTCCGACTCCGTACAGAAGCGCTGAAACATGAAACACAACCTTCACACACACACGTTCCTCATAGAACAATAACAACTGCACAAACGATGGATGTGTGTTGTGATGTGGGATAACGGTTGGCTGTATTTTCACGGTCTATTTACATATTTACATTACAGCTTCTGTTAGATTTTATTACTTGATTTGCGACTACTGTATTGGTTTTGCCTCATATATACACATCTTATATCTGAGTTCTTTTAGCTTCGTTGTGTTTTTATCCTCGCTCACCCTGATCATGTGTTTGCAGACTTTCATCAGCTGGTAGTCCAGTTCGGGATCAACCATCTCCACTTCCTGCAGCTTAAAGATCCTCTGGTGGCACCGCTGAGTCAGCTGACGCTTGTTCTCCTTCAGACACTCGATAACCTGCAGAGACGCCAACAGATCTGATGGTTACAGTCTAAAAACACCAACGTTAAACATATCTACCGGATTCAAGCTTAAAAGTTGCTCCTGTGTGTGTGTGTGTGTGTGTAGCTGCTGACCTGCGCGTTTCCAAAGGCCACGTTCTGACACAGTCTGTTGATGTCCTGCTTACAGGAGTCGTACAGCTCGGGCTCCAGCCGGATGTCCTCAGACTGCACGGAGAAAAAAGGAGAAAAGAAAAAAGGAGAAACTTTTAATCCGTGCGAGCGAGAGAGAAAACAAACATGTCGTCTGTTTGCTGTTGGCCTGACGAGGTTTCACCAATGTTTGACTGTTGAAGCAGCAGATTACTGAACACTGTTTAGGTTTAATTATTATTAATTATGTATTACCATCTCCACCTCCTCCACCCGCAGCTGTTTACGGCATTTGACAGACACCCGCTGCTCCTTGGCGTCCTGCAGCGTGTCGTTCCTCACCGTGGTGCTGAGGCAGATCACAACGTCTACCCTGAACATCAGGAAGACACAACGTTACCGAGGTTACCGATCACCACGGGACATCTTTACTTCACCGCTCACTTGATTTCAAGAAGACTCTATTAGTGCTAGTCGTCTCTTAAAATTAGTTTTGGGTTTTTTTTTTCTTACTTCTTCTTAATGTTGGGACACAGTTTGAGGACGTCTTCCTTGCAGGCCGTCTTGAACTTGTAGGAGAAACGGAAATCTTTGATCTGAATCTGTACACAGACGAAAAGACAGAGCAGCGTCTTAGGGATCTATGGCGAGAATGAACTCATGTATTATGTATATTTATATTTTAATATGAGTCAAAAGAAAAATCTCAGTCCAATAAAGTATTCATGAAAAAAAGAGAGATTTGTCACTATAGATACGCATTAAAAAGCTTCTTACTCTGTTCCTGTTGAGCTAGAAACAACATGATAACATATTTTCTTCAATCTGCTCACCAGCTGGAAGTGCGTCACTCCCACCGTACACTTCTCATTCATCTCCTTCTGGTGTTTGTTCTGAGCCAAACACTCCATCAGGTCACCGGTGTCGATCTGATTATCAGCTACCTCCTGACGGGCAGGAAAGACGCAGAAAGAAAAGACGACACAGAGACACAGAGCGTGTTGAAATTGTGGATTCAGTGTGGATTCATTCTTCCTCTAACTGACCTGGTTCAAACTGGACTGAACACAAGCAGAGAGGCAGTGATTGATTGATTGATTGATTGATTGATCAGCGGTGACTTACATGGCAGTGAGCCTGGATGACGGGTTCACAGGCTCGCATCAGCAGCGCCTCGATCTGAATATCCTGAGAACAAAGCAAACAGTTCACATCAATGTGTTGGAGTCTTTAAATGAAGCAAACTGAAATAACATATACAGACTAAATATTACTAAATATTGCTGAAACAATGTGACCTGAACCGGTGACAGTGTTGCATTATGGGTAGCAGCCGTTACCTCTGACTCCAGCTCCGTCAGGTTTCCCACCACGTCTCTGCAGTCCGACACCAGATCCTCCAGGTGGTCCTGGAGACACTCCAGCTCCTGTCCGGCCTCCGTCTTCTCGCTGCACCACTTCCCCAAGTCGGTCATGCAGCGTCTCTGCAGCTCAGGGTCCAGCTTCACGTCCAGCGCCCTCTGGTGGAGAATTCTCTGCACCTCCACCTTACAGTCTCTGGAGAGCTGCAGGAGGATAACGGTGACGTCCGGTTAGAAAGGACGTGAGAAATGCCTCACTTCCATCGCTCAAAGACGCCTTAAACTGATACTCCACTCTAGATTTTTTAGTGACTTCATTCTTCACAAATAAACACTACAAAACTCTCACGACCCTGACTGCGAAAGATCCTAAAGATCCTAAAGATCCTGCACACTGGGAATCTGCAAGCTCTTAAATAAAGAGTACACGTGATCGACAGCATGTGGGATTCTTTACAAATATAGTTTTTCTTAAACTATAAGACGATTATGAGCATAGAACTAAACAGACATTGTAGGTTTTTATTATTCTTGCACAATGTTTTACTACACACAATAAAAATCGACCTTTCTGCACAATATTTAACAAAAAAAGAAGAAATACGGAGTCACAGATGTATCAAATATGATCCATCTGTTGTTTTACTTCACAGTCAAGAATAAGTTTTTAGCAGTTACTCCAATAATATAAATAATAATAATAATAATAACCGTCTGCCCAGCTGAAGTTTAGCCTGCAGGATTATTCTGATAATGAAAACTCATCATGTATTTCAACAGACATGAACTTAAGACCAATGATGCGTCATGAAGGAGGAAACTACTTTTCTTTTTTTGTTGTTCGGTGGAGTATCCCTTCAAGGACTCAACAACAGAATTAGCTGCGGTTGATTAATCAATAACCAGGTTTTCCAGAATTGGAGATTTGTATTGATTCATTGAGAATTATCTCCCACATGCACAGATACTCGATGAGAATTACGAAACCCAATCATTTCCCCTGTAAAGCACCAGTCATCGTGACAGGCAGGTCCAGTTTCCTGTGATCATCATCATCATCATCATCATCATCATCATCAGTTCAGCCGTAGGATGTACTCACAGTCAAACCTCGGTTTTCTGCTTCAGACGCTTCACTGCGGAGCTACGAGAATATTCTCTGGTCAGTGAAGACGTTCAAAGATTTCCTCAACATCTACTTTTTTAAAAACTGATCTTGTACATACTGACACTCTACTGGAAAACATTTATATTTATATATTTATGTCAGTTTAGCTGATGCTCCAAAGCAACTTTAGAGGAGAAAAAAAAAGTCACAAAAACTCACATTTAGATCAACTCTGAGACTCAGTTCAGCCAAACGCTCATTGTGTGTCAAAATAATACAATAATTATAATTTTGACTTTAAGTTGATGGATGTGAATGTTAATTTGATTGAAAAAGTGTGAACAGAAGAACTTTAGTGACTAAAACGTCACTCAAGCAGATGTGTGATGAGGAGACGTGACGTATTGCCATCATGTTTTCCACATGACAGTCGCTCCGTCACATGACAGAGGTGTCCTGGGGGGGAGGGGCAAACGGCAGAGACTCACCCTCCGTCCCTGCTCCACGGAGCGGTAGGCGTGGCGGTACAGACAGGAGAAAATGGCGCCGGGCGGCATCATCTCGCTGGTCTCGTTCCAGCCGTGTGTGTGGCAGAGTCGAGCTGCGTCGCCCTGACATTTCTTATACAGGACGGGATCCAACCTGATGGACGAGGCGTTCACCGTTTTTAATGCCACAAAGAGATTCAACTCGTTTTCACAGCCTCCATTTACCTACTAAATGTATGAGTTTATTGATATTTATATCACATTTCTGTTAGTACTTCACAGCTGTATGTTGTAATAATTCCTAGTAATATAGTTAATCAATTAACATGACACACGGGGGGCAAATATTCAACACTTATCCAGGTGTCCATGCTTTAATGATGGGGCTCTACAGGAATATCTTTGCATAATTTCCAGTTAAAAACTCCTCACTTATCTAATACTGACTTGTGGTCCATGCTTTTGGTTTAAGTAGAGCAGTTCATATGTTTTATTATCTGATTGGAGCATGGAGGGGATTATCTGAACTTACTTCCAATCTCTGGCGATAAAGTACTGCAGCTCCAGCAGTCTTATTTCACAGTCCACCACCATCTTCTCAGTGTACAGATGCTCCATCAGACACGACAGGATCCTGCAGGATCAGCAACACAACGCAAAATCCATCATCGCGTCTGAATACTGAATCAAGACAGTATGTCAAATGCAGCGTGTGAAAGAGTAAAGAAGACTCACATGGGGTCTCCGTTGCGAATGTGTTTGCAGGCCGTCTGGATGACGGACTCGCAGGCCTCGTTAAGCGCCCGGTCGATGCGGTAGTCAGCGCCGGGGTCGACTTCCTGGATCAGAGTCTGGAGCTGAGCACACAAAAAAAAAAAAAAAAATCACATGAACAGTCTGAACCAGCAGGAAACACAATCTGGAGGTAAGTAATAGAAGAAACAGGACTAGATCTAGATCTATAGCGACTGGAGGTTTAACAGCCGGCAGGAACAGGAGGAAAACCATCTTACTGTTGAACTTTAATGTTAACGTGACTCACCGCCCGCTGACAGTTCGGGTCGATGGCTCCCATGTCTTCTCGGCCAACCTTCATCAGGCAGTGCAGCGTCCGTCCTTTGCGGTGCAGCCCGGAGCACTGATGCTCGATCTCACTGCGACAGTGCAGCACGATCTCCGGACTCAGGGAGAAATCCTCCATCAGCATCCGCCTGTAGTCCATCATTTCACCCTGACACTCACCGCTGACCACACGACCTGACACACACACACACACACACACACACAGTTCGTCAAAGCCTTTAGAAAACTTGTTTTTCTAATTTGTTTCATTCATTCAGTGACAACAGGCGCTACAAACTCTACATATAAACACAGTGACGTATGCAGCTTCAGAGGAAGCCGTCTGTCCGGTAACGTAATTATCCAGCTGGACTGTTGGTGTGTAGCCGACACGTCAATAAATCACTAAACAGACCTGCGGCTGACCGATAATTGAGCCAACAGCGGCCTCTGACTGTTGTAATTCACAGTCGGAGCCGTGGCTGACAGTAATTAACGACCTACCTCGATGCACGGCTGACTCCAGGCAGAGCAGCAGGTAGGACAGGCGAGCCTCTCTGGCTCGGGGCATGTTGGTGTCGGCGCTGCAGTGGTACTTCCTCAGGTCCGACTTGCAGGCTTTGGCCAGAGAGTAGCTCACCTTGTAGTCCTGAGCGATCAGCTTCTGCCTGGTGGTCAGAGCCTCGCGGCACTGAGGACACAAACAGCATGACAGTTTACACCAAGCTCATGTCTCTCAGTGAATTTACGACTAATGACTGTATCACTCACTTCAAATGAAAGTGGCGCTACATCTCTTCGAGTATCAAGGCAAGTTATTTTGGAAATGCTATAATCAATTTTCTAGACCCATTTAGTAAAAAAGCAGCACTCACCCGCTCAGACATCGCCTCATCAAACTTGTGATTGAAGAGACATTTGTAAACTCGACCCTCACCGGCCAGCGTCTGGAAATGAAATGAACACAAAACACAACAAATCAAATCAACCGCAGTAAGATCATCTAAAGGAGACGTCTTATTCATCTTATTTTGGAAGATTTTACCTGCTGATATCAGTTAAATGTTTAAATGTTGGTACAACTGCTTCTTTTTATTTAAAATAAACAGGGTGAACATTATTGATTATTTAATGATTAGGAGAGACACTTCTGATAACGTGATGAAATTCAACTTCATGCAGCTTGTAACTGAACTTTTTGCTGAAGATTTCCTGCGTTTTGCTGCAAACTAACTCACTCACATTTTCACAGAAACGCTCGCGGTCGTCGCGGCAGGCGAAGTACAGATATCGGTCCAGGTGGAAGTCGTCGGAGGAGAGCTCGGCGACTCTCATGATGGCCTTTTTACACTCGTCTTTGATGGGGTGCGCCCCCGGCTGCTCCTCGGCCTCCCGCACCAAACCTTTCTCCAGACAGGCGATCACTTCGCCCTGAGAGTGGATGTCCTGAAATAAAGACAAGAGTTATCTGTCGTTTGAGGCCGATGGTTCTGATGGTTTTAACATTTTAACATTTTGTTGGTCTGCTTCTCGATACTTTCAGCCTGAGCTGCTGGTTCCTACTGAAGACACGAACCCTTTAAAAAAAAAAACGAAGGCTATAGAAGGATATTTCCTCAATATCTGCAGATATTGCAGATTTGCACTTTTCACAGGATTTGTTTACAATAATTAAATAGAGAATATTAACAGACGTCTCGTTTACGACCGTTTTCAAGACAGTCAGGTGAGTTAACTGCTTCCTTTTCTTCTCGATGCAAAGAGGAAGTGGCTGCAACATGAAGCAGCACTTTCTGAAGCATTGGGTTACATCGGCTACATCAACAAACGATTTCTCTTTACATGAAATGTCAGCAAATACAACCGTACAGGTTCAATGTCCAAAATATAATGTGTCGTTATCTGTACGTTTTATACCATCGAAACGTTAAAATGAATAAAAACTCACCTTCTCTCCGGTGCTGATGCTGCCGCAGCGCAGGGTGTTGATGTCTTCTCGACATTTATCCATGAAGCCGCAGATCAGCCGATAGTCGCTGAAGACGATGCTCGTCATCTTGGTGATGTACTGGTTGCACTGATAGTCGCTGATGTTGCCACGGTGATCCACCAGACAGGACACCAGGTAGCCTTTCCCCAGCTCCTCCGCCGCACACTCTTTAATCTGAGCCAAGAGAAGGACGAAGCCGTTTATCAGACAAGTCTGATTTAATGTACCAGCAGAAACATTCAACCAACTCACTTTTCTACTGCCTTTACTGTTACTGCTTTGTCTTAATACCAGATTTATTTCATGTGTAAATACAAACAAAAGAAGAAAAAAAAAATCTACAATCTCGATTATTTCAGTAAAATCGACAGCTGATTTCTGGCCCAGTTTAAACTGATTTAAACAGTTTTATTGTCTGTGTGTTTGCAACTTTCACCGTTTCAGTTGTTTGTTTGTGTTTTCTGTATTCGCAGCACGTCAGTCTTGTGTTATACGAACGTGCAGCATTTTTTATAATCCTGCTAACGTGTCATCAAAACGGTGAAAAGCACAAAGTCATTCTTTTAACACAAGTTTGTTATAACACAATCCATGAGAGGAAATGAAGTTGCTTCACAGTTTGACTATAAAGTCATTTAAGGACTCCATCGTGTAATAAACCTGCCATACGGTAAATAACAGAAACCAGAGGAGGCTGTTTGTCAAAGTCACAGTTCCAGGAAACTTTAGAGACTTCAAACAGACGTCTTCCTGTAAATGAGACAGCGTTTACTAGAAATCACAACATTATTTTAATTATCGTTTAATTGAGAGAACAGCGCTCATCGTCACGTCTTACATGTTTGGATCAGTCCGTCCTAAAAGGTTAAAAATTTACTCCAACTGCATCATAAATTGATCCAAATGAGGCACATTGAATTAAAATTCAGATATTATCATAATTTAGTTAAAAATGAACAAACTAAACATAAATAGAAACGTTTGAAGGTTTTATTGAAGGTTTTTTTTGTTGTTGGTTCCCGTTTTTGTCTAAAAACCACCAAGATGACGAGTCAGTTGTGTTTTTATTTCCGTTTAGAGACTCGATGTTGCTCACTGACCTCAGAGATGGCCGTCTTGCAGACCTCGACGGCGACGGACTCAAACTTTGAGTCGGTGGTCAGATTCAGCTTGTAGTTCCACAGCAGCTGGAGGAGAGAAGAAGAAGAAGAAGAAGAGTCAGAAAATATCCACGGTGACGTCTTCAAACGTCACGTATGACACACAAAAGCTTCAAATTCTCACAGTTGAAAAAGAAACAAATATCCTGCTTTATCTGACCAAACAAACCCGGATCCTTCATGTGTTGTGTTTCAGTGCGTTTGTTTGGAGACACTTACATGGTTGCATTCGGTGGCGATCTCAGTTTCCTGAAACAGAAAAAAGGTTTGAGTTTAACTTTATGATCTTTTCTATTAAAGTCTGTAAGAAACATACGAACAAATCTGAGCTCTAATCTGAGCTCTAATCTGAAGCTCTAATCTGAAGCTCTAATCTGATCATTAGAGCCTCAGATTACAGTTTCCCAGAGTTCGAGCAGCAGACGCATGTCAACATCAGGCCTTCATCGTCAAAACTGCTGCAAAGAAATCAGTTGTGATGGAAACCAAGACGACCGAAGGAAAGTTTAAACTGATTACCAACGCTAGAAAATAAACACACAAATCCTTCATAAAATCTGGTTTTCAATGAGCTCAGAAACGTTTCCACCTTCAGCGGATGAAACGCACATTTGGGTGGAGGAGCACCAGACACACCTTCGTACTGACGAGGCCTCTTTGTGGCCATTTCTGGAGCCAACGTGGACGAGACGAGTTATTTTTCTGCTGTGCAGCTTTGACCCGAGGTGACCCGAGGTGACCTGTCCCCGTTCTGCCTCCAACCATAAAAACCACAAATCGCTGCTCGACTCCCAGCGGAGGAGCGACTGTGTGTCTTTGAAATAACAGCTCTGCAGATGGCCGAAGACTTTCTGACTATTCACCAAATGGCAGCCGCAGCGCACGCCAGGAATAGGCTGTGTGTGTGCACGCTCTGTTTACAGTGTCACAATCACACACACAGTAAAGTCAGTGTGACGGTGAGAAGAGAGCTGACTCAGCTCCGCTATGAAGCAGAGATATTACTGTAGGTAACGTCAGGGTTAACCCGGGTGGAGCCTGACAGCATCAAAACAGGGAGGACGTTTGTTTTATCTTTTGCGTTTCTGAACTCGCCGTCGGGTCCGCAGGGAAAACCCCACCTCTGCACGCGCTCAGTCCACCGACACAACAGCCAAACATCTCGTCACCCGACCGCAGGGCTCGATGTGACTCATGTGGGCGTCTTTCCAGCTCTGAAATGAGATCTGCTCAATTCAGAAGAGCAAAAAAAAAAACACGTCTTCAATAAACAAAGAACAATGAAACCAAACAGAGAAAGTTCTGACACACCCTTTCACATACTTTTAAAAAAACAGGCTGAAATATTAAACTTCAGGTTCATAAACTTAAACTCTGCTCGTAACGGCTGAAAACGGAAGAGACGAAAAGAAGAGAGAAAAATGACAGAAAGAGGATCAAAACAAGGAGAGGAGGGAAGACGGTCACCTCCAACAGCGAGCGAGGAAACAAAGAGACAAAGAGACATCCGTCAGCAGCAGCATCATCATCATCATCTTCATCACTGAATCCCACAACATTAAAACCCTTCAGCATCTCTGACCAGACCAGACTCACCCTCAGTAAACAACATGACGTCTAATCTTTACTTTATACCTGCGTGTAGGAATAAACAACAACAACAATAATATTAGTAACACTTCATTAATATTTTCCTTGAACAATCGATTAACAACTTATAAATAATAAATATGATAAAAGTCGGCATCTTGTTTTGGCCAACTAACATATTTTTTTCAAGTTACTTTCATGTGAGACAAAGAGAAGCAGCAAAGTTTCTCATGTGGAGATTAATTTCACACTTTTGTTTTATTTGACTCACTGCCCACAAAACTTCCAGCAAACATCTGGGCGGGGCAGGATTCAGGCCAGATGTGCGTTTCCACCAACACTGACGACACACACAGAGCGAAGCCTCTTAATGACAGTATATATTTTGGTCTCTATAAAGAGGACATATTGGGCCACGTCTATATTTACATTCTGGGTCTGTACTAAATTATCTCTGCATGATTTCCAGTTAAAGTTAGCGACATGCTAAACGTTGACACAGCTGCTGCGAGATGCGCACGGCTGACGAGGACCAGGTAAGCAAATAAAGCCAAGATAAATAAAGAGGGTGGTTGGTGATCCTTAAAAGTAAATTTACCTTCTTTAGCGTTCGACTTAAAATAACAGAAGATAGAAACAATCATGTCAATTTACCCAAAACTCAAATTAAACTCAGTGAGTCTGAATCCAGACAACTTATCTAAACCAGCTAAACGCTCCTGTTCTTGTTTAGGATGCTGCTTGATGAGCCTATAAAAGCAGCCGACACGTGTCTCTTAACATCGTAGTTTATCACACAGCAGCATCTTCACCGATTACAAGACGACTTATTTTGAAGTTTTGAAGATAAATCCAAGGTTAGGACAGTCCTCGTCCTCGAAGCCTCGTCTCTCTATCAGTCACACATTCTTCTGTCAGTCAGAAATATTTTCTTACATGCTTGTAACCTTATAAACAAATTCCTGCAGGTCAAACTAGTTCAACTACTAACTGTTGCAAAAACAGAGAAAATCCTGAACTCAAGACCGTATTTAAATAAAACACTGAATGAAATGGTGAGTGGATACAATATTTAGACTATGCAACATGGTATTTGACACCGTCAGTGCTTCATTTCCTGTGTTGCAGCATGTAAATGTGACGCTTTGACATGTTAATTGTAAAGTACAGCAGACACACGGAGGCTTCACACAACCGTCCCAGAAGTCTCCAATCTCCTCCTCCTCCTTCTGGACTCTGAAGGCACCACGTACACAAAACCACAGCCACCAGCAGGACTGACAGCGGGCAGGCCGGAGTCACACAAAAATGCTACGAGTCTAAAAACAGAAACCAGAAAACTAGAGAGCAGAGAGCCAGCGGGGCGGCTCAGCAGCCGCGCTCACGGCAGGCGAGAAGAGACGTCACGACCGATCCTCGATCCCCCTGAACGGTTCCCGAACCCCCTGAACGGTTCTCGAACCCTCTGAACGGTTCCCGATCCCCCTGAACGGTTCCCGAACCCCCTGAACGGTTCCCGGTCCCCCTGAACGGTTCCCGGTCCCCCTGAACGGTTCCCGAACCCCCTGAACGGTTCCCGAACCCCCTGAACGGTTCCCGGTCCCCCTGAACGGTTCCCGAACCCCCTGAACGGTTCCCGAACCCCCTGAACGGTTCCCGGTCCCCCTGAACGGTTCCCGGTCCCTCTGAACGGTTCTCGATCCCTCTGAACGGTTCCCGAACCCCCTGAACAGTTCTCGAACCCCCTTTATATTTTTGTCGTATACTCCTTTTTTTAAATGCATATTAAAAATGTGGCAGGTAAAAAAATAAAAAATAAATAAAAATAGTATAAAGCTCTTGATAAGAATCAGCCAGAAACAAGTCAACAAGACGTTTAAAAGAAGAAAAGACCTTAAAATCAACACAGAGTTGAGTTTGGTGATCGATTTCCTCAACTTGATTTTAAATCTATTATTTTCTCTATGAATTGATTAGTTCTTTGTGTCAATCACTGTTTCACTGTTTGTGACGTCCTCACATGTCCCGATCAACAGTCCACAACCCAAAGATGTTTATTTCACTATAAAGAAAACTATAAAAATAAAAAACAACACAGAAACGTGAGAATCTGGATGTTTGATTCATCAATGATCCACGTTTCAGTGTCTCACAGTGACTGGAGTCTTGTGGTTGTGAGTAAGCAGATAACGGGTACAAACGGAGGCTTGTCTTCTTATAACATACAAAGAGCTCGCAGGCTGCTGGTGACACCCAGCTAATGAGCTTAAAGACGTGAGCGAGCCGTCAGCCGCCATGAACCCGCCGAAAAGTCACAAAAGCAACTAGTGACCTGAAAATTTAAGGTTCAAATCACCAACAAGCCTGAGAAAGAAGGTTTTCTCAATGTGAGTCTGAGTATGTGTGAATACTTGACAAGTACGCATCAACTATTCTGTGTATTGAGTCATAGTGACACACACACACGCACACGCTCACACACACACAGACACACACGCTCACACACACACACTCACACTCTAACAGTGAAAATACTTTGCATACCAACATACAAAAGCTCTGGTACTCGTACCACACCCTGGTATCCAACTTCAGGTAATGCAAGTTATTGCATTAAAGGAACAGTTCACAATGTATCAAGCCTGTCTAGTTCAGATAAGGAACAAACACACAGAAGTTACGGAAAGTTAAAAAAAGGAAGTTAAACAGTTAATTCATCTTTTCTCGTTTATTAAAACAAAAATTGCAAAACTTTTCTGCCTTTTTTTTTTAATGTGAGGATCTGCAGCTTTTCTGTTTCATTTCAATATTAATTGAATATTTTGGGGTGTATATGCAAGTTAAATTTTAAAATAACACTACACTATATTAACTAAATGATGAACAAAACATTGTTAGAACTGCATCATAGGTTTATCTGGTTGATGTTGTATTTACTTTTGGCATAGTTCTTGTACATTTCTGAGATATAAATCAAGATTTTCATTACAAATATGCATCTAGACAGCAGGTTTGTTTACATGCATCAGTGTGATCTTTGCAGCCGTCTGTCGGCTCTGTGGAGCATCGTGGACGTCTTGAGACCTGAAGCGTTCATGCTTCAAGTCTATTTCTATAATCTTTATTACAGGTCATGTAATGGGCTCTGAGTGCTCTCATCTTACAGGTGACCTACGCTCAACACTGCACCTGAACGCCTCCTGAGTGGACACACAGGAGGCTTGATGTCCACACACACACACACACACACACACACACACACACAGTTACACTTACAGTAAAAAATACTCTGCATACCAACAACCAAAACATCTGGTACTCGTACCATCGTACCACACCCTGGTATCTACCGAAACTGGCACAGGAAAAATAAAGGAAGACATTTAACTTCAGGTAATGCAAGTTGTTAAAGGAACAGTTCACAATTTATCAAGCCTGTCTGTAACAGTCAGGTGTCCATATGAACAGTGACTGTAATTATTGCTCCTGTTAAAAGATCAGTGATGGAGGTTAAAATCATTTAAAGTAGATGTGAAGCTTGTACTTGATATGAAGTCATATCAAGTGGACATCTGACACATTTACAGTCTGTTTAGCATCAAACTTCCTCTTTGGTTTTGTCCCCTTCATTTACACTATAAGTGCATTATGAAGATATAATTTAATGAGGAATGATTACTGCCAGGATTAAAAACAACAACCTGTTTCATTGTTCATTTGGGACATCTGACTGTTGTTTTAAGACAGACTTACAAACTTGTAAAGTTCCCGTTTAACATGTCAGGACAGCATTCACTACTGATCCTGGTGCCCCGGGCTGAAGAGGGAGGACACAGACACCGTTTCCCAGGGGAAAGAAAGACCAGTCCCTCCTGATAAAATGGGTTTTAACTGTCCTGTTAGCATCACATACAGACACCTTATAGTCTGGTTTAGACTCACCAGCTGTCAACAACACGTCCAGTTTACGACAACCATTAAAGCTCATCCGTGTATGAATCTGTAATTACAGACAATACACAAAGCAAGAAAAAAAAGAGCCGGTGAAATGCTATCTGGGCTAACATCTCGTAGAGAGTAACTGGAAACAGTTAGCATAGCTATGTATATATTTTTTATAATAAAAAAGGTTTAAATGTTACTGAGCTGTCCAGACATCATGTGTTGAATCGTGGCACTGGACTGTTTAGGCCTGCATGGTCGCAAATGATGTGGTCAGTTTAACATTTAGCCGTTAGCTCGTCCAGACACACGTCGCCTCGACACAACTCAGAACTGCGCCAACAATCTGCTAGAATAACATGTTATGGCTCACTGTTAAATTATTAACAACAATCTGAGTAAAACTTTTAGTTTATCTGGAACAAATGTGTCTTATGGTAAATTCGGCTTATTAATTTTTCCACAAAACAACATTTATTTAGGAGTAATTTCCATGTTTCTTCTGCTGGTTAACGCTACGCTGCTCCAATTCGGTGTATTCTGGAGGGACGTAACGACGAGGAGTACGAAGCGAAAAGATCCAAAAACTTCCAAGTTGTAAAAACGGTACGTGTTGTTCGCTTCATTTCATGATGCCGAACTGAAAGGTGGATCCTACTGACTCAGAAAATGTGTGTAATCATGCTCTAGAGTCTGTGCTCTTTACACGATGGTGCCATATAGTATGAATTGGTCAAATTTTGACCGACATTTGGCGTGACGTTCTCTCAATACGAAGGCTAGCAGCTAACGTTAGCCGGTTTATCCAGTAGGCACACCCTGCTTCTCTCCCCGCAACCACAGCACCATATTCCGCTCATTTACCTCTTTCTTGTCCTGCAGACACTCCAGCACAGCCAGGTTGTTGTTCCAGGAATGTTTCGGGCAAAGCCGGGTCAGGTCTTCCCTGCACACCGCCTCCTCCGCTAACTTCCAGCCGGTAGAGCGCCTCCGGAGCGACGAGGCCCCGGCGCCCAGGTTCCTCTCAGCGGCTCCCGGGTTCACCGCAGCCGGTCCAGGACCGCCCGGTGGAATCTGTGGGTTGTCGGGATTAACACCACCATTGTTTCCCTCTGGATTTGGATGCACAAACGAGAAGATGCACATCAAAAGCAGGAGCAGAGGAACACGTATACAGTCCGCCATCTTCACAGAGCCAGTCAGCCTGCTGCGACGTTCAGGGGCTGTCGGAAATATGGCAACCAGCAGTAAAGTTGCACACGATTTTTTTTTCTGTCTTTCAAGGATGGCAGTGGACAGCTCATGAATAATTAATGAGCACGTATGTGTTCATCCCCTCCAGACATGTTAAGATGTGTGTCTGATATGATATATTAAAAACTATCTCAGTAAAACATCCTCACTCATTAACAATTAAACATCTATGAATATGAAAATATGATTTCCCTGACTTGTATAAAGTATCAATATATTTTGTTTATTCAGTGTTTTGTATATTGTGACATTAATCTGTTTAATTTCAATAAAAGTGTAAAAATGGATTCTTTCTAAAACCTTTGACCGGTATGTGCATCTTATTTTATGTGTTTAATATTCCAGTATGCAATAGTGTGTTTACTGGGCAGTAAGGTTAGTGGGTACGCATTCACCAATGATGCAATGTCTCTCTAATCTTGTGGTTTTAAGATATCAGTATCAGCATCAGTCACGCATCAATTACAAAACTGGAGGAACGTTGGCATGAGAAACAAAACAAAGCCGAAGAACTTGATCACAGCAAATACTGTGACATAAAAAACATCACGTTTGTCTTTATTTCATATATGTCACAGCCTCTTCAGGTATTTTCATTTATGAGCTTCTCTAAACATACACAGAATACGAGTCGCTCCAGTTCTCATGAGTGTCTCTTAAATACTTCAAGTACAAGTACCTCTGAATGTACTCAGGGCTACTTCTGTTGTCTCAGTACAGATTGTGAAAGACATGATTCAGCTGCAGCTCGACTACGTGCACCGATACATATCTGAGGATATTTTACACCTCTGATTCCTGTTTGTCAGCTCCAGAAAACTCTTAATAACTGTCCACCGACATCTTTGCTTTAAAAATAACATCATTTTTATTCATTTTGAAGATGTACACAAACAACCGGTAGCAAATATACATATGTACAAATTCCTTTAGAAATAACATAAGGACAAGAAACATCTTACAACGGCGGAGGACTTTGGCACTTGATGCTCTGCTTTAGAGGAGCGACAAAAGAAGCAAATTCAACAATGTCGTCTTTTTCTGTTTGAGATTAGTGACCATTAAAAACAAAGCAAAAGAGGGGTTGAACATTAATGAGAATGTTTTAGTTACGTTGTGAAAGACTGAGTCATTTTTTATAAATCACACAGTTTTCATCTCTGCTGATCATTTTCCAAATCAAACCATCAGTTTTTAGACCAGTTTTATATCTTTCACAGTCACTGACTTCAGTTTATCTCAGTCGTCATAGTGATGAATCTTTGTCAAATTAATATCATGTTTTAGTGGCAACTGTTGAAAATCCTGAACATAGAAGAACTTTGTAAAAATAAAAAATAAAAAGTTGTTTATTGCGTTAAAAATGGGACTTTTTGAGAGCCGAGAGTGAAATCTGGAAAAAGTTCTGAATGCTTAAAAAAATTTCCATTACATTAGACGATTAAAAATAAAACTGATGCATCAGAACGAAAGATATCTATCTAACTTTGCGCATTACCCACAATGCAACTTGATTCAACTGATGCACAGATTGTGGCGTGTTATGCTAGCAGCGGCTCTAAAAAGTGATATGATTTGGAAAATAATGAGGACAGCTGCAGTTGAACCAGTGGTTAAAAACTTATAGAAACATTCTGACTTCAACACCAGGTGTTGGAGAGGTCGTGGGGTCTCGGGCCAATAAGGTGGACTCAGGTTTCCTCAGACTGTGCAGGTCAAAGGTCACCAGATACAGGATTTAAAAAAAGGAAATGACTGAGAACAAAAACAATGAGTTTGAAATGTTTCCTCTAGTCGATCACTCCACTAATCAGAGGGTTGTTGTTTTTTTTTTGCGTCTGTGTAAACGTACGGATAAAAAGTTTAGCAGCATTTAATTTCCCACAGTTCCACGCAGTCTTTGTCGTGTCCTTGTGCTCTGACGTGATGAAGAGAAAGTCTTCCTCGTTCACTCCCACCTGTAGAGCTTCAGCATCTTCTCGGTGAGCGAGGCCAGGAAGTGCTCGCCATTCACCGCGAACGGCTTGATGTCCAACACCGGGAGGTCGGCCGGAAGCTTCTGGAGCAGAGAGCCGCTGCTGGCATCCCACACCTGAGGAGGAGGAATAGGAGGAGGAGGAAGAAGAAGAAGAGGAGGAGGAGGAGGAGGAGGAGGAGGAGGAGGAGGAGGAGAAGGAGGAAGAAGAGGAGGAGGAAGAGGAGGAAGAGAAAGGAGAAGGAAGAAGAAGAAAGAGAAAGGAGAAGGAGGACGAAGAAGAAAACAAAAGAAGAGTAAGGAGAAACAAATGGAATAGGAGTTTAAGGAGGGGCAACTTTAGGCTCTCAAAAATAAATAAATAAATGAATATAAAAACTTTGGGCTCTTAAAAAAGAGAAATATAAACAAATTACAATAATCTGATTTAGTTAAATATATATTGCAGTTTTGATTTATGATCTTTAAAATTATTAAATGAACCACACAAAAAATTAAAAAGAAAATACAAAAAGACAAAAAACATAAATTAATAAAATGAATCAAAAATAAAACAAAACTTTGGGCGCTTAGCAAAAAAATAAAATACTTAAAATTTAGGTAAAGTAATTAGGAAACTTTGTGCTCTTCAATACTGAAAATGTAATTTTTAAATTTAATTTCACACACACACACACACACACACACACACCATGGTGGAGTTTGACGCCTCGTCTCCGGCACACACCAGCGTCCCGTCTCCGTCCGGACTCTTGAAGACGGCGTTCTTGGTGAGCAGTTTGCAGGACGCGCCGGCGCTGAACGTCTGCACCGGCAAGCATGAGCAGCTGGGAAGCTGACTTGAGTCCTGCTGCGGTGTTCGGTTCAGAGCCATCAGGACGCAGCGCAGAGACGGGTTGGAGCGTCCTGCGGGACAGACGAGGACGCTTCACATGAGAAAACGAACAACGCATTCCAGCATTTTTACTGGTGCATCAAACAGGACTTCCTGACATGAAAAAGCAGATTCAGCAGAGTAGCATATTTTTATTTTGCAATGCAAACCTGAACTAGAGCTGCCGAGTAATATCCCACATTATTACATCATTAAAGGACTAGTTCACAATTTTTCTAGTCTGTCTTAAAACATCATGTGTCATGTGTTCGTATGACTTTCCTCGCTGTAATCGTTTCTCCTGTTCATACTGACTTCTCTAAAAAGGGCTTTTAAAAAGATAGAAGACAACAACATGTTTCAGTCATCAGGTTTGGATCATCATCATCATCATCATCTGGGACCAGCAGGGTTGAATGAGTGGGGTCGGGGGCTCACCAGGCCTGTAGGTGACCAGACAGTGTCGGCTCTCCGTCTCCACCTGGATGTCGGTGCAGCCGGTCTCCAGCGGCAGGGGGTGTGACCTGTAGGTGGTCTCGTTGACCTGCTCCCAGAAGCACCCGTCCTCCAGAGAGCCGGCGATCAGCCCGCCGCACGGGAACGAGCTGGACGCCGCCCGGGGGACGTAACAGAGAGACGCCACCGGACACCTGGAAACGTCACAGATTGAGTCAGCAGCTTTCAGGGAGACTAGAGGCGGAAAAAACACTGAAACAAGAAATATGACCTTTCACACAGAGGAACGTGTGGGTGTGTGTTTGTGGTTGTGTGTGTGTACCTGGAGCGTAGCGGCTGCAGCTCTTGGACGTGTGTGCTGGTGTCTCTGGTGTCGTAGACGAGCACTGAGCCGTTGCTCAGACCTGCGTAGATGTAGTTACTGTTGTCTAAACACCAGCAGCAGCTCCACACTGGTTTACCTGCATTATAGGTCTGAACTACCGTGTTGGTCAGCAGACTGCAACGCACACACATACAGAGACACACAGTCTTGTTTATTACACCTTTATAAACACACATTCTACGATTATATTCCGTGTGTGTACCTGGTGAGTTTGATGGTGTTGTCCAGCGCAGCAGACAGCAGCAGACTGTCGTTCTGTCTGTTGAAGGACAGACCTCGGATCTGTTTGCTGTGGATGGGAACGTACTGGCTGGCCTTCATGTTCACCACACTCACCTTCTTCACCCCACAACCTGACGGAGGAGACACAACATTTACCTGTGAGAATGTGAGTCCAGCAGGAAGAGGCAAAGGGTCAGAGGAGGAAGGAAGGGAGGGAGGGAGGGAGGGAGGGAGGAGTCTCACCAGGTATGAGTGTGGAGTGAGGAGAAGGCTGCGAGGCCAGCAGGCAGCTCAGAGGTTCACAGTAGGATAAAACTCTGCAGCCTCCAGCCTGAGACACCAGCACCGCCTTGGAGAAGCTGTACTGTGCCACTTTGGAGCCGTCCGCCCTCTGAGACAGGCTGAGGAGGAGCGAGGACGAGGAGGAAGAGGAGGAGGAGGATGATGAGGAAGCTGAGCTTCTCCCAGCCTGGGCCATCAGAGCCTTCAGCTCCTAAACAACCAGGAGAGGAAAACCAGTTTTATATTTAAAAATCAATTCAGCACCGAGCACCAAACGCGCTGGTTTTTGTATTTACTTATTTGAAATGAAAGCGACGTTATTAGAAACTGTTTTAAACTTCTTACTAGAAGTGTGTTTTTTTCTTTTGATCACATCACACACCAGCTCGGCCTGCAGTTTGGTTGCCCTCACATTCCCTTTAATTACAACTAGTAACTAAAAATAATCAACCTAAAAATCAAACGTCAATTTTCATTCATAATGTCCCAGGACATTAGAAAAAGGATCGGTTGTCATGGATACCTGCAGCTCTTGTTGCGCCTGTCCATATTTGTTGGTGACGACCTGCAGTTTGAGTTTGTACTGAGCTGATTCCAGTTCAGCTTTTCTCCTCAGAGACTGCTCCTGCTCCAGAGACCTACACACACACACACACACACACACACACACACACACACATGCACACACACGCAAAAAAAACAGTGTTTTTGAGAGGAAATGCAGTGCTGGTTTCAGCTGCTTAAACATGAAGATTTAATGTTTTTCTTTGTAATAAATGACAGCTAACAGAATATAGTTGTTTGCCGCCCTCCTGCTTTATCTCAGTGAAGCAGAGAGAACGTCGCTCACTTCTTGAGGCTCTCTTGCTCCGTGTTGTCCAGCGCTCTCAGCTTCGGAGCGTAAAGCAGAACGATGTCTGAACGTTTCGCTTTCTTGTTGCACTACAGAGAAATGAAAGAACGGAGACATGAGGCCATCGACATAAGAGGGTGAAAACAAGGACGGATGCGACTATCTGCTGAAACACAGTGACGTCACTAACCTGTGGACATTTAGCAGCTTGGCCCTGAGCTTTCAACCAGCGTTGGATGCAGGTGAAGCCGAAGAGATGCCCGCAGCGCAGAGTGGACAGCCGGTGTTCTCCCGCCGTTGTCCACGCTTCGAAGCAGATGGAGCAGACGTCGCCTTCGCTCTCCTCGCTGTGCAACGACTGGACAGAAGCAGGAGTCGACTAGAGGAGAAGAAGAGGTCAGTTAAAGAATCATATGGTTTTTTTTTGGTTTTTTTTCAATTCGCACATTAAAATAAATGGAATACAAAAAATCCTGAAACATTTTATGGTGAGGCATTCACAATATGAATATACAAAATGTTGTGAAGTAAAAGGTCAAAATGTTACCTGAACTTCTTGAATTGTAGCTTCTGTCCTCTCAACATCTGCAGCTGAACCAGAGTCTGGACACAAAAATCAGAAAAAACCTCACAATCGTCTCCCAGAGAACAGTGAAACATGTTAATTAACCTGTATCGTAGTTTCCACTAGTTGGTCATCTTAAGTGAACTTTATTTCAACTCACTGGTTGGCACAGCTTCCTGTGCTTGTGAGTGTTGGATGGAGGCGTTGAGGTGAGGAGCAGAACGGGGTCGGGCAGGTTCAGCTGGAGCTGCTGCAGCAGGCACGCCTCCATCGCCGCCTCCTTCCTCTTCATCAGAATCGCTGACCTCGGTCGTGCTGCCGGACTCTGGTTCGGCCACACTGGCAGCCGGCGCTCGGAGCAGGAAGTCTGGGAAGCCTCTGGAGGGCGCTGCAGTCTGACTGGGGTAGTGCACCCTGAGGCCCTGCCTGGAGCAACACACACGCAGACACACAGACACACAGACACAGACACACACACACACACACACACACACACAGTTCCAGGTTGATATAAATCCTGTGTTGGACCATTTAAGAAAAAACACCATGTAATGAACATGAAACATGAGTGAAGCGTAATTTGTGCATAAATACCTCAGTCTCCGTCGCATGGGCGCCCCTTGAGCTGCCGAAGGTGCGGTTGTAGCGCCGCTGCCCACCGCCCTCTGGCTGAACGCCCAGGTGGCAGGAAGCCTGAGCGGGGCACGGACTGCCGCCTGCCTTCCCTGATTGTCGTCGTCGTCGTCTTCGTCCACTTCGGTGCTGCTGCCGGAGTCTGAGATGATGTGCGGTGCGCTAACATCCTCAGTCTGGCCTGCGGCAGCGGTGCCAACCTCTGGCTGCCTGCTGCCTCCGTCCTGCGTCTCCATGGGGGCGTCCACCTCCATGGCCTCCATCTGCACATCAGGAACAAAGGTTAGACAGTTTAATCTTAGTCCTTAACATTAGTCTTCCATGTTAGTGAGGATTATGTGCTGCACTTCTTAATATTTCATGTATTTTAGTGTGTAGTGTGATTTCTGTATTGTGTTTGTTTGTTCCATATGAACAGTGACTGTAATCATTGCTCCTGTTAAAGATCTGCTTCAAATGTGTTTTCAGTGTCAGTGATGGAGGTTAAAATCATTTAAAGTAGATGTGAAGCTTCTCCGAGGCTTCATCAGTGTGAGTTAGTCATATCAAGTGGATATCTGACACATTTACAGTCTGTTTAGCATCAAATTCCCTCTTTGTGTTTCCCTGTTGAGCTGTGGTGGAAGTATAGGAACAAAAAGAGGAACTTTGGCTCTAAAAACACTGTAACGTTGAAACATATCTGCTGGATTTGAAGCTTCATATTAGCTTCACATAAACTTTAAATCCATGTTTGTGGGTTTAGTCTCCATCACTTCCATTGTAAGTGTATTATGAAGGGATCTAATGGTCAGTATGAACAGGAGGATGATTACAGCAACAAACACATGTTCACTGTTCATTTAGGGTCCTTGTTTTAAGACTTTAACCTGCATGTTATGCTAATTAACAAGATAACTGGTGCTAATAGCGCTGAGAACTCGCCCCGGGAAACATGGTTGGTCTCCGGCTGTCAACTGTCAAATCACATGTATTATTCAGTAACGTGTCTGTGACGGTCGGTCCGGTCCGGTCGGCTCTGCGGACTCAGGTGGTGCGTTCAACGGACTGAGCACCGAACTACAGACCGCGGTCATCGAGGCCTCCAAACAAAAAATAACAAAGACGAACAGCAGATTCTCATATTTAGTTAAATTCACTTTTTGTTTAATATTGATGAATGTTTAATTTATAGAAGTATCTGACCTTATAAAATGACGGTGAAATAATAAAATATTTTCTTTGCTCCGGTGTCAACAACACACGGTTGAGCATAATATTAGCTAACGTTAGCATCTGTGAAACCGTGAAGCTGCCGACAGTCGACTAATGACTTAAATTACGCTTTAATTAAGACAAACACATACACAGCCACTGCTAGTATTAACTATAGTGTTTTTAATTTAAATAGGCTCAATAAAACGAGTCAGGTTGGTTAGCTCAGCCCGGATAGCTGAGTTAAGCTAGTTAGCCGAGCACAGCGGGTAGAAACAAACCGCTACCTGTCTGGAAGTGAAGGTTTAACAGCTGCCGGTCACTCTCTGGAAGAACACCCGGGGTGACAACATGGCTCCACGGCAAACGAACAAAACACACCGGGTCCCGTTGTGGTGGATTTATAAGATACTTCACACCGGAGTATTGAAACCAGTCAGTCCCGAGATCAGGGCTCGAATCTCCCGGCGCCAGTCCGCTCTGCCCCGCCCACTCTGCCGTGACGTCACCACCAAAGATCGTATGTTGCTTAGATGAAACACTCAGAGTCAAGGATGTAATACTATGATATGAAAACACAAACCAGAAAGTTTATTCAAAGTTTATTTGGCAGTTTATTCATTTTACTGGGGAAATGATTGTTGTTGTTAGGAGCTAAATTAACCTTTCAGAACCTTTCAAGTAGAAAGACACCTTAAACCATTAAAGTCATTAAAGTACACATAAATTCAATGTCCACTACTTCTCTTTACATTCAAGTCAGTATTTTGTTAAGCAAATGTAACATGGAAGCTATAGCATAAAATTGATTAAAACATGATTAATAAAATATTACTCCTACCATTAGTTAAGTATTATAATTACTGAGGTTAATATACTATTTCAATTTAGGCGGAGATGGATAAGCTGGACTTCATGGCCACAGAGTCCAATCCTTCAAGAGTCCGAGGTCTACTCAGGTAGAGACTCTCATACTGCTGTGAATCTTCTCTGTATGCGATGGTGAGCTGTAGAGTCAAAGTTCAATCTGTCCTTCACGGCTGCCGCGCGTGGTTGAATCCCTCAGAGTCAACATTGTCCTCGTTTCTTTGTGAAGTCCCCTTTCTAATGCTCACAGGTCCAATCTCCTGTCGGGTTGAAAAACTGTTGAAGGGTATTGATTGAAGAGCCGATCAGTGATGATCGATCTGCCGGTTCAAGCACAAGAACCCTGATCCAGTTTTAATGTGTATGTGCTTTGGTGTGCATTGGTATATTTTACTCATTACTCATTAAATCATCATGTAAATCTGCTGGAATCAACATAAATCAACGTATACAATCACAGTTATAATCATAAGTGCTTATTATTGCAATTATTATTATTACTTATCATATCTGACTATTAATCGATTATAAAAATTGTTGTTGACTTATCGATGAATCAACTAATTGTTGCAAGCTCTAAATTATATCACAGTTTTCAGACTTGACATCTTCTCCTGAGAATGATCAGAAAGGTTTTATTGCTCCTCTAGTTGAGCGACCACGCTGCGAAGTTTATCCACCAGCACTGTAGAATAGAAACACAGACGCGTGTTAGTATTAGTACTGCAGTACTTTAACTACATCAAGATCACTATACTTATGTACTGTTACTGCAGTACTTTAACTACATCAAGATCACTATACTTATGTACTGATACTGCAGTATTTTAACTACATCAACATCACTATACTTATGTACTGTTACTGCAGTACTTTAACTACATCAAGATCACTATACTTATGTACTGTTACTGCAGTACTTTAACTACATCAAGTTGTAGCTGACCTCCAGCAGACGGCCTCTGGAAGCTGTCGTACGAGCGACAGTCGTTGATCAGATGTCTCAGTTGTTCAGGACAGTCGTCATCAGGAAACGGCTCTTGACATTTCTCATTGCAAACTTTCTGATGGATTTCTGTACTTGAACAACCTGGAAGAAATACAGTAGAAAAACAACAGTAACATGCAGCACGGAGCGTCTTATTCAAAAATGATGAGAAATGCACATATTTGAGGATCTGATATTTAAACTTAAAGCCACAATCTGTGATTTGAGTTACTGATGTCTGCGGATACACACCTTCAAAAGGTCTCTGACGGGTTGCAATTTCCCACAGGACGATTCCAAAGCTGAAACACAACATTTAGAAAACACGGAGAGATGATTGATCCAATCTCATCTATAAACTGAGAGAAACTGAGACTTGACGGCCTATTCCAGCCTTTATGAAACAATGACCAACATCAGTGGCTTATATCTGATCTATAAAGCTGTCAGTAACATCTCTGGAGCAGCTGTTCGGTGTCTGACCTGTAGATCTCACACTCCTTGCTGTAGATGTGGTTGATGCTGTTGAGCATCTGAGGAGAGGAGTAGCACAGCGACCTGATATGTTTGTCCTTCGTCATCTTTCTCAGCGATGTCTCAGTTTTCGCCAGCTCAAAACCTCCCAACTGTACAAGAAAAACAAAATCAAATAATGTTGGTTTGTTTTCACCAACCAATGGACCAGAACCAATGGACCAGAACCAATGGACCAGAACCAATCCCAGCATGCATTGGCCGCAGTACCTTGACTGTGTAGCCTTCAGCCACCAGGAACTTGCTGCTGTTGATGCATCCGTGAACTTTAGATTTTTCTTCTGTCTGGTGCAGTCTAAGACACAATTCAACTTAATTTAAACAACATTTATTTTACTGACATTTAAACAGAAATGGCTGCTTGTTGGTACCACAGAGCATTTTTCAACTACTAGTTTTGTGTTTATTGCCCTTTTACTCTATGGATCCAGCACCAAGCTGCAGACAGACAAAGGTAGAAAGTTGAATAAATGAATAAAACGTGACGCTACGATCGGATCATCATGTCGTTCTGCCCCTGGTGGTCAAATGTATTGATTTCTAATAATGTATTTTAATATGGAAACATGTTAGAAAGTATTTGTAAATAAATTAATCATTAACGTTTTGGCTCACAGCTAGTTTTATGCATATGTTTTGGTCATGTGATCTTCTCTCTATGTCGTAGTTCATGTTATGTGTGTATTTATGTTGGTTAATTGTGGATGAATTTAAAACAAACAAACAAACAAACCCCTCCATAAACACAAGGTTTATTTATCTAATGATGGTATTTATTTAAATTTCCTGCATAAATAAGTGTTTGTCTCCACTTCTTTCTGTGTTTTATCATTTCTTGTATATAATTAAATATATATAGTTAAATATATTTAACAATAAATAAGACAAAGAATTAGACTGACCGGTAGAGTCCTTGTGCTGCATCCAGACACATCCGAGCTTTCGTGGTCCAGGACAGTTTGTTGTCCTTCAAGTCCAGAACCTGTCGCAGACTTCCCTTCTCACAGTACTCCATGATGATGAGAAACTGCGGGTTGGGTCCTGGACAGTCACAAGGTCGTATTATTACATAAATAAAACATCACTGCGTCAGCGGTCGGTTTCACAAAGAGATTTTAGATTTTAGGTCTCTAGTGTTTGTTTTTTGTTGGAGTGAGAGTTATCACTAATCTGATATAGATACTACATATAACAGGCCGAGTAACATCACAGCCAGCTTGTGATCGTCGTCGTACTCACCATCTTCATCCTGGACACAGACGCCAAACATCCGCAGGATGTTGGGCGACTCAAACCGCCTCATGGTTTCAACTTCCTTCTTGAAAACAGACCGCACCTCTCTAAATATGGAGAAAATGATATTTGTTGGCCCCATGCAGAAAGAGACAGTTGAAGCGTTAAGCTCTGAAGGAGGCAGGTGGTGTAAATGACATTGAATTAAAAAGCAGCACAGACCTCGGGCAGGTGTTTACAGGGTCGGTGTATCGCTTGATGGCCACCGTGAATCCGTGGTACTGTCCTCTGTAAACCTCTGAGTTTGATGTTGTCATTAAGGGGCGTTTGGGGTGGTCGTACCTCAGCTCGTCTGGTTTGATCATACGGATGACTTCATCAGTGATGCTGGGCTTATTCACTGAAAAAAAGATGACGGTGTTTTACTTCATTAAACGATTGATTACTCAGTGTATAAAATATTGAAAGCTGATTGAGCTGAAAACTGGACAAAACTAGAGAGAAGACATTTTGGTAATTATGCTTTTTAAAATTATCAAAATTGTTGCCAATTACTTTTCTGTCTAATTGATTATTTGTATAATATATTGTATATATTTCAGCTCTAGAAAGCGTTCCTGTATAGTGGGGGTCAACGGGGGCCCAACAGCCCAATTTTTGCCCACAGGCCCCCTTGGAGGGTTAATCCGGCCATGCATTTATTCACTTCAGGATATGAAGGACAATTACTCATAATGAGAAAGATTCCTATTGATCCTCATAATATTCATTGCATTCCCAACAACAATTATGACCTGTTGAAGGTTTTAGGAATACTGAAGTACGCTGACATCAGAGAGACAGAGGGGCTGCATAAAGGGCCAGTACGAAATAAATAAATAAGGGGTTTTGTCATGTTGTGAAGCGTGCGTGGTATGTCCCCTTCAAGAGTGTTAGTGTACTCACACATCGTCACGAGCTTTTCCACGTTGACTTTGACTTGTTCGAAATCTCTCAGCATGGCTTCTGTTTTTTCCTGCTGGACCTTCATGTACTCCACGAGCACTGAGGGACAGACAAAGACAACCGGACTCTGAATCCAGTCCAACCTGTCTACACTGCAAGATCTTACAGAGAGACATCAATTTACTAAACCCTGAATTCATATCTTTATGTTGGTCAGGTTTGAAACAGACTGGAATTCGGTTAATGCTTTTTAGAGCTACAACGATTGATTAATCGATTAGTCCCTCACGTTCTTTCAGTTCTGCATCGTCCGCCCTCCCGTCCACCTCGTCCTCTTTCATTCTGGAGGTCTGTTCAAACACCTGGTACAGCATGTTCCCCTGCTCCACCTGCAGAGCTCCAGACAGAACCTGGAAGGCGTCATCGAGGCGTTCGTTCACGCTGCTGAACTCGTCTCCGTGGCTGCTGGAGTTCAGGATTCGCTCTATCCAGTTGGCCAAAGTGTATTTCTTAATGAGATCCTGCGCTGATTCCAGCGTGATGGAGAGTTCCTTGAGAGCCTTTTCTACATCAGCCGAGGTTTGAAGCATCTCCCTGTTTTTGATGGACCTCACCAGCTCATCCAGAGCTTTGACTCGGCTGGAAACGCGGCGGCAGCGCTTCTTATTGGCCTTCACATTCTCAACCAGGGTGTAGATCTGTGATGCAATGGACAGGATGGGATCTATGAAGTCCATGGTCAGCTGGAGAGACAGAGAAGACATAAAGACGTTATAAATCAAAGCTGAATGCAAAAGAAGTCCAGTTTAAACAAACCGCAGTTAACCTAAATAACCTGAACCAGACTGAATTCAATCAAACTGAGTTACGTTGACATTTTTATGTCTGAGAAATTACCATGCAGATTGTTCTGAATCAAATCTTGTTGTCCGGTTTGTCCTGTAGTTTAGTTTTATCTCTTAAAGACTGAAAATTTAAACCTCAGTTTGTTTTTAACATGTTGATTTGAAACATTTTGAAAATTTGTTACTGAAACTAAACTGAAATAAACATACTTGGATAATAAAGTTGATGCTAATATGATTTAAAAGATACACCTTATTAGTATTATTAGTCTTATTCCACAGTATAATAAATACAGATATGACATGCTTTTAGTTTGTCCTGAAATTCAAACACGTGATGCAGATGATGCAGTTGTGTATGTTCATCAAACTAGGAACGGAAGTTGCTGATATATTATTAGATGCTTGGATGGTTTAATGGCCTCCTCGTAAAACTGTCTAAGAGGACTGATTCTAAATGAAGAGAAACTAAAAATCATTTAAAATATGTTTGGAGTTGTTGTTCACCAATGCAGCAAAACAACAACTTCTTGAGAGGCTGTGTTATGTAGCACAGCAAGCTAGTGAAGCATTGTTAATGGATATATAAGCTCAGTGGTGTCTACACAGAACTACTCTCCAGAGACTGAAAACAGACGTTTCTAAACAAACTAACGTGACCCAGTGTAGCGTTGTGGCTCATTAATGTGATTTTAATAGTTTTTGTACAACAACAGAGGTCTACACAGACATTAAAGCCAACAGGATCACTCTATAAACACTTGAAGTACTCGATAAAAAGCCAATCATCATCACCACTGTTATACAGAATATGGACTCGTGTCTCATAATTCGGAAAACCTGTTTCACTGCTCACTTCTTAAAACTTACATCTCTTGTTTTTGCTTTACTTTAGTTCTAATATGTTAAATCTTCAACTATATCTGCATTTCATTCTCTGTACTATTAAATGACCTTGTTGTATTTAATTTGACTGTTTTATCTCGATATTCACTTGTAAAGCACATTGTAACTCTGTTTTGCTGCATAAAGTTTAGTATCTAAATGTACAGGGAGGAGAAACAGTTTGTTCTGTGTCCATTCATTCATACGAGCAGGTAAACTCCACCTTTAACCAAAGTTTGAGCTTCTCCTCACTGATAAGACTCATGTTGGAAGGCATAAAATGACTCCTGATCTACATGCTGACTCTGCAGCACAAACAAACCTGCTCACAGAATCACCAACTAGAGGACACACGGAGAGCAGTCAGCAGAGGAGTTTACTTTAGAGACGATGAAAAGGAAAACAATTATTTACCTGAAAGTGGAAGTCAGTCAAAGCTCTCTGTCTCAAACCAGGTTTAAAGTATCTGTGTGCTAAGAGAAAATGAAACTAGCCTCTTCAGCTTTCTGCTACTCCCTCAGCGCATAACTTCCTGTTCCTCTCTACTTCTTCTTCACGCTGCTCTGACACCCGGGACCTCAACGTCACGTGCACAGCAGACACGTTTCTCATCATACCTTACATAACGGTAGCAGCTTCCTCCCATTGTCCTACAAGACAGGTTGTTAATTACTTAAACCTTTCTATGAATCAAATCAAATCAAATTTTAAATTTATATAGCCCAAAATCACAAAATCCATTAGTCTCAGAGGGCTTTACAATCTGTACAGGGAGTGACACCCTCTGTCCTTAGACCCTCGATTAGTGAGGAAAAACTTGCCCACCAAAAAACCTTTTAACAGGGAAAAAGGTGGAAGAAACCTCAGGAAGAGCCACAGAGGAGGGATCCCTCTCCCAGGACGGACAGACGTGCAATGATGTCACATGTACAGAACAATCAACACACACATATTGTACAATCACAATGAATTACAGGACAAGTAATAGAAATGATTGAGCACTTATGATTATAACTGTGACACATGATGGATCGAGGCTGTTTTGCACTCCGGTGCGTGGAAGGACTTTTAACATACCCGGTAGCTTTCCTGCTAAATTTGCTTCATAAACATACTAAATTGAAATTAAAGTGAAGTAGTGGAAATTGAGTTTATATGTATTTTTGATGACACAAACATACCGCACCAAACAAGGCCTGGAAATGTATACAGAGACAAATGCTGATGTCAGATAGTCAGCACTTCCTCATTCCTGAAAGAGCCGAGAAAACTACGGGAAGAAAACAGGATGGATGGTTCCAGTCAGCTGTTTCTACAAACTCTTTAAACAAGCAGGCTTTTCTATTAAATCCATGTAGCTGATTTTATCTTTCATCTGGGGCGACATCTTACTTTAATACTTGATTTTTAAATTCTCTTTTTATTCTCAACTGGTGATTGAACTGTTAAAATCAGAAACATACATGTTGAAGAAACATTTTGAAAACTCTTCTTGTTAATAATCTGCAGCAAATATTTTTTTAATGTGATCAGGGGGGAAAGTTATTTTATTATATTATATTAAAGGACGGATTCACAGTTTTTCAACTAAGTCTTAAACCAACAGTCAGTAAATGAACAGTGAACATGTGTTTGTTGCTGTAATCATCCTCCTGTTCATACTGACCATTAGATCCCTTCATAATACACTTACAATGGAAGTGATGGAGACTAAACCCACAAACATGGATTTAAAGTTTATGTGAAGCTAATATGAAGCTTCAAATCCAGCAGATATGTTTCAACGTTTCAGTGTTTTTAGAGCCAAAGTCCCTCTTTTTGTTCCTATACTTCCACCACAGCTCAACAGGGAAACACAAAGAGGGAATTTGATGCTAAACAGACTGTAAATGTGTCAGATATCCACTTGATATGACTAACTCACACTGATGAAGTGTCCCCCGTAAACAACAGCAGGGAGGAACTAAAATGACTTACTATGAAATGGGAAAATAAGTAACTCAGATGTTCCACATACATAAATAATAACGATAATTGCTGTAAATGATAATTATATACCAGTTGCAGTGACAATTAATACATCTTAATTATGCAGCTGTACAGCTCATACATGAGTAAGGTACATTTAAGTAGTTAATACAGTAACTAAGGTTCCATATATAACGAGGACACATGAAATCAAAATGTGAATGACATCAAACATGCTTTATTCCATGATCACAATGACATGGCAGCATGGGTTTCATATGAAGAGATAATCTGACCATCACATGCACATGAGAAGCAACTTCTTCACTATTTACACAACTGCTTCCTTCACTTTTTGTGCATACATCTGAGAGGAAAGCCCTCCTGATGAAACCGTGCTTTGTCCTGGAGGTTGTGTTACACTCTCCGTCTCTATTCGTCCTCTTCCACACTTTTTACAGCATGTTTGATTTGTTTAAGGAATAAAATAATTACCGACCGCATTGCTACAGAGTATTTTGTGGTGAAAAAGGAATGGGGGTGATAGTCCTTGTGAGAGGCATGGGTGCTACGGTAAAAGTCTGACATACGGGGGTCACGGTGCCAAAACGGACTGGGGAAATGACACGAAGTGCAGCCATGGTAGTGAGGGGCCGGCCAAGGGGTCTGGGGGGCACGATGTAGTAGACAGGCATGGGAGTTACAGGACTATAGGGAGCAAAAGAGGGCATCATGCTGGGGGCAGGCATGGGAGTTACGGGGCTATAGGGAGCAGAAGAGGGCATCATGCTGGGGGCAGGCATGGGAGTTACGGGGCTATAGGGAGGACAAGAGGGCATGCTGGGGGCAGGCATGGGAGTTACGGGGCTATAGGGAGGACAAGAGGGCATGCTGGGGGCAGGCATGGGAGTTACGGGGCTATAGGGAGGACAAGAGGGCATCATGCTGGGGGCAGGCATGGGAGTTACGGGGCTATAGGGAGGACAAGAGGGCATCATGCTGGGGGCAGGCATGGGAGTTACTGGGCTACAAGGAGGCGTGGAGGGGCCACTGCAGTACTCCTCAGCCTGTCTCCTCCCTGAAAAATTTTCTAACACTCTGTACAAAATGTTCCCCTGCTCGATCTGCAGAGCACCAGACAGGACCTGGAGCGTATGAGTCAGCCTTTCGTTTATCTTGTAGAAGTTGTCTTCATGTGAGCTGGACTTCAGTAAACTCATGAAAGCACCACTCCGGGAGTATTTGGTCATCATCTCATTGGCTGAAGCCAGAGTGATGCAGAGTTGCTTCAGAGCTTTGGTCACGTTATCAGAGATTTGACCCGGCTCCCTTTGTTTGATGCTCAGAACCAGTTCCTCCAGGGCTCTGACTCTCTGGGCGACTTCTCTGCAGCGCTCCTTATTGGTCTTCATCCTATCCACCATGCTATAGATGCTCTTACATAAGCCCAATATAGGTTCAACTGTATCCATGATTAGCTGTAGGGACAGACAGACAGTCGATCAGGTTAAAAGCTGTAAATTACAAGTGAATTCAAATCTCGTAAACTGAAACCCGACGAGACGCATTTCATCCCTCGCTTGAGATCCCGCTGAGTCATGGCTTGTTGTTTTTCATGGAAAGCTATTTTTACACAAAGATTAACACCCTTTATAATTCAGCCTACGATGCTTAAAGGGCAAGTTCACATTTTTTGTCTGTGTTAAAACATTGAAACAGGTTTGACCTGCACGACTGACATATTGTGCATTTCTGTAAAACATTAACTAGTTTAGTAAATCCCATTATTTATCATTTATGAAGTATCTAAAAAAGCTTTTTGGAGTTTTTATTAATGTATAATATTTGTCATTATCTGTTTATACAGACTTATGGGTGCCCTCACAAATGCATTGATAAATATTTATCTGCTTACAATTACATTATAGTGTGTTATAAATCATTGTTGTTTACTCTATATGAACGTGTTAAATGCTTTTTTTATGTGTTGAGAAAATTCTCCTTCTAAGAAAAATAAACTAATTTAAAACACACCAGATTATCTGAAAAATCTGTCACAAAGCTGAAAACCTTTTCTCATTTTCACAGGACGAAGGTGAACGTTGAGTCCGGTTTAGAAATGATCAAAAACCTTAAAAAGATTATTTACCTGTGACTGGATGTTGACAGAAAGCCTTTCTGGATCCAAATGTGCCAGTTGAAGAAGCAAAAGCACGTTTTTGCCATGATACCTTTAACACGCAACTTCCTTCTTTCTTTCAGGTGTTTATCAGGTGAGACATCAGAGGCATCTCAACAGACAAAACAACAACAACAACAATAATAACATAAAACCTATTTGTTCAAGCTGCTCATCCTGTTCAGGAGACAATTAACACCAATTACATGAAAATGGTATAAATGGTTTCAACCTTTTAGTCTGTTGACGTCTTACTAAAAGCAGTGTGTAGTCGGGTCACATTTCAGATGTCTATGAGTTGTTAACAGCTCCACCAAATAGTGATTTTTACCTCTAAACTTCTCACATGGTTTCATTTCAATAAATGTTCAAATGATCCAATATTTCAGCAAAAATCAAAGATTAGAGAAAAAGTCCAAAAGCTGAAAACAGATTTGTGTATCAGAACTTTGTTTCTTCTTCTTTCCTCTCCCATTAATCTTTATGTATATATGAAGTATTAGCAATAAACAACGTTTTACTAAAATGTATAGTCTTTAAATATTAGAAGCCTAAACTGTACTGTAGCGTCTAACAGGATTTAATTATCACATGATGAAGAAGCTTTTTGGTCCTTGACTTTGACCTTTTCTGTATTACATGGTTATTTCTTTTTCGTTTCACATGCTCATGTCAAATACTTTTCAGCCACTAACGTCGTAACGTCTCACGTTTCAAGATTTATGGAGAAAGATTTATTTTCATATCACAGGAAGACACTATATGTTCTCTTTCCAGCGCAGACGGGAAACACAGAGAATGTGGCCAAACCTGTTTTTTTCTTAGAGGACGGACTCGGTGTAGCTCTGCATCAAACTCTTACTGTCTGTAACACGGGTTACAAAAACAAAACAGCATGTTCATGGATGACAACTCAGTCATTTATGATGATATATTCATCAAATCAACTGCTGATGTGAGATTTGGGAACATGCATTCACAGATGACAGAAATAGAAATGTAGACCAAGAGTCAAATAATAACCTCTTCTTCTTTTTATTATTATTTTTATTATTATTTTATGTTCATGAATACCTTGATTGATTCCTCATCTTTTCCTGATAATCTTTTGAGAAAGATCAATGTTAGTTTCTCTTTAGGATCTCTTTCACTTTCACAAAAACACACCAATAAAAATCACGCGCGGGACTTAAAGCTGCTGGAGCCTGCGTGGAAGAGTCTTTTGAGGACGAGGAGCTGCAGATATCCAGACAGGACGATGACGAGGCTTTGGGTCGCCGACCACCAGTTGACGTAGTTGAGGTTGGACGTGAGGAGGAAGTGGTCCTTCCCTTTCCTGTTGCGGGCGAAGCTGTAATGCCTCCACATGTGGAAGACCTGATTCTGCAGCTTCTTTATGCTCTCCTAAAGCAGATATTGACAAGTTTAAGAGCAGATTCATCCAGTCACTCAGTGTCAGTCACTTAAATTAAGATGATCACCTGAATGCTGTGAAAGACTTTCTGGTCTTCCTCCATCTCTCTGTCTGAATGCTCGGAGCCTTCATAGATGACACCGAAGTTCACAGAAACCTTGGTCACTCCGAACTGGTTGTTGTGGTTCCCAAGACATATTCTGTAAAAACCTGTTGGGAAGAAGCTGCAGTTACATATGCCATATACATATATATGTATATATATATAGCAATTACTGAAGGGTTTCTGATGATTATTCTACCTGTCACTTCAGTCTGGAAGTTAATTTGACCAATCGCCTGGTTCTTTGACGCCATTAGGACGCCTTCTGGTGACTTGACGGTCACAAACAGCCGGTGGTTGCTGCCCATCCCCGTTACTGACTGAACCTGAGTTCATATTAAACATGTTAAAAACTTTAAAATGTTCACATTCAAACTTTGTCTGACACGTTGGTGTTATTCTATATGTTCTTGTTGTCAACTAATCCCATCATCCTGCTGCCAGAGATACTCACTAAATGTGAATTAATCCGCCACTGAAAATAGTCCCGAACTAATGTACTATTTGTGAACACTGTAACGTTGAAACATATCTACTGGATTTGAAGCTTCATATTAGCTTCATAAACTTTTAAATACATGTTTGTGGATTTTGTCTCTCATTATGAAGAGAGTTGGAAAGTAATGACGTTTCCACTAGCGCCACCCACAGGACAATCTCTTTTATTACATTACATTATCACATTTAGCCAAGTACTTAAGTACAGTGTTTGAAGGTATTTGTATTTCTCTTAACCTTTAGTTAATATTCAGATCATTTTTAATATAAAATGACATATGATGAGCTTGTATGTTACAGTATATGAAAGCATGAGTATAAATGCTGAATAACATTATGTCTATACGAATATAAATGCATGTAGTTTCAGACATACATGGTTGAAATTTGAAACATGCATATGTGAAAATAATATAATAATAAAATATTTTCTTTCATAATTCCCACTTTCTGTGTGTTTGTTTCTCATCTTGTTTTAATTCCTACAAATAAACTTTCTTTTTATGTCTATTGTTTCATCCCTCTTGCCAAGGTTTGTCTTATTGGTAATGTGAAGTCACATAAAGCATAAATCTGTATTTCTCCATGGTGTGTGAAAGCTTTTGCACACACTAGTGCTTCTATATGAGCACTGATAACAATCACAGTGTTAGAAGTCAAACTGGATCACCTTCAGCGTCAGTGTGATAAGCCTGACAATGAAAAACACAACAGACATATTTCCTATTGTGCATTCATTACACGCCTCAAATTACAAACATGTTCTTCTTTGCAGATGAGATGAAACTAAATTCTGCAGCTTCACAGGTTGTAAACGTCAGACTTTCTCACCATGTACATCAGGTAGAAGCTGCCACTCTGCTGAGCAAAGTGCCAGAAACACTCCATCTCTGCAGCAGGAACCTTGATGGCAAAGTCATATTTGTCGGATCCCCTGAAGAAGCCGGCAGACGCCTCACTGAGAGAAGACTCTGACTTTCTGGACCAGACGCTCTGAGAGCTCAACACTATGAGCAGAGTGTTGAGCAGCATGGCTGCAGTGTGCTTTAACAGAGGACAAGAGGAGGACATGAAGGACACGGCTGCTGCCTTCTGTTGATCCTCAGATATCAACAGGAGGACAATTATTAACCACGTCTACACATTCAGAGTCTCAATGCTGTACGCTTGATAACATATCACTGAAAATTCACTTATTTCTTTTATTGCTGAAACGATTGACGCCACTGTCATGGTTGCACAGTAAATATGAAGCCTAAGTCAGCAGGCAATTAGCTTAGCTTAGCATAAAGACTGGAAGCAGGGGGAAACTGTTAGCCTGTCTAAAGGTAACAAAACCCACCTGGCAGCACCTCCAGAGCTCACTAACAAACGTGTTATATCTCGTTTGTTTAATCTGTACAAACTAACTGCTGATAGTTTCCAAAATGTTGAACTATTCCTTTAAAGGTCCCATTTAGTTTTAAGACATATAAAAATGCTACCGAATTTAAACAGAAGAAGAAGAAGAGAAAACAGTGACGTAAATTAAAGGTGGAAATATTAATGTACTTCTAGTGTCAACAATTATAACTCCTATATTTTGTATCATTACAGCTGTATTTTACTATATTGCCGTATCTACTAGACACTGGAGGATTTATCAGTTTAAGTGCTGCAACTAATGATAACTTTAATTATGGATTATTCTGTTGATTATTTTCACAATTAATCATTTAGTTGTGTCAAAAAAATAATGATCATTGTTAAATAAAACATTTTCAAATTTAAAATAAATGACTCAAAACACCTGATTTTGGTGCAGCAGTGTCGCTCACTGATGTATTTTTAATATTTTGTTTGGACAGCATAGAGGAATAAGATATATTAGACTCTGATACACACACACAACACTTGTTAGTAAATCACTTCATTGTTGGTTTGGCTCCAAACATAAGATTTAATCACATTAAGACAATTATAGAAAACACCCAGATAAATCCCTTAATTGCTGAGAGTAAAGAATAAATGAAGTGAAAATCACATAGTGAGATACAAGGCCTCTCCAACAAACAAGGTATCACAGCGGCATAAACAGCAGTGATGGGCTGAAAGTCATCATCATCATCATCTACATCCATGTTGTAATCTTGAAACATCCTGCACATCATGCTCCCCTGCTCCACCTGCAGAGCTCCGGACAGAACGTGGAAGGTGTCGTTGAGACTTTCATTCACATCGTTGAACTTGTTTTTGCACTTCAGCAGGTTGAGGAATCTGGTCTTGGTGCATTTCCTGACCAGCTCCTGTGCTGTGGTCAGAGTCACGCAGAGTTTCCTGAGAGCGCTGTTCACATACGGGGACGTCTGGCTCAGCCCTGCTTGTTGGATGGACTCCACCAGCTCTTTGAGGGCCTGGACTCTGTCAGCCAGGCGGCGGCAGCGCTTTTTATTAGCCTTCACCTCAGTAATCATCCAGATGATGCCTTTGCATAGACTCAAGATATTTTTGAATGTTATATGTTCCATGACAAGCTGGAGAAAACAGAAAAGAAATAAACAATTAATAAATATTGTTTGTGTCATATTTTCAGTTTAATTAATGAACCTCATACTTGTAGTTTATATGATGTAATTATATTTCTCTGAGATGTTGATGGTCAGCGGTTCACATCCTTTACTTAAGTAAAAGTACCACAACAACAATGTAAAAATACTCCATTACAAGTAAAACCCTGCATGAAAAATCCAACTACATGTTACTGTTGTAGCTGCTGGAGGTGGAGCTAGTTTCAACTACTTTATATACAGTTAGATAGTTTAGTCCAGTGGTTCCCAACCTAGGGGTCGGGGCCCTCCAAAGGGTCACCAGATAAATCTGAGGGGTCGTGAGATGATTAATGGGAGAGGAAAGAAGAAGAAACAAAGTTCTGATACACAAATCTGTTTTCAGCTTTTGGACTTTTTCTCTAATCTTTGATTTCTGCTGAAATATTGGATCATTTGAACATTTATTGAAATGAAACCATGTGAGAAGTTTAGAGGTAAAAATCACTATTTGGTGGAGCTGTTAACAACTCATAGACATCTGAAATGTGACCCGACTACACACTGCTGTTAGTAAGACGTCAACAGACTAAAAGGTTGAAACCACTGGTTTCATCTTTAACAATGTGTTGGATTTTAAAAGCTTCTTATATTATCCATTGAGTCAAATCTGCATCTGAACAGTAACTAAAGCTGTCAGATAAATGTAGTGGAGTAGAAAGTACTAGATGTACCTCTGACATGTAGAAAGTACTAGATGTACCTCTGACATGTAGAAAGTACTAGATGTACCTCTGACATGTAGAAAGTACTAGATTTACCTCTGACATGTAGAAAGTACTAGATTTACCTCTGACATGTAGAAAGTACTAGATGTACCTCTGACATGTAGAAAGTAGTATCATGTAGTTGTAAACTTGAGTAAATGTACTTAGTTACTTTCCACCAACAACCACAAAACAAGAAGTTGCAGAACATATGTGACACTGAGAGACGATCTAATGTCACAACATAGGTGTATGTACACCTGTTTACAGCGACCACATGCCAGTCACACATGTGGCATCCGCTCAGTCCAGTTCATCCTGTCTGTCCCATCTTTACAATAAAAGTCTGATCATAAACCAACTTCCCAGAAGGACAGAAAGGGCGGAGTTTGATGAAAATCTTTCTCACTTCCCAAAAGTGACCATCTGTCGGTGCTGCCCGCAGTAATCAAATATCAAATCAGATGTAATTTCATGAGTTCAAAGACAATTATTCATTTCTGCTATTCCTACTGCTTATTTTGAAATCGAGGAAAACGTGTTGTTATCATCATTATGTGCATTTGTATCACCGTCTTTTCTCCTGTACTCTGATCATTGATTTCAATGTGATTCATTTTGACCAATCATGTCTGTAACAACCGTCTATAAATGTCAAAACATCGTTTATATCGTCATCATGTTGCATGTTTGAACGTCAATAGGCATCTGTTGTTCTGTGTATAACAACATACATTATTTATCATAAGCAGTGGTAGTAATAGTTACCTAATAATGTACGTCATGTAGAGATTATGAAAGCTACAACCATAATGCTGCTTTTCTAGATTGTCTAAAGTTTACCTGTTGGTGGACGATGAAGCAGGTGTGCAGGCTGAAGAGAATGAAGCTAAAGTTGTGCTTTTATACTCTTCTGCTGCGTGTAACGCCTCCGTTGTTTCCTTCAGAAGCATCTGTGGCATCTCGTATGTTTCATGCTTCAGTAGAGTCAGTGTGTGTAAAAGTCACACATTACAAAGAAACTAAAGCAACACAATACAAGTGAATATAAGCAAAATCTATATAAAGATAAAAAGAAATTAAAAATAATTTAAAAAATAAAATAAGATAGGGAAAAGTATGGCAGCATATTTAAGTCTATTGTAGGTAAAAATAAATAAATAAATAAAATAAAATAAAATAAAATAAAATAAAATAAAATAAAATAAAATAAAATAAAATAAAATAAAATAAAATAAAATAAAATAAAATAAAATAAGAGAGTAAAAGTATAGCGGCATATTTAAGTCTATTGTAGGTAAAAAATAAATAAATAAATAAATAAATAAATAAAATAAAATAAAATAAAATAAAATAAAATAAAATAAAATAAAATAAAATAAAATAAAATAAAATAAAATAAGAGAGTAAAAGTATAGCGGCATATTTAAGTCTATTGTAGGTAAAAATAAAATAAAATAAAAAATTAATAAAATTAGTTGCACAAATACATTTTAATACCGATATATGTAAATTCAAAGTTTAAAATCAATAACCAGAAATCATTAGTGTGTGTGTCAGTTTAATATTCTTTATTTTCATATTTGTTGGACATTTATGGAGAAGCTTCAAACTTACAGTAATAGAATAACAGCACAGCCTTGTCATCCACCTCTAAGATATCATATTATTGACATTATTGTTGTTATTCTTGAACTCATATTTCAGTTAAATCTGTGCATTAAAGCCTGTAACGTCACGGTGTGTTTCCAAACCTGAGACAACAAAATTAATTTGTCCACACATGCTGTCAACATCACAAACTGTTTATTTCTATTGTGTAGAGAAAAACAAACAAATAAAATACCAGAAAGAAAACAGCTTATTGGTAGAATCTGTGGCTCCACGTCTCTCATACTAACAGACAGATTTTGGCTTCATTCTTCATCCAGAGGACACTGAGCACGTCAGCAGCGGGGCTTCTCGTCCCCGGTGACGGTCTTGGTGACGAAGAGTCTTTTGAGGAAGAGGAGCTGCAGGTACCCGGAGGTGACGATGAGGATGCTGAGGGCGGCCGACCACCAGCTGACGTACCGCGAGTTGGACAGCAGCAGGAAGAAGTCGGCGCTCTTCCTCATGCGGCCGAAGTTGTAGTGACGGAACATGTGGAAGACGTAGTTCTCCACCTTGTTAGTCGCATCCTGCAGAAAACACACGTCTAAATAAAATACTCCAAACACTACTACTAGTCATTATTATTACAAGTACTACTACCACCGTTACTACTCATATTCAGTGCTGCTACTGTCCTTTCTTTAACCTACTACTGCAAAAAATACAGCTATCTTTACTATTACTACTATCTATTACTGATATTATTATACAGATTTGGTATCTGTGTTTTTACACATCACAATATGAGTGTTTTAAATATTAAGAGCACATGTATTATGTATCTAATTTTTATTTGTTATTTTACTTTTACTGCCTCTTGGATGAGAGGTGAAACGTCTTCAAAGACAAATAACCAAGTCCAGTATACATTAAATAAACACTAAAATATGGAAATCCAGTAGTGTTTAATTTCCCAGTTTTTGGGATTAATAAAGTATATCTATCTATCTATCTCTTATTGCTGCTAGTGACATTACCTCTAATCAAACTACTACTACTACACTCACACATACTATCCCAACAACACCATCATCAGAAACTTCTATTACTACTAATAAAACAACCTTGTAGTATCAGTAACTACAAAGTCTGCTACAGGTACTACAACAATTACTACAACTACAACAATTCCATTACTAGTTACTACTGTGCAACAATTACAGTAATTAATGTGTGTGTGTGTGTACCTCTATGACGCTCAGCGTGTTGTTGAGGTCTTTGCTGACTTCCTCTTTCTTCTTCTTCTCTTCCTCCTTGCTCTTGGCGGGGTCTTGGTAGCCGTCGTAGTAAACACCGAAGCTGAGGAAGACCTGCATGGTGCCGAAGCGGTTGTGGAAGTTGTTGAAACACATCTGATAGAAACCTGGACGGAGACAGAAAACATCGTCTCACAGAGATTAAACAGCAGCATACTGCAATGCAGAAAATTAAATATGCAAAGTAGAAATTACACACAAAAGATTAAGCAAAAGATGCCAGATGATTTGTATAAAATAATAAACACAAGGAAACATGATAAATGAGACAAAAAGGATTTTAAAAGAATGAAATAAGAAAGAAGAGAAACCTGAATAAAAAATTTAATAAAACTGATTAAACAGAAACTTAAAACTCACAGAAAAATTATAAAACACTAATAATAATACTAATAGATATATATATTTTTTTTAATTAATTAACAGACAGACAGACGGGTACCTGTTTCCTTTGCCTCAAAGTTGATCTGACCCTTCGCATCATCAACAGTCGACACTAACAGGCCGCCGGGAGCGTTGACGGTGACAGACAGGTGTCTGTCAAGGCCGACTCCCGTCACCCACTGGACCTGCAGACAGACAGATGGGTAGAAAAGTTTCCATATAAACAAATATAACTACAATATAGATCTGGATAATAACTTACACATAAGAGCTGGATGTGATGCTTCCAGGATGATAAATAGTGCACACAAAGCTCACCAGTAAACATGAAACACATTCATGCTCCACCGAGGATGAACCCAAACCATCAACGTTTTCTTTCACACGTTGTCTTGTCTGTAATCTCTCAACGAGTGTTTGTGCACGTGTTTGTGACTCCTTTTCTGTACATTCAAATACATTTTCACAAAGTCTCGGAGGGCTTGTTTGTCTATAAACTAAATAAATAAGATAAGATAAATTCATTAACTGTTTACATACTGCTAATAAATGCAACTATTGGGACAGTTCATCCACACCCCCTTTAAAATAATTTATTATATGTTCAAAGTAGAAATAATTGTTAAGACAGCAGGTCGCTTTGTGAAAAACGTGTTCATCTTACCATGAAGCTCAGGTAGAATCTCTCTCCATAGTGAGCAAAGTGCCAGAAACACTCCATCCCCGCAGCACGAAGCACCACGGCGAAGTCGTACTGGTCGGCGCCCCAGAACAGGTCCTGGTCCGTTATGTCGGGGTGGGGATCCGTCAGGGGCCCGGCGTTAACCGGACCCCAAGACAGGACAAGAAGTAAGCAGAGACTCTGACACAACATGTCTGGAAAATGGAGTTTTCTCCCCGAAATGAAAATGTGTAGATGTGTAGCGTGGAGAGATGAGAAATGATTAACTGGCACCAAGATGATCTCAGTCAGTGGGAAAACTGGGCCGCCTGCACAGATGGAGTCAACGCTGATAGAAGAAGTAACCTAGTACATTTACTAAAGTACTGCAGCCCAGCACAGTGGTGAGGTACTTGTACTTTACCAGAGTATTTCCATGTGATGCTACTTTCTACATATCTAGTACTTTCTACTCCACTACATTTATCTGACAGCTTTAGTTACTGTTCAGATGCAGATTTGACTCAATGGATAATATAAGAAGCTTTTAAAATCCAACACATTGTTAAAGATGAAACCAGTGGTTTCAACCTTTTAGTCTGTTGACGTCTTACTAAAAGCAGTGTGTAGTCGGGTCACATTTCAGATGTCTATGAGTTGTTAACAGCTCCACCAAATAGTGATTTTTACCTCTAAACTTCTCACATGGTTTCATTTCAATAAATGTTCAAATGATCCAATAATTCAGCAAAAATCAAAGATTAGAGAAAAAGTCCAAAAGCAAGCCCAACAAAGACTCTCAACTTCGCTTCTTTTGTTAAATATTGGAAAGTCTGACCGCTTTTTATTTCTTGTCAGAAACAAACAGAATTTAGACATGAAACAGAAGCAGAGATGATTTAAAGAGGTAGAGATGAACGTGGTTTAATAAATGTCTGAGAAGTGGAAACAGATCAACATATAAAAAGTATCTATAATCTCATAAAACAAACATACAATCTTTTCACTGCTTATCGTAAGTAAATTTAACACCAATTTTAGGAATGAAAACCAACATAATCCTGTAAAACGTCTCAGCAGAGAGACAACAGAACAATTTCAACACTGACAGACTGTTTTAGGGCCTGTGTTATATACTGTAATTCAGTGTATTTTTATTTATTTTGACAACTTTTACATTTTGCTCTTGGACATTTCTGCTTATGTCCAACAACAAGACTTCACAGTTGGGGTTAACTTCCTTTTTATTGTACTAATATTACTACTATTGCACATTGGAGGGCGTTGATCAAATCTCCAAAAGCACAGGAGGCAACTCACTAAACATTTGTCCAGTTAAGAGTTTGGTGAACCAGACGTGAAACAAAATGTTTGTGATGTTGCATTTGTGTAGAATAATTATTTTTAATAGAAGCAGAAAGTCCAGAATGGAAAATCTAATGTGATTTTTAAGATGAGAAAACTTCTCTTGAAATTTATTGAATAAACTGCTGACAAATTGCTGTTTGTAAGGAAGGACAAACAATAGTATTCTGGTGGTGTGTTTTTAGCATGATTTCTATAGTTAGAGTAGTAGATAGAACAGCTTTAAGAAGATCCAGCATCTTAATGAGCAAAACTAAAAAAAACGAAAATTTAAATGACGACCGCAGAAGAAAAAAGTCTCGTCACATCCAGCAGCCTCCAGTCGGTCTGACTGGGTTTAGAGGTGACGCTCCACAGGAAGGTCAGAGGTCAGAGGTCAGGTGTTGTTTGGACCTGGTTCCTCCGGCACAGCAACAAACTGCCGCCATGAATCTCCACCACCGCCGGGAGAAATCTGCACTGTTTGACAGCTTGTCAGACGGAGAACGCTGTCCCACCTCTCCGGGCGTGTTTGGGGAGGAAGGTTGATAATTTGAGTCCAGCGAAGGGGCTGATCCACAGCAGCGACGGCCGACCTCCAAACACCGACCTCAACCCGGCCCAGCGCGTCTGACGCTCCCACGTCGGCTTCTCGTTCTTCAGACGCTCGATCTCCTGACGCACAAAAACACAAAATCTCATTTCACTCAATCGTGATGACGTCAACCTTTAGGAAACAGTGCTGGAAGTTTTTTCAGGAATTTCTGACATTTACAGATCAAACGACTGATTCATTAATTGAGAAAAGTGTGTGTGATTGTGTCTCACCGTCTCGTCATTGCAGATGGAGTGGAGCTGCGTACAGAACATAACAGCTGTGAAGGTGAAGAAGAGGAGGCCTTCCATGCAGAGGAAGATCATCAGCATCATCGTCACCGGAGGAGAGAAATCACTGCACTCTGGAGACAGAAAGTCACAACAGTCCTGAGACTCCAGCGGCTCGTTTCACCAAAGTAACGTGACATCGTTTTTCAGTTAAACTCATCCAAAGAAATCACTTTTAATATTATCTTTTATGCCACTGATCTATATCTCTTTCTATCTATCTTGTTACTAACTAAACTTCTTCCCCAGAGTTTCTGTGCTCCTCTATGATGATGAGCTTATCATCTTTGGGTGTTGGACATTTCGAAGGACTTTAGGAATTTAGGTTAGTCTGCACACATCTGACATCACATGTAAACACGGAAGTGGTTGGACAGTAATGCCGGCAGCTTTCAGTGGGTTCAGGAGAGAAGTAGAAAAGTTTGATATACAGCTATAGAGAAGATAAAGAGACCGTAAGATAAAAGAGAGACTCACCTCTCCACTGGACTCTGATGCAGGTGATGAACTGGTATCCACAGAGAGCCAGAGCGTGACTGGAGATCATAGCGATGTACATCTGCAGACAGAATAAAATGTCTGACGGGTCTAACATGAAGTTTTTCATCAGTTTCAGTCTGTTGTGGTTGAAAATTGACCAGAACAAGTGACAGAAAGGTAAATGGCAGATATTATTAGCTTTTACATAAGCTTTCTGCTGGTGTGATACTGTTGTGTGGCCACTTTGACTGAAAGGATGAAGGTCAGCAGACACTAAAACAAGGCAGCTGGTTAGAAAAAGCAACACTACAAGCTGGTTCAGCAGAAACCTGCATGTAAAAGAACTGAAGGAAAATGCACGTCTATTCTAGCAGGAACAAACTCACACGCAATAAATTAACTGTAGACAATTAATCAGCAACTATTATGATTACTGATTAACTGTTTACACACTTTTTAAAGCAAAATGCCTCCAAATTGATAGTTTCAGGCCGTCAAAATTTGAATATTTGCTGCATTTTGTGTCTTTGGGTTTTGGACTGTTGTTCATGACATGTGGAGTCACTGTTCTGATACAGAGCAAAGGTCCACAGCACAGACGAGAAACACATATGACACACAATACTTGTAAGGAGATAATTCAATGCTGGTTTTGGTCTTTTCATATATTTACAAAAGAAAAATATAGAAAATCACCAGCCTTTAACGTGCATTATTTATCATTTGGATTTCGTATATATTAACATGTGAAATGACTTCATGGTCTATCATCTAACTAACATTTCTAACTAGTCACACATACACATTTGTCACCGACGAGGCTTCGTGAGTCAGGCGGCTTCCAGGTGTTTAGGCTAGCAAGTCAGAAAAAAATCACTTAGTGATGCAATAATGAACCATTTCATCATCTGTGTCTCATAAAGACATTTTCTACTAATGATCATCATCTCTCTTCACTTCTCATCAGCTTTTCTTGGGACACAGTCTCTTATGTTGTCTGTGATCTGATCAGAAGTCACATCAACATCCTCTTTTTAGGCCAAAAACATTGTCTGAATGTCAAATAAACTACTTTTTTACCATTTTCTCCAGTGATCTGATTTTAAACTTATTATTCTGTTGACCTCACCGAACATCGACACAACAACAACAACAACAACTGATACTTCCTCTGTAAGTCTATATCTGTGCTGTTAACAGGTCTGTTGTCATGCCAAAGTATAACCAATCAGAATAATCCATAAAACTAAATGATGTTTATGTTTATGTAGGAGTTGTCTCTGTATAAGCAGGTCAGATACAGGAAGTAGCTGGACTGTAAACTGACTCACAGTGAAGAGGACAAAGAAGCGCTGGTTCTTCTCCCCGACACAGTTATTCACCCAGGGACAGTGGTGGTCCATCTTGCGGATGCAGCGCTTGCAGATGCTGCAGAAGAAGAACGTGCAGCATTACTTCCTGTCTTCTCACATTAAGAAATGACTGAAAACTCTTCTGTCAACACCTCAACGTGTGAACCTTTTCAGCATTGTTGCACCACGTTCTTGTTGTTTATGGTATCTCTCCTACATTTGTCTACTTTCAGTTGCTTTAAAGGACAGGAGCTACAAGGTTCAGACAGAGGCTGAACTGAGGGGCTGCAACAGGACAAGATCAATGAAACATCTTGTTTATCTGGAAATCATGCAAAGATTTTCCAGAATACAAATATAGATATAGAATATTTCCCCGTTAATGTTTAAACGTCCTCCAGGTTGTACGAACTCCTCTGACCTGCAGTGATGAGCCCGCTCAGGTTTGATGCTGCAGCATTTTGGACATTTGTAGACGACCTCGCCCGGCTTGAGCTGCAGGCTCTCCATGTATTTCTTAGTGGCGTTTCCTTTAGGAACGGCTCCCTGAGGAGAGGAAGGAGGAAAAGGAGACGATGGGAACGTAAAATAGGGAAAATCTCAAGACTTTGTCTTAACTTAGAGCTTCTATTTTTAAAACAAATTCTTCCCTGAAAACATTTAGCTTCCTCACCGGGTCGGTCAGCATGGTGCGGAGGTGTGAGGCCAGCGCCAGCAGGGCCAGGCTGTTGAAGACCACCCCGTTGATCACGGCGTACCAGAAGCTCCTGGAGGGCAGCAGCATGACGAATGTGACCACGAAGTCAGCGAAGAAGACCAGGAACCAGGTGATGAAGGCACACACCCTGCCACAGCCGTCCTGGATGAACCAGAGATGCTTTGCCTCGCTTTGGGAATTCCTCGTTGCCTCCTCCTCCTCGTCCAGCAGGGGGCGCTGCTGCTCCACATCCCTCAGCCGGTGGCCTGAGGACATTCTGCCCTGATGCAGCGCAGGCAGGTGGAAGAGAGTTTTTACTAACGTGGATGTTAGAAAGCAGCTGCCAACAACCAATATTTTGAGCCAAAGTCAGCGAATGTTTTATTAGACATGATTCACTTCTCTATCTTTTGATTTAAGGCTGCAACTAGCAATTATTTTCATTATCAATTAATCTGTAGATTATTTTCTCAATTAATCAATTAGTTGTCCCGACTAACAGTCCACAAAGATATTCAGTTTACTGTCATAGAGGACTGAAGAAACCAGGAAATATTCAAACTTTAAGAAGCTGGAATCAAAGAATTTGGCTAAAATGACTAAAAACTCAGAAAATATTTAGTGATTAATCTGATAGTCGATAACTAATTGATTATCTGTCACTGCAGCTGTATTTTAATGTGCTACCTCATTACTTGTAAAATTAAAGTGTGCTCGCTAACGTTTAACTGACACTGAAGCACTTGTACCATGTTTGTGATGAGATAAACTGGAACTGTGACGGAAATAAAGAAGAAAAATAAATGAGTGAGATATGATACGATGTCAGGATGATGTGTACTTACTTTAAAGTATCTCTACTCTATGACATCATCTCCTCCCGTCCAGCAGCACCAGGACTCACCAGCTGTTTTCCCTGTGGGTCACATCTCTGCAGACAGCAGACATAAACGTTGAGCTGTTACTGTACAACATAACTACAGTCGAACCGTTATCTGTTCACGGTGACAGAAACAAGCTGACATAAAGCTGAAGGAAATATTACTGTGATATAGAAACTTAAAACTATCAGCACACAAACACTGAGAATAAACAGTTTTACAAATAATCAATAATTGCATATTCATAGATTCACCTTGATAGTACTTTACTTGAGTATTTCCATGTGATGCTACTGTATACATTTCAGAGGGTAATATTGTACTTTGTGTAATTATTACTGTATTTTCTTACTGGTCTTGTTTTTGTGTTAGCATCACTAACCGGATACACACCTACTTCCAGCTTTTAACCTCAAAAAGTCAAAGTTTTAATATGAATACAGTCGGTATGTTTGATATAACAATAAAGGTACAGAAACATAATTATTAGCATTAGACGATAATTAGCTCAGCTAACTTAAGCTAGCCACAGCATGCTAACAGCTGTGTAGCTAACGTTGTCTGTCATGTATTCATATTATCGATATTCCTGTTTTAGTAATTCTTTTTAATAATTAACGTACCGAGATGATTAATTTTTGCCGGTTACACCCACCGGAAATAAAACATTATGAATATTTTCCAGGTTTCCAAAGTTAATATGATGCTCTTCATTATGTTGTAGCTCAGCAGAAATGTGTTAGCATCAGTAGGAAAACTCACCTGCTGAAAACACACAAGGACATTTCTAATTACATGTTTCATCATAAATATCACTATTCAGACTCCTTCTTTCCTCACTGATCCTCTTCTTGTTTTGGGAGGAAGTGACGCTTCTTCTTCTTCTTCTTCTTCTTCTTCTTCTTCTTCTTCTTCTTCTTCTTCTTCTTCTTCTTCTTCATGTTGCATTACCGCCACCTCCTGGTTCTCTCTGGTTATAAACTTAAAGGGCGGGTTCACAGTTTTTCCATGTATGATTTAAAACAACAATTTCCCAGATTGCTGTAATATTTATCTAGTTGTGATCAAGCTATCGAGCTATTTAGCACCTGGATGTTTAGCTAAGTGACTAAGTGAACATATTTCTGTGGTACACACACACACAACCACAAACACACACACACACACACATACACACACACACACACACACACACACACACACACACACACACATACACAGTCACACACACACACACATACACACACACAGTCACACACACACACACATACACACACACAGTCACACACACACACACACACACGCACAAACACACACACACACACACACACTCACATGATTTCCAGTAAATGCAGACAGACAGGAAGTGAAAGTAAAACTTTGTACAGACGCCATTTTAATGCAGACAGAAGAGAACAACATGTTCACAGCAGGGTGAGTGTTAATATCAGGACTGCAAATGATGATTACTGTTATTATTGATCAACCTGATAATTGATTATTTTGGGATTAATTGTTTAGATAAATAAAATTGTGTCAGAAGAATCAGAGATCAGTGTTGACGTCTTCAGACGTTGTTTCCTGGTTTGTTTTCCTGGTTTCTGCGTCCTCACAGTGATGTTGATCAGCGTCAAAGTTTATCTCTGTGATGGCAGAAAACACACATGGTTGAAGTTAAACTAAAGTAAAATAATAAGAAGCTGCTAACTTGAGAGGAAGGACTGGATTTATTAAACTGTGTGTGTGTGTGTGTGTGTGTGTTTCAGACTCCAGAAGATGAATCTTGTGGAGGAAGAGGAGGACAGAGCAGAGTCTCTAATATCCAGCTGTGTGTCTATGAAGAGTAACTTCTCCAAAGATGATATTATAAACTTCAGACCCTCAAACACAAAGTAAGAGTTTCTACTGTAAACTGAGCTGAAGATGATTGAGTGAGACGGTTTCATTAAGGTTGTAGTGTAGATATGAAGGAAACACAGTGGACAGAAATAATGAAGTAGCTTCTATTCAGCTGTAATCTAGAGCAGATCTTCATGTAGAGTAAACGTCCTTATTAAACCCACCAAATCCACTTTTCAGACATGTTTAATATATACTGCCCCAATTTAAATGAGAACATTTAGTTAAAATAAAAGTCTAATCTCTCATTGAAGTGAAAATAACTCATTTATAATTATATCTGATGTTTTTATTGTTAATTTGTCAAAATATGTTAAAAGTCTGACATGAGCTTAATACGTACTGAACCCTCCCTTTAAGTCCAGGGTTGTTTTAAATAAGACCACTTCAGTACTTGTTGATCAATAAATATATATTTAATAAATCTTAACAATACAAGATTGTTCTATTTAAATACATTGAATTTGAATTTGTTGAAGCCCACAGATGTAAGAACACAGATCTTCAAATACAGTCTGGACTGTTTATGTAGGGAAACAGCTGCATGCAGCTTGTGAGCTGTGTGTTGGCCTCCACTAATGTCATGTGACATAAAGAACGTGTTCATGTCCACAGAGAGAGGAAGAGGAGAGGTGTTTCTGTGGAGGAGCAGCTGTCCTGCTGTTCTTTGTGTCAGGTCGTCCTAAAGGATCTGGTCTCTACCAGCTGTGTACACTGGTTCTGCGGACAGTGCATCACCTCATACTGGGACCAGTCTGCTCCACCAGGAGGCGCCTCCTGTTCCCAGTGTGCAGAAAGATCCAGAACAAGACCTGGACTGCAGACAGACAGTCAGAGCATCTCTGAACAAAGTAAGACTGAACATGTGTCTGATCATCATCTCTGAAAACAGGAATCCACCTCCTTTGTCCTACTGAAAACTAACACAGTGACACATATTTATCTTTAATTCTACCTTTTTTCTTCTCTTTCAGCAGGAAGTGGTCTGCAGGAGGTTTTAGATGAACATAAGATCAGTCTGAGGAGGAGATGTGAACATGTGACTGAAGGAACTGATGAAGCAGGAAGTGAAACCCTCCTCAACAGGATCTACACTGAGCTCTACATCACAGAGGGACAGAGTGAAGACGTTAATACCCAACATGAGGTGAAGCAGCTTGAGACAGCATCCAGGATGAAGACCCTCCATGACGCTCCAATCAGGTGTCACGACATCTTTAAAGTCTTCTCTGACCAACAGAAACACATCAGAGTGGTTCTGACGTGCGGCGTCGCTGGTGTTGGAAAAACCTTCTCAGTGCAGAAGTTCACTCTGGACTGGGCAGAGGGTTTGAAAAACCAAGATGTCCGTCTGGTGATTCTGCTGTCGTTCAGGGAGCTGAATCTGATCAGAGATGAGCGGTACAGTCTCCTCATGCTGATCCATGTTTTCCATCCAACGTTACAGAAGGTCACAGCAGAGCAGCTCGCTGTCTGTAAACTTCTGTTCATCTTTGACGGTCTGGATGAAAGCAGACTTTCACTAGACTTCAACAACAGGAAGGTCGTGTCTGATGTCACACAGAAGTCATCAGTCAACGTGCTGTTGACAAACCTCGTAGAGGGGAAGCTGCTTCCCTCGGCTCTCGTCTGGATCACCTCCCGACCTGCAGCAGCCAATCAGATCCCTCCTACCTGTGTTGACAGGGTAACAGAAATAAGAGGCTTCACTGACGCCCAGAAGGAGGAGTACTTCAGGAGGAGAATCAGTAAGAAAAAGCTGTGTAACAGAATCATCTCCCACATCAAGACATCCAGGAGCCTCCACATCATGTGTCACATCCCAGTCTTCTGCTGGATCACTGCTACAGTTCTGGAGGACATGTTGACTACAGACCAGAGAGGAGAGCTGCCCAAGACCCTGACTGACATGTACTCACACTTCCTGCTGGTTCAGACCAAGAGGAAGAAGAACAAGTACAATAAGGGACATGAGACGAGTCCACAGGAGCTGACGGAGGCTGACAGAGAAGTTCTTGTGAAGCTGGGGAGGCTGGCGTTTGAACAACTGGAGGAAGGAAACATCATGTTCTACCAAGAAGACCTGGAGCAGTGTGGTCTGGATGTCACAGAGGCCTCGGTGTGTTCAGGAGTTTGTACACAGATCTTCAGAACAGAGAGTGTGATCTTCCAGAAAACAGTCTACTGCTTTGTTCATCTGAGTGTTCAGGAGTTTCTGGCTGCAGTCTACATGAAGCACTATCACAACAACAGGAACACAAAGGTACTGGAGGACTTCCTGGGAGAATACTTCAATTACCCATCTCTGGATGTCATCCTCAATGGAGCCATGAAGAAATCTCTCGACAGTGAAAATGGCCACCTGGACCTGTTTGTTCGCTTCCTTCATGGCCTCTGTCTGGAGTCCAACCAGAGTCTGTTAGGAGGTCTGCTGAGTCGGACAGAGAACAGTCCAGAAATTATCCAGAGAGTCATCAACAACCTGAAGAAGATGAACACTGATGATATCTCTCCTGACAGAAGCATCAACATCTTCCACTGTCTGATGGAGATGAACGACCGCTCAGTACATCAGGACATCCAAGAGTTCCTGAAGTCAGAGAACCGATCAGAGAAGGAACTCTCTGAGATCCACTGCTCAGGTCTGGCCTACATGCTGCAGATGTCAGAGGAGGTTCTGGATGAGTTGGACCTGAAGAAGTACAACACATCAGTCCAGGGACGACAGAGACTGATCCCAGCTGTGAGGAACTGCAGAAAGGCTGAGTAAGTCCAGATGTTTTTATCACTGTGATTAAGAGTTTATAATAAGAACTGTATCATTTTCCAGATGTGATTTCTGAAGTCAGTGAGAATCACATTTACCATCATTTTCTTCTTGATGTTTTCTGAGCCTCTTCATAGTGAACACAGAGGATCAGCAACTCAGCAAACTGATTCACTGACGTCACTTATACAACAATATGTTAAGTTTGTTAACATTAACCAACATTAGCTTCCTAATGCTAAACCACTGGTCATATGAGACAAAACACACTCAGTTGTTTCTGTTGTTGGTTTAGAGAAGAGCAGTAGCAGGAAATGAGGTCTGATGATATAAGAGCAGGATGGTAGAATTCAGACTGTTTAAAGAGATCTTACACACATTATAGGTCAGTGTTATATTTTAAATGCTGACACCCTGATATCAACTTTTTGATGTTTGTGTGAGTGGACAAAAGAGACAGAGGTAGCACGAACTGAAGAATATTTACTCCAGGAGTAGAAACAGGACCACATAGTAAGACACAACGGTACAAACTAAATCAAATCAAATTTTATTTATATAGCCCAAAATCACAAAATACATTTGTCTCAGAGGGCTTTACAATCTGTACAGGGAGTGACACCCTCTGTCCTTAGACCCTCGATTAGAGTGAGGAAAAACTTGTCCACCAAAAAACCTTTTAACAGGGAAAAAGGTGGAAGAAACCTCAGGAAGAGCCACAGAGGAGGGATCCCTTTCCCAGGACGGACAGACGTGCAATGATGTCACATGTACAGAACAAATCAACACACACATTGTACACTCCACATATTGTACAATGAATAATAATGAATTACAGTTGATGATAAGAATAGGTTACAATGAATGATGAATTATTACAGTAGCAGACCGAACCGAATCAGGACATACATGACGACACTAGCAGAACAAAACCAAACCGAGGATCTGACAAGCAGCAGAAAATCCAGACTGAAATACAGGCACAACTACTCATGAAATGTAGCACAGGTGGGTGGGTTGACACAAAAGGAAGGAGCTGATTGGTTGGGGAAAACACAGGGGACAGGACAGGACTGATGAGGGTGATGAAGGGCAGGTGTGAAGGAAAACAGAAACCCACAAAACAGTCCATGAACAATATAAAAACCACAAGTCCACTTCTGAATATTTAATTAATATTTAATCATTACAGGTCTAATATTGTCAACTCATTTGTTTCATTTGTGATTGTCAACAGTCACTAAATGTTCCTGTTTACAGATGTGAACCTGACAGCAGCAGGTTAGAGTTAAGAGAGATGATGTCATGGGTCACAAGAGGTGGACCTACGATGCAGCAACACAACGACAGAAAAGGTTTTACAAAAGAGCAGTCTTTAATAAGTGTTGATTGGAGCTGGAGCGGTGCAGAGGTGGTTATTTTGAGTCCAGGAGGTGAGCAGGCAAGGACAGGTACTCAAAACAGAAAGGGCATTCAGGAAGCTGAAACGATTACATTTCAGTTTGCATCTCTCTACCACAGAGGTAAGCTGACAATGAGTGGTGAACTGAACCAGGCTTATATGCAGGTTGAGAGTAGCAGGTGGCTTGATTGTAGATTGCTGATCGTGTACAGGTGAGTAGTCAACTCCAGCTCCGCCCAGCTCTGGACAAACACACACAAAAGACAGGGAGGACAAGACACACGCCCACAAGAGGAAGGGGAACACAAGGAAACACTAGGATCCTGACAGATGATCCTTCTCAACTGTAACTGGTCAGAGTTGAACTGAGTAAAAATATACTGGAGTCAAATTAAAAATAGTGGACAATAAAAACAGTTTTCTAATCAACATGTTTCATGCTAACTTGAAGACAGACATGAGATCAGATCACACAGACAGACGCTGCACATTATGGAAACCTCAATGTGACTCCATTTTCTCTCCCTTCATCTGAAAGATTAAAGCAAAATAAAGATTGATAGTCTGCAGGTGTGAGAGAGACTGATGAGGATTATTGTTTCATTTAAGCATAGTGAGACATGATCAGCTGAACTAGCAGTGCTCTGGTGGCCTGCTGGTTAAGATCCATGTCTTATAACGTCTGTGGTTTGATTCTAGCGGTGGACCTTTGTTGCACGTCATTCCCTGTTTCTCTCTCCTCTTGTTTCTTATTATCTCTCCTGTCACGTTACATTAAAGAATAAAAAGATGACCAGAACCACTGATGTGAAGAGCAAATGTTTCATCATCAAATGCATGATGTAAATATAAAGTAACATATGTTATAATATGTGTCATGACAGACTTTCTGACTGTGGACTCTCAGAGACTCACTGTGAAGTTGTGGCCTCAGCTCTGAAGTCCAACCCCTCCCATCTGACAGACCTGGACATGAGTGAAAACAAGCTGAAGGATTCAGGAGTGAAGCTGCTGTCTGCTGGACTGAAGAGTCCAAACTGTAAACTGAAGACTCTGAGGTCAGACACCATATTTACTTCTATGCTGAGATTAATATGATGTGACATGTTGTGGTGACATTAACCTGCAGACATGAAGCTGATATTATGCAGACTTTATGGGAAAGTCTGTTTTCTTCTCCACATTTAAAACCTTCATATAACAAGAAAACCAACACTGTATAATTCACTCTGAACCTGTTAAACTCTGTTTTTGTCTTTTTATATATTTTAACCTGCATCCTGTTGGGTTCAGGTGTTTGGAGTTTCCATCTTCTAAACTTCTACATTCAAAACCTTCTTCAGCTCTGAACAGATCATGAAACATTGAATGATTTCAACCATGAACAATGTTTTCTAAAGTGACATCATTTATTCTTTATTCAGATTGATTGACTGCAGGTTGTCAGAGATCAGCTGTGATTCTCTGGTCTCAGCTCTGAAGTCCAACCCCTCCCATCTGAGACTCCTGAGTCTGAGTGAGAACAACCTGCAGGATTCAGGAGTGAAGCTGCTGTGTGGTTTTCTGGAGAGTCCAAACTGTAGACTGGAGACTCTGGGGTCAGACACCATATTTACTTCTGTGCTGAGATTAAAATGATGTGACATGTTGTGTTGACATTAACCTGCAGACATAAAGCTGATATTATGCTGATCCACACTGAGTATCTTTATGGGAAAGTCTGTTTTCTTCTGCACATTTAAAACCTTCATATAACAAGAAAACCAACACTGTATAATTCACTCTGAACCTGTTAAACTCTGTTTTTGTCTTTTTATATATTTTAACCTGCATCCTGTTGGGTTCAGGTGTTTGGAGTTTCCATCTTCTAAATGTTCAGGCTAGACAAAAAAAAATAAAATTCAATTAAGTGCAATACTTATTTGGATGATCAATAATCGATTCTTGAAATCCAGAGATTGAGCAGCACAATGTGTAAAATGTCTACTTTGTGGAAATCACGTTATTACAATGTGCACAAAAATATTATTTTAAGAGCAAAAATATGTGGATGCTAGCTGCTATATTAGCTGCCTTGAGTCACCACAGTCCCGTAAACCGTGACGTGAATAGTTTCAGTCTGTGGACCCGCTGCAGTTTACAGTTTACAGGAGAAGTGAACTGAACAGTGTTGAGATTCTACTGTATTCAGTCTGTCTCTACCTGCTGGGGAGCTGACGCCAGCCAGCAGCAGTCTGCAGGTATCACACTGATGTCAACACAAATACAACCAGTAGATTAACTAATGAGCAGACGTCCAGTTTCTGCTGTCTGTGCTCAAAGTGATAAAGTTAAAACAGCAGGTACTGACAGTCCATGTGTTGCTTTATGGGATGGCGTTCATGTTTCTAAATGTGCATAATGATGATGTCTGTGCAAGTGATGCAGGTCTATTATTATTCTGTTTTGTACATGTAGACATAAAAATATAGATGTCATGACTTAATCATGTTTTATTCACTGTGTCTTTATTGAAGTAGCAGCATGTTGTCATTAATATTAATAAGAGCTCTTTATCACTGTTTGTATTTGACAGTTTTAACCTGCGTCCTGTTGGGTTCAGGTGTTTGGAGTTTCCATCTTCTAAACTTCTACATTCAAAACCTTCTTCAGCTCTGAACAGATCATGAAACATTGAATGATTTCAACCATGAACGTTGTTTTCTAAAGTGACATCATTTATTCTTTATTCAGATTGTGGAGCTGCAGGTTGTCAGAGATCAGCTGTGATTCTCTGGCCTCAGCTCTGAAGTCCAACCCCTCCCATCTGAGTGACCTGAATCTGAGTAAGAACAACCTGCAGGATTCAGGAGTAAAGCTGCTGTGTGATTTTCTGCAGAGTCCAAACTGTAAACTGGAGATTCTGAGGTCAGTTCACTGTCTGTCTGTTACTATTCTTGATCTTAATGTTCAACTATTGAATCTAATTTATCCAGCTGCAGTCGTCTGAAGCTTTGGTTCACCTGGCTAACTGACTAGCCTCAGTATCTAACTGGAGCTTCAGCCAACACAGAGCATTTTAAATAATCCTGTCTGAGTTTAACTCTTTTAACTGAACATAAACACAGTTTTAACATATTTAAACATGATCACGGTCGGAGGAGGTGGACGTTATTATTCTACCATTTCTATAAGTTTCATGACTCAGATCTCCCAAACGGTCCACTCTACGTCAGCATTGGTCCTGTAACTTCACGTCTGATTTCAAACAGCAGATAACATGTTGAGACATTTTCAAGCCATCAAAAACAGTCTTTTATAAATGTGGTGTCACTGTCAACATTAACACCAGAACTGATGTGTTTCATCAGTACAGTCATATCATTTAGTTTATAGCTCATAAACATGTTTAAGTGTGCAGCACCTCTTTTATCATTATTGGTAAAGAGTCACATCTGTATACAGAAGATCCTCTCAACAAATATCAGTTTGAAACTAATCAAGTTTACTAACATTATTATTACAGATATATGTTTAAAGTTTATCTTTTATTGTGTTTCAACATATAAAACCTAAACACATCTGATTGAATTATAAATTAATGTTTATCTGCATCATTTCTTCTTTATTCAGATTGAAGAGCTGCAGGTTGTCAGAGATCAGCTGTGATTCTCTGGTCTCAGCTCTGAAGTCCAACCCCTCCCATCTGAGACTTCTGGATCTGAGAAACAACAACCTGCAGGATTCAGGAGTGAAGCTGCTGTGTGATTTTCTGAAGAGTCCAAACTGTAGACTGGAGACTCTGGGGTCAGACACCATATTTACTTCTGTGCTGATATCAAAATAACTCTGTTTTTGTCTTTTTATATATTTTAACCTGCATCCTGTTGGGTTCAGGTGTTTGGAGTTTCCATCTTCTAAACTTCTACATTCAAAACCTTCTTCAGCTCTGAACAGATCATGAAACACTGAATGATTTCAACCATGAACGTTGTTTTCTAAAGTGACATCATTTATTCTTTATTCAGATTGATTGACTGCAGGTTGTCAGAGATCAGCTGTGCTTCTCTGGTCTCAGCTCTGAAGTCCAACCCCTCCCATCTGAGAAACCTGGATCTGAGTAACAACAACCTGCAGGATTCAGGAGTGAAGCTGCTGTCTGATCTTAAGAAGAGTCCAAACTGTAAACTGGAGACTCTGAGGTCAGTTGGTTTGATTCATCAGTCTTGTATTAAACACAGTTCGTATCAAAGCAGAGATCCAGTATTTCCTGGTGAACCTCCAACCTTCTCAGTCGCTGCTTTCTTCAGTGAAGCTGTGAGAGGAGGATGGTGACAGGCTTCAGGATTGGATGAGAGCTGAAAGGAAGCTGGCTACGCTGCACAGCTGCTCCACTTCTGCTCTGAACAGGACTGAAGTCCTGCTGCTCTTTATGCTGGATGTGCTGCATCACTGACTGACAGCTGATGAAGTGAGTCTCACTAAACACTGATTCATGACCTCTGTTGTTTCTTCTTCTCTCCTCAGTTGGTGATGATCTCAGTCAGAGTGAGTGAACATCCAGGAGTGTGTTGAGAGAGGATCAGCTGTATCCTGATGATCCATCTGTCAGATCCTCACAGCACAGATTTGTTGAACATGACCTGTTTAATGCAGCAAAGCTTAAAATCAGGTGTTATAAGTCATTTGCATGAACGCAGCTTGTGTTGCTGTAACGTCACACTGAGTGCTGATTATTAGCACAGATAAATATGGACCCTGGTCTTTGCTGTCAGGGCTCTGGATCAACCTGTTTGAGGAGCTCAGTCTGATAACTCATTATCTTCCTTTATATCGTGTCTTTTTAAGTCTTTTTAAATCCACTGATCTAACAATTGTTGTTTTATATGATGTACATGTTGAATTTGAATCTTCTGTGCATTTTACAGGTGTATTTTCTTCCTGTATGTTTGTGTTGTTTTGTATAAAGCTTTCTGTAACGCTGCTTTGAGAAGTTTTATACACTTGGGGAGGTTTATCGGGAAACCACCACTGATGTGTATCTGTGTCCGCTCTGGTTGCTGGAGTTGGGAAGCTGAATTGGGGCCCTGCTGATGGAGAAGAGGAGGCCTAGGAACTGCCGGGAGTCAGTTGTCAGTCAGTGGAGGTTCCTGTGAGGCCGGTATGCGCACCGCTGTGGTCCGACTGCTCTGTCATGGCTGGAGGAGACCAGCACACTCTGCCGGTTTCAAACAAATCTTTCCAAAATGTTGGAGTTTTTCAATAATGCAATCATGCAATGAGGCGTGAAGCATAATGTGACAGAAAACAGCTAATAGCTGGTGGTAGCTTTAACTTTGTTGCTAGAATAAGAGCGATAAGGAATGGGCGCAGAATACGAGAGTGAAAGAGAAGGAGAGATTTAGGTTGGTATCTATTGCAAAGTGGTCCTGCTCCTGAAACTCACTAGTTATGCTTCAATATGTTTTTGGCAAGACAGTGGTGAATTTACTGGTATTTGTAGTTCTATAAATTCAACAAAGGAGATTGAACATCTGTGCATCAAAATGTCTTCATCAATGATTGTTAGATGAAGTATTGAAAATGTTCACAGTATGCTACAATGCAGAGCTCTACAGAACCAACCAAGTCTGGTTTGTTGAACATTTGATCATAATTTATCTTCATTGAAATATGCTTGTGATTATAGTCCTGGGGGAGGTCACCCAGGGGCCTGGTGAAGGGTCCATATGGCCTTGACCTTCACAACAGAATCCCCATCAAACCAAACGTAAACTCTGCTGAGGGAAGCGCACAACAGCAACATCTGATGCTCAAAAACACGACTGCAGCCAAGGAGGAGCATTTATATACCGTGATTTCCGGACTATAGAGCGCACCTAAATATAAGACGCACCCACTAAAATTTAAATGAAATATATATAAACCGCACCGGACTATAAGCCGCGGATATATACATACGTCGATACATAAGTGTTTATTCATATACCTGAACTGATTGTTTCTGATCAGTGCCGCAATAAAAGTGCTGATAAACAAAACAGAAAGTCATTGATGGTTTTATTCATCTTCCTCCTGTGCACTAAAACTAAGTTACTTTATTTTTCTTCCTCCTGCGTCCTGAAACCATTAAACATTAAATCACTGTCACCTTTTCCTCCTGCACACTGTTACAGCGCAACTATTAAAGTCGCTTCATTCTCCCATGAACTGAAGCCACAAGTCACTATTTATCTTCCTCCTGAGCATTTAAAACTAATGAACACCAAACCACTGTCACTTCATTTCTTCTGTGTACTGAAGACACTGAAGTCGTCCTCTTCAGTGAGTTGAACAGCCTCAGATAATCTTCATCACATATCGTCTCATCATAGATTCATTAACGGCAAGTTTACGTGCAGCCGCTCTGTTTCCTTCACAGATAACCAGATCGATGGCGTTCAACTTAAAAGCTGCATCATAGGAATTTCTTCGTGGGTTTTCCATTTTGACGGGGTGAGGGTGTAATAATATTATATACTCCCTGTGGGCTGAAGAAATATTAATAGAAAAGCTGCATCTCTGTATAAGCCGCATGGTTCAAAGTATGGGAAAAAGTAGCGGCTTATAGTCCAGAAAATACGGTATGTTTATATAATCACGGTTAGGTATATGGCTCTGGTGGGCGGGACATCGGCAAGGCTGTCCGGTGGCTCAGCTGTGCGCAGGAGAAGCCGTGAAGCCCCTCTCAAGGCCCCGGTATGCTTCTGTGTAATCACCGTAGTACGCCGCGTTCCGCATCGGAGGATTGCAGCATAGTAGTTACGCCAGCTCTGTAAAGCTCCACCTCGCTACAAGTCTGCCCCGGAGGACACGAAGAAGAGTGTCGTCTCTCTCTCTGCGTGTGTGCGAGTCGCAGGGGCCACACACACAGCCTGTGCAAAGCGCAGGATGAAAAACGGACTTTTAAATGAATATAAACTTCATTAAAAGAAGACACGTCTGGGCAAAAGTGGACGTTTTGACACCGTATTTACAGACACGGATCCACAGCGTCTCGCTGCTTCATGTGTACTATGTGTACTTCAACAAGTCCAAGTACAGGTCCAGACTTACTGATGAGCACCTTCAAGCCCTACTGAGGGTCTCCGCTGCTTCTTCCCTCAAGCCAAATGTGGCTCGCCTATGTGAGAAGAAGCGCTGCAGGTCTCTAGCAGGAGAAGCCTTGTTCAGAACAGTTCAGGTTTAATGTTATATTCATGTTCAGAAAGTTTAAGGTTAAATAACTATTAATACAGACATTTGAAACTGAATAAAAATATAATGAATTTCTCTAATCAGCCAGTCAGTCAGTTAATATGTGGTTTCTTCAGTCGTCTGTATCTGCTGTATGATCATTTTTAATTTTTTTGTTTATTTAATTCATTATTTTGTGTTAACAATAAAGGCATTTGAGAACATTGGAATGTTTTATCAGCGCTTTTCTTGTGGAAATCCTGATGCGGCCCAGCCTTACCCAGACTCTGCCTCCAGCGGCCCCCAGGTCAATTGAGTTTGAGACCCCTGATCTAAATACTTGTATACCCTTCACAACAGAATCCCCATTAAACCTAATTTTCTTTTCTTTTTTTTGTTATGTTAACCTTTTAAACATTTTTTTCTTTCTTTTATAACTGCTGTAACAATGAAATTTCCGCATTGTGGGATGAATAAAGTACATCTAATGTAACAAGTACACAATCTTATATTCACTGTACAATTATTCAGCATTAAAATGCAAAGACCAAAAATTCTCACATAAATACAGATACTTCATGAGGACAGTAGACGAAGTACCCTGTAGGACAGACAGAGACATGAGACATGATACAGTATCAATAGTAAAGCTGATACAGAGTTGTATAGTTTGTATACAAACGACAGATGGAGAGATGAGACGTGATCAATGATCAATTATAAACGACATCTTCAGAATATCTTGCATGGATCATATACTCAATAAGTCAAAATGTGTCGTGTGAACTCCACCTCAAACAAAGCAATGTTTAAAAGAGTGAAAGGAGGAGACAGAGAGAAAAGATGAGAATGATCATTGATTAAGTTAAATGATCACAGTACCAATATCTTTAATCTAAGGAAATGCAGAGTGTTAGTTTCATGTATTGTTTACTTAGTGGAAAAGGCTGCAGGGCCCCGAACCACACAAAGCAGCGATAATGAGTCACATGATCACATTAACTTCAGTCTGCTGCATTATTATGAATCATTTTATCATGAGATCAATCATTTCATCTCTTAACACGATTATAAACTCAGATCCAGAATTGTTCCTGACAATAGAAACCATAATGATAATGATCAAATACATGTTTATTTAATGCAAGGAGCTGCTCCATCTTATTTCATTTGATAATAACTATTCAGTTCATACAGATTTCAAGTTTCCAAATATTGATTAAGCCTATTGTATGAGGTGTTTACACAGTTAACAGGTCACCTTGTTGTTTAATATTAATGTTCAGAGAGGAGTAATAAACAAGTGTATGTGATACTCTCTCCTCTCCACAGTTTTGAAAATGTCTTTATTGATTTATTTCTTCTTCTTGTGTGTTAAGTCTGTATAGGCTGCTGTTTTCTTGTATCGTCACTCGGTGGAACTGTTTACTTGTTTGTATATTGAGCTTGATTTCAGCAATAAAGAATAATAAAGAAATCAGATCTAAAGTTAGTCAGTTTCCTGGAAAGAACCAAGTACGTTAGCACTGATTTATAGGTCAAACAGAGACAGTGTTCAATGGGTACATTTTCAATTAATGAATCTTTTATTAAAAGTTCACAGCAGGTCAGCCAAACATGAAAAAATTAAAATATCTATAGAAAAATATATAGTTCAACATACATGAGAATAAAGTTTCCAATAATAAATGACTGATGAATACATATCAAGTCAGGTTGAAATGGAAATCTATAAAATAAACCAAATTTGTTGCTGGAAACATTGAAGAAATTAATAAGAAATTATTAGAATAATGGAAATAAACTGTAATACAGCTGATGATACAGCTGATCCTCTCTCAACACACTCCTGGATGTTCACTCACACTGACTGAGATCATCACCAACTGAGGAGAGAAGAAGAAACAACAGAGGTCATGAATCAGTGTTTAGTGAGACTCACTTCATCAGCTGTCAGTCCGTGATGCAGCACATCCAGCATAAAGAGCAGCAGGACTTCAGTCCTGTTCAGAGCAGAAGTGGAGCAGCTGTGCAGCGTAGCCAGCTTCCTTTCAGCTCTCATGTTAACGTGTTGGATTGAACACGCTGAGCTCCAAGATCACACACCTGCAGACACTTTTGGCATCACGTGTGTTTACTCTGCAGATTTCAGTGAAGTACACAGAGGAAACAAACAGCTGAGAGTCATGAACACATCATTACTGCAGAAAGTCACTCATCAGTTTACTGATAGATTTACTCTTGATATATGTCATAAAGTTTAAAAGCTGCAGAGTCTCTGTAGGATCTGAAGCTCTTTCCTGCTGTTAAATCATCACATGACAATCAGTCAGAGCTCTGAACTAAACACCTGCTGTGAGTCCTGGACTTCAGCAGGTTCAGCTCTGTGTAAAGACCTCATGGTTACTAAACGTAATGATGCTTCTGTGATTTGCAGGCTGCAGTCAGACTGATCTTTGAGCTCTGACCAAGATGAACTGATCAATTGTTTAGTGTTGAGATGAGAGAACAAACACTTTGAGATCAGATTTGATGGAACAACAGTTTGATGATGAGGACCAGTGTCTCTATACATCTTGTAAGACTGTCAGCTGGAATCCAGCTTTATTTACTGCAGACATGAACACAACAACAACAGTCGTCTTCACATTGACTCAAACACATGATCACAACAAGCTTCTGGCTGATCTGATTGGCTGACTGTTCTCTGTCTCTCTGTGTTTCTGTCCAATCCTGAAGCCTGTCACCATCCTCCTCTCACAGCTTCACTGAAGAAAGCAGCGACTGAGAAGGTTGGAGGTTCACCAGGAAATACTGGATCTCTGCTTTGATACGAACTGTGTTTAATACAAGACTGATGAAACAAACCAACTGACCTCAGAGTCTCCAGTTTACAGTTTGGACTCTTCTTAAGATCAGACAGCAGCTTCATGTCTGAATCCTTCAGCTTGTTCTTACTGAGATCCAGGTCTCTCAGATGGGAGGGGTTGGACTTCAGAGCTGAGACCAGAGAAGCACAGCTGATCTTTGACAACCTGCAGTCACTCAATCTGAATAAAGAATAAATGATGTCACTTTAGAAAACAACGCTCATTGTTGAAATCATTCAGTGTTTAATGATCTGTTCAGAGCTGAAGAAGGTTTTGAATGTAGAAGTTTAGAAGATGGAAACTCCAAACACCTGAACCCAACAGGATGCAGGTTAAAATATATAAAAAGACAAAAACAGAGTTATTTTGATATCAGCACAAAGGTGAAATATGGTGTCTGACCTCAGAGTCTCCAGTCTACAGTTTGGACTCTCCAGAAAATCACACAGCAGCTTCACTCCTGAATCCTGCAGGTTGTTGTTTCTCAGATCCAGAAGTCTCAGATGGGAGGGGTTGGACTTCAGAGCTGAGACCAGAGAATCACAGCTGATCTCTGACAAACTGCAGTTCTCCAATCTGAATAAAGAATAAATGATGTAGATAAAGATTAATTTATAATCCAATCAGATGTTTAGGTTTTATATGTTGAAACACAATAAAAGATAAACTTTAAAAATATATCTGTAATAATAATTGTGGAGGGGGCGTGGTGCATCAGCTGCGGGAGAGAGGTGTGGGGAGGGCTCGGGAGAGCAGCGCCAGGTGAGCGAGGGGAGCACACCTGTGGAGGATAAGGCTAATCACGCTCCTTTGTCTCACACAGTAGGGGGAAGTCGGATGCGAACGGCCCGGCGTGTGATTTATGTGTACATTGAGCATCAAGAAATAAATAAGAGTCAAGCATCTCCCTGGTGTCCTCTGTAATTGAACCCTCCGTGGAATCGATCCACGCGACAGTGGCGCCCAACGTGGTTCACCAGGGGGAAAGAGATGACAGAGCCGCAGCAACCGATTATGTCGCTGGCACAGATGCTGGGGGGAGATCGTGGCCATGAACCGAGATCAGGCCGTGCTCACCAGGCAACAGATGGCGACGCTCCAAGGCCAGGCAGAGAGACAGACGCAGCTATTAGAGGCAATGGTGAACCGGGTGGGGGCGGCAGCTCCGGCCCCCGCGCTAGCCGGTCTCACTCTCCACAAGATGTCTGAGCACGACGACCCACAGACATTTTTGGAGATGTTTGAGGCAACGGCGACAGCATGCGGCTGGCCGGGGGCGGAGTGGGCCGTACGGCTGCTCCCCCTGCTGTCGGGGGATGCCCAGACTGCGGCGCTCGGCCTGCCGGGGCCCTCCCGGGGTTTGTACGGAGACGTCAAGAGAGCCATCCTTGATCGGATGGGCTTCTCGGCGGAGGACCACCGCCGCCGGTTTCGGGGAGCCAGGCTGGGGCCGGCTGATCGGCCGTTCGTCTTTGCACGGGAGCTGAAGGACGCGGCGACGCGATGGCTTCGACCGGGGGACTCCGCCGGCGAGGAACGGCGACATCGGACTGGGTGCGCCAGGGCCACCGCCCGGCGGACCTGGCCGCGGCCATCACCCTGGCGGAGGACCACCTAGCCGTCGTCTCCAGAGCCCGGGCGCAGGAGGGTCGGCCATCCTCTCCCGCCTGTCCCATGCCGGCACCCCGGAGAAGACCTGCTCCCGATCCCCAGGGACACACACCGGCTCGACCCACGCCCCCGCCCCGCACTAACATCCCTTCTCCTTCTCTTCCGCCACAGGGTCCTGCCGCTACGGGCGCTGCTCCTAGCCCACAGAAGGTCCCTCGGGCGGCAGGACAGGAGTGCTGGAGGTGGGGGCGGCCCGGACACTTCCGCCGCGAGTGTCCACTAAGGGAGGTCGGGCAGGTGATCCGGGTTGCCGGCCCTTCGGCGCCCTCCCCCGGTCCAGTAAAGACAAAAGGAAGGAGACGGAGAAGAGGCCGGCGTCGCCTCAACAGAAAGATGACAGGAGGGACGCGCACCTGTCCCGAGCTTCCCTGTCCCCCGCCTCTCGTTCCCCTGCTGTCAGCAGACGTCATAGAGACAGGGAGGAGGAGAGGAGCAGAGACGTGGAGGAAGGGAGGCGCTCGAGGAGCAGAAGTGACTCCTCCTCTAACCTGTCTCCTTTACCTCCTAGACTGGAAACCAGGAGGGCGAGGAGCAGAGACGCTGTTCAGGAGAGAGAGAGAGGAGACACGACTCCTCGTCCCCTTCACCCCTCCCTGAAAAGGAGAAGGGGAGGAGGGTAACGCAGGCCCTCTGTGGGGAGCCCTTCTCCGCATCCCTAACTTCTCTCTCCCTTTTGTCTTGCAGACTGATGCGTCGGGCGGAGGCACCCATTCACCCTCTGCTCGGACCACGCTCCCCTCCAGTGACTCCACCGTAGGCCGGGAGCGCAGATGGCTGTGGCCGACTTCCGTTCCCGCTCCCGTGGGGAGAGTAGGTTAGGCCGGACGGCTCCCCGGCCTAAATCGGGCGGTGGGGGTATGTGGAGGGGGCGTGGTGCATCAGCTGCGGGAGAGAGGTGCGGGGAGGGCTCGGGAGAGCAGCGCCAGGTGAGAGTGATTGACACACCGGTTCCCAGGTGGTTAATCACTCTCACCTCCCGATATAGTGGCGGGCTGGACAGGAAGCACGGGTGAAGCACGGCCAAAGACACACGGCAGACGACAGCAACAAGCCTGTGATCGGCTGCCGTGTGTCTGATTTATATGTGTTAAATAAAGTCTGCGTTGTGTTGTGAACAAGCTGTGGTCCCGGTCTACTCTGTGCTGAAAGAACCCACGGAGACAGTGAGACTGTCACAATAATGTTAGTAAACTTGATCAGTTTCAAACTGATATTTGTTGAGAGGATCTTCTGTATACAGATGTGACTCTTTACCAATAATGATAAAAGAGGTGCTGCACACTTAAACATGTTTATGAGCTATAAACTAAATGATATGACTGTACTGATGAAACACATCAGTTCTGGTGTTGATGTTGACAGTGACACCACATTTATAAAAGACTGTTTTTGATGGCTTGAAAATGTCTCAACATGTTATCTGCTGTTTGAAATCAGACGTGAAGTTACAGGACCAATGCTGACGTAGAGTGGACCGTTTGGGAGATCTGAGTCATGAAACTTATAGAAATGGTAGAATAATAACGTCCACCTCCTCCGACCGTGATCATGTTTAAATATGTTAAAACTGTGTTTATGTTCAGTTAAAAGAGTTAAACTCAGACAGGATTATTTAAAATGCTCTGTGTTGGCTGAAGCTCCAGTTAGATACTGAGGCTAGTCAGTTAGCCAGGTGAACCAAAGCTTCAGACGACTGCAGCTGGATAAATTAGATTCAATAGTTGAACATTAAGATCAAGAATAGTAACAGACAGACAGTGAACTGACCTCAGAGCCTCCAGTTTACAGTTTGGACTCTGCAGAAAACCACACAGCAGCTTCACTCCTGAATCCTGCAGGTTGTTCTTACTCAGATTCAGGTCACTCAGATGGGAGGGGTTGGACTTCAGAGCTGAGGCCAGAGAAACACAGCTGATCTCTGACAAACTGCAGGTCCACAATCTGAATAAAGAATAAATGATGTCACTTTAGAAAACAACGTTCATGGTTGAAATCATTCAATGTTTCATGATCTGTTCAGAGCTGAAGAAGGTTTTGAATGTAGAAGTTTAGAAGATGGAAACTCCAAACACCTGAACCCAACAGGATGCAGGTTAAAATATATAAAAAGACAAAAACAGAGTTTAACAGGTTCAGAGTGAATTATACAGTGTTGGTTTTCTTGTTATATGAAGGTTTTAAATGTGCAGAAGAAAACAGACTTTCCCATAAAGATACTCAGTGTGGATCAGCATAATATCAGCTTTATGTCTGCAGGTTAATGTCAACACAACATGTCACATCATATTAATCTCAGCACAGAAGTAAATATGGTGTCTGACCTCAGAGTCTCCAGTCTACAGTTTGGACTCTCCAGAAAATCACACAGCAGCTTCACTCCTGAATCCTGCAGGTTGTAGTTGTTACCCAGATCCAGCACTCTCAGGTGGGAGGGGTTGGACTTCAGAGCTGAGGCCAGAGAATCACAGCTGATCTTTGACAACCTGCAGCTCTTCAATCTGAATAAAGAATAAATGATGTCACTTTAGAAAACAACGTTCATGGTTGAAATCATTCAATGTTTCATGATCTGTTCAGAGCTGAAGAAGGTTTTGAATGTAGAAGTTTAGAAGATGGAAACTCCAAACACCTGAACCCAACAGGATGCAGGTTAAAAAAAAAAAAAAAAGTAAAGTAAAATATGGTGTCTGACCCCAAAATCTCCAGTTTACAGTTTGGACTCTGCAGAAAATCACACAGCAGTTTCACTCCTGAATCCTGCAGGTGGTTGTGATGCAGAATAAGTTCTCTCAGATGGGAGGGGTTGGACTTCAGAGCTGAGACCAGAGAATCACAGCTGATCTCTGACAAACTGCAGCTCTCCAATCTGAATAAAGAATAAATGATGTAGATAAACATTAATTTATAATTCAATCAGATGTGTTTAGGTTTTATATGTTGAAACACAATAAAATATAAACTTTAAACATATATCTGTAATAATAATGTTAGTAAACTTGATCAGTTTCAAACTGATATTTGTTGAGAGGATCTTCTGTATACAGATGTGACTCTTTACCAATAATGATAAAAGAGGTGCTGCACACTTCAACATGTTTATGAGCTATAAACTAAATGATATGACTGTACTGATGAAACACATCAGTTCTGGTGTTAATGTTGACAGTGACACCACATTTATAAAAGACTGTTTTTGATGGCTTGAAAATGTCTCAACATGTTATCTGCTGTTTGAAATCAGACGTGAAGTTACAGGACCAATGCTGACGTAGAGTGGACCGTTTGGGAGATCTGAGTCATGAAACTTATAGAAATGGTAGAATAATAACGTCCACCTCCTCCGACCGTGATCATGTTTAAATATGTTAAAACTGTGTTTATGTTCAGTTAAAAGAGTTAAACTCAGACAGGATTATTTAAAATGCTCTGTGTTGGCTGAAGCTCCAGTTAGATACTGAGGCTAGTCAGTTAGCCAGGTGAACCAAAGCTTCAGACGACTGCAGCTGGATAAATTAGATTCAATAGTTGAACATTAAGATCAAGAATAGTAACAGACAGACAGTGAACTCACCCCAGATTCTCCAGTTTACAGTTTGGACTCTTCAGAAAATCACACAGCAGCTTCACTCCTGAATCCTGCAGGTTGTTGTCATCCAGATCCAGGTATCTCAGGTGGGAGGGGTTGGACTTCAGAGCTGAGACCAGAGAAGCACAGCTGATCTCTGACAACCTGCAGCTCCACAATCTGAATAAAGAATAAATGATGTCACTTTAGAAAACAACGTTCATGGTTGAAATCATTCAATGTTTCATGATCTGTTCAGAGCTGAAGAAGGTTTTGAATGTAGAAGTTTAGAAGATGGAAACTCCAAACACCTGAACCCAACAGGATGCAGGTTAAAATATATAAAAAGACAAAAACAGAGTTTAACAGGTTCAGAGTGAATTATACAGTGTTGGTTTTCTTGTTATATGAAGGTTTTAAGAAGAAAACAGACTTTCCCATAAAGTCTGCATAATATCAGCTTTATGTCTGCAGGTTAATGTCACCACAACATGTCACATCATATTAATCTCAGCATAGAAGTAAATATGGTGTCTGACCTCAGAGTCTCCAGTCTACAGTTTGGACTCTTCAGTCCAGCAGACAGCAGCTTCACTCCTGAATCCTGCAGCTTGTTCTTACTCATGTCCAGGTCTGTCAGATGGGAGGGGTTGGACTTCAGAGCTGAGGCCACAACTTCACAGTGAGTTTCTGAGAGTTCACAGCCAGAAAGTCTGTCATGACACATAATATAACATATGTTACTTTATATTTACATCATGCATTTGATGATGAAACATTTGCTCTTCACATCAGTGGTTCTGGTCATCTTTTTATTCCTTAATGTAACGTGACAGGAGAGATAATAAGAAACAAGAGGAGAGAGAAACAGGGAATGACGTGCAACAAAGGTCCACCGCTGGAATCAAACCACAGACGTTATAAGACATGGATCTTAACCAGCAGGCCACCAGAGCACTGCTAGTTCAGCTGATCATGTCTCACTATGCTTAAATGAAACAATAATCCTCATCAGTCTCTCTCACACCTGCAGACTATCAATCTTTATTTTGCTTTAATCTTGAAAATGGAGTCACATTGAGGTTTCCATAATGTGCAGCGTCTGTCTGTGTGATCTGATCTCATGTCTGTCTTCAAGTTAGCATGAAACATGTTGATTAGAAAACTGTTTTTATTGTCCACTATTTTTAATTTGACTCCAGTATATTTTTACTCAGTTCAACTCTGACCAGTTACAGTTGAGAAGGATCATCTGTCAGGATCCTAGTGTTTCCTTGTGTTCCCCTTCCTCTTGTGGGCGTGTGTCTTGTCCTCCCTGTCTTTTGTGTGTGTTTGTCCAGAGCTGGGCGGAGCTGGAGTTGACTACTCACCTGTACACGATCAGCAATCTACAATCAAGCCACCTGCTACTCTCAACCTGCATATAAGCCTGGTTCAGTTCACCACTCATTGTCAGCTTACCTCTGTGGTAGAGAGATGCAAACTGTAATCGTTTCAGCTTCCTGAATGCCCTTTCTGTTTTGAGTACCTGTCCTTGCCTGCTCACCTCCTGGACTCAAAATAACCACCTCTGCACCGCTCCAGCTCCAATCAACACTTATTAAAGACTGCTCTTTTGTAAAACCTTTTCTGTCGTTGTGTTGCTGCATCGTAGGTCCACCTCTTGTGACCCATGACATCATCTCTCTTAACTCTAACCTGCTGCTGTCAGGTTCACATCTGTAAACAGGAACATTTAGTGACTGTTGACAATCACAAATGAAACAAATGAGTTGACAATATTAGACCTGTAATGATTAAATATTAATTAAATATTCAGAAGTGGACTTGTGGTTTTGGGGTTTTTAAATTGTTCATGGACTGTTTTGTGGGTTTCTGTTGTTTTTCTCCACACCTGCCCTTCATCACCCTCATCAGTCCTGTCCTGTCCCCTGTGTTTTCCCCAACCAATCAGCTCCTTCCTTTTGTGTTAACCCACTCACCTGTGCTACATTTCATGAGTAGTTGTGCCTGTATTTCAGTCTGGATTTTCTGCTGCTTGTCAGATCCTCGGTTTGGTTTGGTTTTGTTCTGCTAGTGTCGTCATGTATGTCCTGATTCGGTTCGGTCTGTTCTAGTTTGTACCGTTGTGTCTTAATATGTGGTCCTGTTTCTACTCCTGGAGTAAATATTCTTCAGTTCGTGCTACCTCCGTCTCTTTTGTCCACTCACACAAACATCAAAAAGTTGATATCAGGGTGTCAGCATTTAAAATATAACACTGACCTATAATGTGTGTAAGATCTCTTTAAACAGTCTGAATTCTACCATCCTGCTCTTATATCATCAGACCTCATTTCCTGCTACTGCTCTTCTCTAAACCAAGAACGGAAACACCTGAGTGTGTTTTGTCTCATATGACCAGTAGTTTAGCATTAGGAAGCTAATGTTGGTTAATGTTAACAAACTTTACATATTGTTGTATAAGTGACGTCAGTGAATCAGTTTGCTGAGTTGCTGATTCTCTGTGTTCACTATGAAGAGGCTCAGAAAACATCAAGAAGAAAATGATGGTGAAAGTGATTCTCACTGACTTCAGAAATCACATCTGGAAAATGATACAGTTCTTATTTTAAACTCTTAATCACAGTGATAAAAACACCTGGACTTACTGAGCCTTTCTGCAGTTCCTCACAGCTGGGATCAGTCTCAGTCGTCCCTGGGCTGATGTGTTGTACTTCTTCAGGTCCAACTCATCCAGAACCTCTGACATCTGCAGCATGTAGGCCAGACCTGAGCAGTGGATCTCAGAGAGTTTCTTCTCTGATCTGTTCTCTGACTTCAGGAACTCTTGGATGTCCTGATGTACTGAGCGGTCATTCATCTCCATCAGACAGTGGAAGATGTTGATGCTTCTGTCAGGAGAGATATCACCAGTGTTCATCTTCTTCAGGTTGTTGGTGACTCTCTGGATAATTTCTGGACTGCTCTCTGTCCGACCCAGCAGGCCTCCTAACAGACTCTGGTTGGACTCCAGACAGAGGCCATGAAGGAAGCGAACAAACAGGTCCAGGTGGCCATTTTTACTGTTGAGAGATTTCTTCATGGCTCCATTGAGGATGACATCCAGAGATGGGTAATTGATGTATTCTCCCAGGAAGTCCTCAAGTTTATCTGACTTCCTGTTGGTGTGATAGTGCTTCATGTAGACTGCAGCCAGAAACTCCTGAACACTCAGATGAACAAAGCAGTAGACTGTTTTCTGGAAGATCACACTCTCTGTTCTGAAGATCTGTGTACAAACTCCTGAACACACCGAGGCCTCTGTGACATCCAGACCACACTGCTCCAGGTCTTCTTGGTAGAACATGATGTTTCCTTCCTCCAGTTGTTCAAACGCCAGCCTCCCCAGCTTCACAAGAACTTTCCTGTCAGCCTCCGTCAGCTCCTGTGGTCTCGTCTCATGTCCCTCATCGTACTTGTTCTTCTTCCTCTTGGTCTGAACCAGCAGGAAGTGTGAGTACATGCCAGTCAGGGTCTTGGGCAGCTCTCCTCTCCGGTCTGTAGTCAACATGTCCTCCAGAACTGTAGCAGTGATCCAGCAGAAGACTGGGATGTGACACATGATGTGGAGGCTCCTGGATGTCTTGATGTGGGAGATGATTCTGTTACACAGCTTTTTCTTACTGATTCTCCTCCTGAAGTACTCCTCCTTCTGGGCGTCAGTGAAGCCTCGTATTTCTGTTACCCTGTCAACACAGGTAGGAGGGATCTGATTGGCTGCTGCAGGTCGGGAGGTGATCCAGACGAGAGCCGAGGGAAGCAGCTTCCCCTTGATGAGGTTCGTCAACAGCACGTTGACTGATGACTTCTGTGTGACATCAGACACGACCTTCCTGTTGTTGAAGTCCAGTGAAAGTCTGCTTTCATCCAGGCCGTCAAAGATGAACAGAAGTTTACAGACAGCGAGCTGCTCTGCTGTGACCTTCTCTAACGTTGGATGGAAAACATGGATCAGCATGAGGAGACTGTACCGCTCATCTCTGATCAGGTTCAGCTCCCTGAACGACAGCAGAATCACCAGACGAACATCTTGGTTTTCCAAACCTTCTGCCCAGTCCAGAGTGAACTTCTGCACTGAGAAGGTTTTTCCAACGCCAGCGACGCCGCTCGTCAGAACCACTCTGATGTGTTTCTGTTGGTCAGAGAAGACTTTAAAGATTTCGTGACACTTGATTGGAGCGTCATGGAGGGTCTTCATCCTGGACGCTGTCTCAAGCTGCTCCACCTCATGTTGGGTATTAACGTCTTCACTCTGTCCCTCTGTGATGTAGAGCTCAGTGTAGATCCTGTTGAGGAGGGTTTCACTTCCTGCTTCATCAGTTCCTTCAGTCACATGTTCACATCTCCTCCTCAGACTGATCTTATGTTTCTCTAAAACCTCCTGCAGACCACTTCCTGCTGAAAGAGAAGAAAAAAGGTAGAATTAAAGATAAATATGTGTCACTGTGTTAGTTTTCAGTAGGACAAAGGAGGTGGATTCCTGTTTTCAGAGATGATGATCAGACACATGTTCAGTCTTACTTTGTTCAGAGCTGCTCTGACTGTCTGTCTGCAGTCCAGGTCTTGTTCTGGATCTTTCTGCACACTGGGGACAGGAGGCGCCTCCTGGTGGAGCAGACTGGTCCCAGTATGAGGTGATGCACTGTCTACAGAACCAGTGTCCACAGCTGGTAGAGACCAGATCCTTCAGGACGACCTGACACAAAGAACAGCAGGACAGCTGCTCCTCCACAGAAACACCTCTCCTCTTCCTCTCTCTGTGGACATGAACACGTTCTTTATGTCACATGACATTAGTGGAGGCCAACACACAGCTCACAAGCTGCATGCAGCTGTTTGCCTACATAAACAGTCCAGACTGTATTTGAAGATCTGTGTTCTTACATCTGTGGGCTTCAGCAAATTCAATTTAAAATAAAATAATACATTCTCTAATTGCAAGGGTTTAAAAGTAATTAGACACAACAAATCACCAGCAAAGACAGAGAAGAAGAAGAAGACTTAAAGACAGTCAACATGGATGTAAACAATACAGGATTTAAAATACTTTAAAAATAGTATAGATTTATATTATATAGTTATTTTAATGTTTATCATGTAGAATAAAATATTCTTGTTTTGACCATAAATTCATAAAAGGGCGGCAGTAGCTCAGTCCATAGGGACTTGGCTTGAAAAACCGAATGGTGGCGGTTCAAGTCCCACATGGACCAAAAATATGGAAGGTGGGCTGGTAGCTGGAGAGGTGCCAGTTCACCTCCTGGGCACTGCCGAGGGGCCCTTGAGCAAGGCACCGACCCCCCCCAACTGCTCACTGGGCGCCGGTTTGGCTGGCTGCCCATCACTCCACCATCTCTCTCTCCACTTTGCATGTATATGCCGTTTAAGCCTTGTACTGCATGTCTGTGCCGTTGCATGTGTGTGTGTAAATGCATGTAAATGAAAAAAAATAGAGTGATAAGTAAATTTCCCCAATGAGGGACAAATAAAGTAAATCTTAAATTCACTGATGTTCCCTCTAAGTCCACTTGACTGTGTTTCTATGTGGATTTCTTCCTTTTGACCTTTGAACTATTTTCCTCCCTAATTTTGTCACCTGATGAATCAGCTCCATAATTCAGATCATTAATACCCATATTTAATTATCAATAGATTAAATAGAACAATCTTGTATTGTTAAGAGTTATTAAATATATATTTATTGATCAACAAGTACTGAAGTGGTCTTATTTAAAACAACCCTGGACTTAAAGGGAGGGTTCAGTACGTATTAAGCTCATGTCAGAATTTTAACATATTTTGACAAATTAACAATAAAAACATCAGATATAATTTTAAATGAGTTATTTTCACTTCAATGAGAGATTAGACTTTTATTTTAACTAAATGTTCTCATTTAAATTGGGGCAGTATATATTAAACATGTCTGAAAAGTGGATTTGGTGGGTTTAATAAGGACGTTTACTCTACATGAAGATCTGCTCTAGATTACAGCTGAATAGAAGCTACTTCATTATTTCTGTCCACTGTGTTTCCTTCATATCTACACTACAACCTTAATGAAACCGTCTCACTCAATCATCTTCAGCTCAGTTTACAGTAGAAACTCTTACTTTGTGTTTGAGGGTCCAGGTTCATTACTGAAGTCTGGAGGAGGATGGTTGGACCAGTCACTCTTCATAGACACACTGCTGGATGTTAGAGACTCTGCTCCGTCCTCCTCTTCCTCCACAAGATTCATGTTCTGGAGTCTGAGAGACACAGAGACACAGAGAGACAGAGACAGAGACAGAGACAGAGACAGACAGACAGACACAGTTTAATATATATAAATAATAATATAAATAAATCCAGTCCTTCCTCTCAAGTTAGCAGCTTCTTGTTATTTTACTTTAGTTTAACTTCAACCATGTGTGTTTTCTGCCATCACAGAGATAAACTTTGACGCTGATCAACATCACTGTGAGGACGCAGAAACCAGGAAAACAAACCAGGAAACAACGTCTGAAGACGTCAACACTGATCTCTGATTCTTCTGACACAATTTTATTTATCTAAACAATTAATCCCAAAATAATCAATCATCAGGTTGATCAATAATAACAGTAATCATCATTTGCAGTCCTGATATTAACACTCACCCTGCTGTGAACATGTTGTTCTCTTCTGTCTGCATTAAAATGGCGTCTGTACAAAGTTTTACTTTCACTTCCTGTCTGTCTGCATTTACTGTCAATCATGTGACTGTGAGTGTGTGTGTGTGTGTGTGTCTCAGACAAACACACACACACACACACACACACACACACACACACACACACACACACACACACACACACACACACACGCACACACTAAGTAAATATGTTCACTTAGTCACTTAGCTAAACATCCAGGTGCTAAATAGCTCGATAGCTTGATCACAACTAGATAAATATTACAGCAATCTGGGAAATTGTTGTTTTAAATCATACATGGAAAAACTGTGAACCCGCCCTTTAAGTTTATAACCAGAGTGAACCAGGAGGTGGCGGTAATGCAACATGAAGAAGAAGAAGAAGAAGAAGAAGAAGAAGAAGAAGAAGAAGAAGAAGAAGAAGAAGAAGAAGAAGCAGCGTCACTTCCTCCCAAAACTAGAAGAGGATCAGTGAGGAAAGAAGGAGTCTGAATAGTGATATTTATGATGAAACATGTAATTAGAAATGTCCTTGTGTGTTTTCAGCAGGTGAGTTTTCCTACTGATGCTAACACATTTCTGCTGAGCTACAACATAATGAAGAGCATCATATTAACTTTGGAAACCTGGAAAATATTCATAATGTTTTATTTCCGGTGGGTGTAACCGGCAAAAATTAATCATCTCGGTACGTTAATTATTAAAAAGAATTACTAAAACAGGAATATCGATAATATGAATACATGACAGACAACGTTAGCTACACAGCTGTTAGCATGCTGTGGCTAGCTTAAGTTAGCTGAGCTAATTATCGTCTAATGCTAATAATTATGTTTCTGTACCTTTATTGTTATATCAAACATACCGACTGTATTCATATTAAAACTTTGACTTTTTGAGGTTAAAAGCTGGAAGTAGGTGTGTATCCGGTTAGTGATGCTAACACAAAAACAAGACCAGTAAGAAAATACAGTAATAATTAAAACCGCAAGCGGTGTTGTAGTCCCTCGCTCATGCCGCCCGCCGCTGCCCGACGTGCTGCAACGCTTGAAAAATAAATGCGACTGTGAGAAATGCAGGAATCTGTAGGATTTCAATAGGTTTTCAATGGGCAAAAAAGGCCATTGCTTTTCAATGGGGAAAGTTCCATTGGTTTTCAATGGGGAAAAATGCCATTGGTTTGTAATGGTTAAAAAGGCCATTGGTTTTCAATGGGGAAAATTCCATTGGTTTTCAATGGGCAAAATTTACATTGATTTTCAATGAGGGAAAATTAAATTGAAAATGGCCGACTCCCTGTTGGGAAAAGTCAATTTGCGCAAGAGGCTTTTTTGTTCATCTCCTTAGTCTACACATGTGTACTGAGTTTCATGTTCCAACTCCATAAAAACCCTTATGGGGAGGGGTTTTTGAAAATTTCAAGGGGGCGCTGTGGAGCCATTTTTTGCCGCACATGGGCGTGGGTCAATGGGATGTTAGAAGGTGCGAGCCTTTACTACGCTAGCAAATTTGGTGATCCTACGTGTTTCTTAAGGGTGGTTTTATGCCGGCAAACTGTGAAACGTGTATTTTTGGCCAAAGGATGTGAAAGACGCCATTTTTCTCGAGCCGTAGCGGCCACGCCCTTTGAGCTACGGATGCGCAGAGCACAACTTAAGATCAGCTGAGTCTGGAGATGATGTCAGGCAAATTTGAAGTGGATTGGCCGAAATCCCTCGGACGAGTTCGTTTTCAGTAGAGAAACTAAAATTCAAAATGGCCGACATTCGGTTTGGAATAGACCATTGGTGCCAGAGACTTTTTTGTTCATCTGGTTATGGTACACAAGTGTACTGATTTTCATCTTCCAACTCCTTAAAAACCCCTATGGGGAGGGGTTTTGAGATGTTCTAGGGGGCGCTGTTGAGCCATTTTTTACATTACATGGTTGTGGCTCAATGGGATGTTAGAAGGTGCGCGCCTTTGCCACGCTAGCAAATTTGGTGATCCTACGTGTTTCTTAAAGGTGCAAAAAAGGCAAACGTATTTTTTGGCGCAAAAATGGAAAGACGCCGCGCCGCCACGCGGGCGCCATTGCACGTAGCTGCATGGCGTTCATAATGGAGCTTCAGCAAGTGGTTCTGGATGTTTTAGAAGTGGAATGAAATTGATGCGTCGAAACATGTGGCGTCAGTATGTGTAAACGTAAAGGGTGGCGGCGTGAAGGCTATAAGCCCCGCCCATGGGCGTGGTCGGCATCAAACGACACAGGGCGTCAGCCTTCACCTGTGTATGAAATTTGAAGGCGATAGGATTTTTTGAAAGGCGTCAAAAAGGCAAACGTAATTTTTCGGCGATTGACCCAAAATGGCCGAGCTGCCACGCAAAGGCGGTTACTGGTAGCGGCACGCCGTTGGTCGTGCAGCTTCACCGACTTGTTTTTTATTTTTTAGAAGTGAAACGAAGGCGACAGAGTAAACGGTGCGCTCGCCGTATACGTGTGCGTAAAATGCGACCATTTCCTGTTACCACGGGTGGGCGCCATGAGCGACGCGGGTCGTTGACACATAGGAACGTTCAGGGCCGGAGACCCGTTCTAAGTTCCGAATTTGAAGCGGCTAGGATTTTTTTTGTGGGCGTGAAAGGCGTTCGTGCGTTTATGGCGAGCGGCGTCCGTCGTGCAAAACTTTAGGCCTCCCTACGAGCTACGCCCTCTGGCGAAACGATGCGCAGAGCACAACTTAAGCTCAGCTAGGTCCGATGTTGATTTGTGCCGAGTTTGGAGTCTGTGGTGCGAAACGCCTAGGACGAGTTCGTTTTGGCTAAAAAACGCCCGATTCAAAATGGCCGACTTCCTGTTTGACTTAGAGCGTCGGCCCAAGAGGCAACTGCCCTTTTTTTTTATGCTTGACATGTTTCCCTAGTTTCATGGGGCTACTTGAAAGTCGGCGACTTTGTCTATGGCTTTTTTGGAACTTTGTAGGGGGCGCTAGAGAGTCATTTTACACAGGGGGCGCTGGCGCGCCCCCCTCAACGCCGATTTCCGCGAGTTCGCCCGTTCCTGCCATGTCGTATCAACTTTTTGAGCATGGCTAGGGGGTGCAAATGCCCGTCGAAGAGTTGCATGAATAATAACGCGGAATAATAATAAACACAGCGATTTTAATAGTCCCTCACTCCTTTCACTTTGTGAGGGCGAGGGACTAATTACACAAAGTACAATATTACCCTCTGAAATGTATACAGTAGCATCACATGGAAATACTCAAGTAAAGTACAATCAAGGTGAATCTATGAATATGCAATTATTGATTATTTGTAAAACTGTTTATTCTCAGTGTTTGTGTGCTGATAGTTTTAAGTTTCTATATCACAGTAATATTTCCTTCAGCTTTATGTCAGCTTGTTTCTGTCACCGTGAACAGATAACGGTTCGACTGTAGTTATGTTGTACAGTAACAGCTCAACGTTTATGTCTGCTGTCTGCAGAGATGTGACCCACAGGGAAAACAGCTGGTGAGTCCTGGTGCTGCTGGACGGGAGGAGATGATGTCATAGAGTAGAGATACTTTAAAGTAAGTACACATCATCCTGACATCGTATCATATCTCACTCATTTATTTTTCTTCTTTATTTCCGTCACAGTTCCAGTTTATCTCATCACAAACATGGTACAAGTGCTTCAGTGTCAGTTAAACGTTAGCGAGCACACTTTAATTTTACAAGTAATGAGGTAGCACATTAAAATACAGCTGCAGTGACAGATAATCAATTAGTTATCGACTATCAGATTAATCACTAAATATTTTCTGAGTTTTTAGTCATTTTAGCCAAATTCTTTGATTCCAGCTTCTCAAAGTTTGAATATTTCCTGGTTTCTTCAGTCCTCTATGACAGTAAACTGAATATCTTTGTGGACTGTTAGTCGGGACAACTAATTGATTAATTGAGAAAATAATCTACAGATTAATTGATAATAAAAATAATTGCTAGTTGCAGCCTTAAATCAAAAGATAGAGAAGTGAATCATGTCTAATAAAACATTCGCTAACTTTGGCTCAAAATATTGGTTGTTGGCAGCTGCTTTCTAACATCCACGTTAGTAAAAACTCTCTCCACCTGCCTGCGCTGCATCAGGGCAGAATGTCCTCAGGCCACCGGCTGAGGGATGTGGAGCAGCAGCGCCCCCTGCTGGACGAGGAGGAGGAGGCAACGAGGAATTACCACAGTGAGGCAAAGCATCTCTGGTTCATCCAGGACGGCTGTGGCAGGGTGTGTGCCTTCATCACCTGGTTCCTGGTCTTCTTCGCTGACTTCGTGGTCACATTCGTCATGCTGCTGCCCTCCAGGAGCTTCTGGTACGCCGTGATCAACGGGGTGGTCTTCAACAGCCTGGCCCTGCTGGCGCTGGCCTCACACCTCCGCACCATGCTGACCGACCCGGTGAGGAAGAAAGAATTTGTTTTAAAAATAGAAGCTCTAAGTTAAAACAAAGTCTTGAGATTTTCCCCATTTTACGTTCCCATCGTCTTCTTTTCCTCCTTCCTCTCCTCAGGGAGCCGTTCCTAAAGGAAACGCCACTAAGAAATACATGGAGAGTCTGCAGCTCAAGCCGGGCGAGGTCGTCTACAAATGTCCAAAATGCTGCAGCATCAAACCTGAGCGGGCTCATCACTGCAGGTCAGAGGAGTTCGTACAACCTGGAGGACGTTTAAACATTAACGGGGAAATATTCTATATCTATATTTGTATTCTGGAAAATCTTTGCATGATTTCCAGATAAACAAGATGTTTCATTGATCTTGTCCTGTCGCAGCCCCTCAGTTCAGCCTCTGTCTGAAACTTGTAGCTGTCCTTTAAAGCAACTGAAAGTAGACAAATGTAGGAGAGATACCATAAACAACAAGAACGTGGTGCAACAATGAACTGAGTGCTGAAAGGTTCACACGTTGAGGTGTTGACAGAAGAGTTTTCAGTCATTTCTTAATGTGAGAAGACAGGAAGTAATGCTGCACGTTCTTCTTCTGCAGCATCTGCAAGCGCTGCATCCGCAAGATGGACCACCACTGTCCCTGGGTGAATAACTGTGTCGGGGAGAAGAACCAGCGCTTCTTTGTCCTCTTCACTGTGAGTCAGTTTACAGTCCAGCTACTTCCTGTATCTGACCTGCTTATACAGAGACAACTCCTACATAAACATAGACATCATTTAGTTTTATGGATTATTCTGATTGGTTATACTTTGGCATGACAGCAGACCTGTTAACAGCACAGATATAGACTTACAGAGGATGTATCAGTTGTTGTTGTTGTTGTTGTTGTTGTTGTCGATGTTCGGTGAGGTCAACAGAATGATAAGTTTAAAATCAGATCACTGGAGAAAATGGTAAAAAAGTAGTTTATTTGACATTCAGACAATGTTTTTGGCCTAAAAAGAGGATGTTGATGTGACTTCTGATCAGATCACAGACAACATAAGAGACTGTGTCCCAAGAAAAGCTGATGAGAAGTGAAGAGAGACGATGATCATTAGTAGAAAATGTCTTCATGAGACACAGATGATGAAATGGTTCATTATTGCATCACTAAGTGATTTTTTCTGACTTGCTAGCCTAAACACCTGGAAGCCGCCTGACTCACGAAGCCTCGTCGGTGACAAATGTGTATGTGTGACTAGTTAGAAATGTTAGTTAGATGATAGACCATGAAGTCATTTCACATGTTAATATTTTAATATATACGAAATCCAAATGATAAATAATGCACGTTAAAAGCTGGTGATTTTCTATATTTTTCTTTTGTAAATATATGAAAAGACCAAAACCAGCATTGAATTATCTCCTTACAAGTATTGTGTGTCATATGTGTTTCTCGTCTGTGCTGTGGACCTTTGCTCTGTATCAGAACAGTGACTCCACATGTCATGAACAACAGTCCAAAACCCAAAGACACAAAATGCAGCAAATATTCAAATTTTGACGGCCTGAAACTATCAATTTGGAGGCATTTTGCTTTAAAAAGTGTGTAAACAGTTAATCAGTAATCATAATAGTTGCTGATTAATTGTCTACAGTTAATTTATTGCGTGTGAGTTTGTTCCTGCTAGAATAGACGTGCATTTTCCTTCAGTTCTTTTACATGCAGGTTTCTGCTGAACCAGCTTGTAGTGTTGCTTTTTCTAACCAGCTGCCTTGTTTTAGTGTCTGCTGACCTTCATCCTTTCAGTCAAAGTGGCCACACAACAGTATCACACCAGCAGAAAGCTTATGTAAAAGCTAATAATATCTGCCATTTACCTTTCTGTCACTTGTTCTGGTCAATTTTCAACCACAACAGACTGAAACTGATGAAAAACTTCATGTTAGACCCGTCAGACATTTTATTCTGTCTGCAGATGTACATCGCTATGATCTCCAGTCACGCTCTGGCTCTCTGTGGATACCAGTTCATCACCTGCATCAGAGTCCAGTGGAGAGGTGAGTCTCTCTTTATCTTCTCTATCGATCTCTTTATCACTCATTCAGTGGCATAAAAGATAATATAATTTCTAGAACAATATCTCTTGCAACAAAAGTAGTTATCTGAGTGATTTTTCACTTGTTTCTTTTGATGATTTTAACTGGAAACGATCTCACGTTACTTTGGTGAAACAAGTCGCTGCAGTGACATTAACCTGCAGACATAAAGCTGATATTATGCTGATCCACACTGAGGATCTTTATGGGAAAGTCTGTTTTCTTCTGCACATTTAAAACCTTCATATAACAAGAAAACCAACACTGTATAATTTTTTAAAATCTGACAGTCATCTTTGCGTTTGCTCCTGTACTCAGTAAATTTCCCAGTTTTTGGGATAAAAAAAGTATCTATCTATCTATCTATCTATCTATCTATCTATCTATCTATCTATCTATCTATCTATCTATCTATCTATCTATCTATCTATCTGTCTATCTATCTATCTATCTATCTATCTATCTATCTATCTTGTGTATGCAGTGATTACTTTTTGTAAATGGTTCTGTGAGAGCAACACAATGTGTAAATGTGTAAATCGAGTTATTACAAAAATCCTGTTTTAAGTTTAATAGTGACGTGAATAGTTTCAGTCTGTGGACCCGCTGCAGTTTACAGTTTACAGGACTGTGGTGACTCAGGATGGTCAGCTGACTCTGGCGGTCTCGTAGAACAGTGGTCCCCAACCCCCGGATCAATTGGTATCAGCCCGCACAAGGAATAATTAATTATTTCCGTTTTATGTAATATCTAAGTCTGGACAATCTTTTATTTTGAAAAACCTTAGCGAGTCTTAGCGGGCACACAAACACGCAGAAGCTAAAAGAAAAACAGCTCTATGTGAAAAATTACGGTTTCTTGACATTGACTCCATATTCTCAAATGTTTGAAATGTTCATGAAAATAAAATTTTCTTTATAAATGTATTTGTGGCGTATGTGAATCTTATCTTGAAGGGATATTTAAACGTTACGATAGTTTCCATCTTCTAAACTTCTACATTCAAAACCTTCTTCAGCTCTGAACAGATCATGAAACATTGAATGATTTCAACCATGAACGTTGTTTTCTAAAGTGACATCATTTATTCTTTATTCAGATTGAGTGACTGCAGGTTGTCACAGATCAGCTGTGATTCTCTGGCCTCAGCTCTGAAGTCCAACCCCTCCCATCTGAGAGACCTGGATCTGAGTAACAACAACCTGCAGGATTCAGACATGAAGCTGCTGTCTGATCTTAAGAAGAGTCCAAACTGTAAACTGGAGTCTCTGAGGTCAGTTGGTTTGATTCATCAGTCTTGTATTAAACACAGTTCGTATCAAAGCAGAGATCCAGTATTTCCTGGTGAACCTCAAACCTTCTCAGTCGCTGCTTTCTTCAGTGAAGCTGTGAGAGGAGGATGGTGACAGGCTTCAGGATTGGATGAGAGCTGAAAGGAAGCTGGCTACGCTGCACAGCTGCTCCACTTCTGCTCCACTTCTGCTCTGAACAGGACTGAAGTCCTGCTGCTCTTTATGCTGGATGTGCTGCATCACTGACTGACAGCTGATGAAGTGAGTCTCACTAAACACTGATTCATGACCTCTGTTGTTTCTTCTTCTCTCCTCAGATGGAGGTGATCTCAGTCAGAGTGAGTGAACATCCAGGAGTGTGTTGAGAGAGGATCAGCTGTATCCTGATGATCCATCTGTCAGATCCTCACAGCACAGATTTGTTGAACATGACCTGTTTAATGCAGCAAAGCTTAAAATCAGGTGTTATAAGTCATTTGCATGAACGCAGCTTGTGTTGCTGTAACGTCACACTGAGTGCTGATTATTAGCACAGATAAATATGGACCCTGGTCTTTGCTGTCAGGGCTCTGGATCAACCTGTTTGAGAAGCTCAGTCTGATAACTCATTATCTTCCTTTATATTGTGTCTTTTTAAGTCTTTTTTTATCCACTGATCTAACAATTGTTGTTTTATATGATGTACATGTTGAATTTGAATCTTCTGTGCATTTTACAGGTGTATTTTCTTCCTGTATGTTTGTGTTGTTTTGTATAAAGCTTTCTGTAACGCTGCTTTGAGAAGTTTTATACACTTGGGGAGGTTTATCGGGAAACCACCACTGATGTGTATCTGTGTCCGCTCTGGTTGCTGGAGTTGGGAAGCTGAATTGGGGCCCTGCTGATGGAGAAGAGGAGGCCTGGGAACTGCCGGGAGTCAGTTGTCAGTCAGTGGAGGTTCCTGTGAGGCCGGTATGCGCACCGCTGTGGTCTGACTGCTCTGTCATGGCTGGAGGAGACCAGCACACTCTGCCGGTTTCAAACAAATCTTTCCAAAATGTTGGAGTTTTTCAATAATGCAATCATGCAATGAGGCGTGAAGCATAATGTGACAGAAAACAGCTAATAGCTGGTGGTAGCTTTAACTTTGTTGCTGGAATAAGAGCGATAAGGAATGGGCGCAGAATACGAGAGTGAAAGAGAAGGAGAGATTTAGGTTGGTATCTATTGCAAAGTGGTCCTGCTCCTGAAACTCACTAGTTATGCTTCAATATGTGAATGAGTAGTTTTGGCAAGACAGTGGTGAATTTACTGGTATTTGTAGTTCTATAAATTCAACAAAGGAGATTGAACATCTGTGCATCAAAATGTCTTCATCAATGATTGTTAGATGAAGTATTGAAAATGTTCACAGTATGCTACAATGCAGAGCTCTACAGAACCAACCAAGTCTGGTTTGTTGAACATTTGATCATAATTTATCTTCATTGAAATATGCTTGTGATTATAGTCCTGGGGGAGGTCACCCAGGGGCCTGGTGAAGGGTCCATATGGCCTTGACCTTCACAACAGAATCCCCATCAAACCAAACGTAAACTCTGCTGAGGGAAGCGCACAACAGCAACATCTGATGCTCAAAAACACGACTGCAGCCAAGGAGGAGCATTTATATACCGTGATTTCCGGACTATAGAGCGCACCTAAATATAAGACGCACCCACTAAAATTTGAATGAAATACATATTTTGTCACATATAAACCGCACCGGACTATAAGCCGCGGATATATACATACGTCGATACATAAGTGTTTATTCATATACCTGAACTGAACAACTGAACAAAACAGAAAGTCATTGACGGTTTTATTCATCTTCCTCCTGTGCACTAAAACTAAGTTACTTTATTTTTCTTCCTCCTGCGTCCTGAAACCATTAAACATTAAATCACTGTCACCTTTTCCTCCTGCACACTGTTACAGCGCAACTATTAAAGTCGCTTCATTCTCACATGAACTAAAGCCACAATTCACTATTTATCTTCCTCCTGAGCATTTAAAACTAATGAACACCAAACCACTGTCACTTTATTTCTTCTGCGTACTGAAGCCACTGAAGTCGTCCTCTTCAGTGAGTTGAACAGCGTCAGATAATCTTCATCACATATCGTCTCATCATAGATTCATTAACATCAAGCTTACGTGCAGCCGCTCTGTTTCCTTCACAGATAACCAGATCGATGGCGTTCAACTTAAAAGATGCATCATAGGAATTTCTTCGTGGGTTTTCCATTTTGAGGAGGTGAGGGTGTAATAATATTATATACTCCCTGTGGGCTGAAGAAATATTAATAGAAAAGCTGCATCTCTGTATAAGCCGCATGGTTCAAAGTATGGGAAAAAGTAGCGGCTTATAGTCCGGAAAATACGGTATGTTTATACAATCACGGTTAGGTATATGGCTCTGGTGGGCGGGACATCGGCAAGGCTGTCCGGTGGCTCAGCTGCGCGCAGGAGAAGCCGTGAAGCCCCTCTCAAGGCCCCGGTATGCTTCTGTGTAATCACCGTAGTACGCCGCGGTCCGCATCGGAGGATTGCAGCATAGCAGTTACGCCAGCTCTGTAAAGCTCCACCTCGCTACAAGTCTGCCCCGGAGGACACGAAGAAGAGTGTCGTCTCTCTCTCTCTGCGTGTGTGCGAGTCGCAGGGGCCACACACACAGCCTGTGCAAAGCGCAGGATGAAAAACGGACTTTTAAATGAATATAAACTTCATTAAAAGAAGACATGTCTGGGCAAAAGTGGACGTTTTGACACCGTATTTACAGACACGGATCCACAGCGTCTCGCTGCTTCATGTGTACTATGTGTACTTCAATAAGTCCAAGTACAGGTCCAGACTTACTGCTGAGCACCTTCAAGCCTACTGAGGGTCTCCACTGCTTCTTCCTTCTATGTGAGAAGAAGCGCTGCAGGTCTCTAGCAGCAAGAAGTAGGCAGGAGAAGCCTTGTTCAGAACAGTTCAGGTTTAATGTTATATTCATGTTCAGAAAGTTTAAGGTTAAATAACTATTAATACAGACATTTGAAACTGAATAAAAATATAATGAATTTCTCTAATCAGCCAGTCAGTCAGTTAATATGTGGTTTCTTCAGTCGTCTGTATCTGCTGTATGATCATTTTTAATTTTTTTGTTTATTTAATTCATTATTTTGTGTTAACAATAAAGGCATTTGAGAACATTGGAATGTTTTATCAGCGCTTTTCTTGTGGAAATCCTGATGCGGCCCAGCCTTACCCAGACTCTGCCTCCAGCGGCCCCCAGGTCAATTGAGTTTGAGACCCCTGATCTAAATACTTGTATACCCTTCACAACAGAATCCCCATTAAACCTAATTTTCTTTTCTTTTTTTTGCATATTGCCAGGTTGAAGGTAGATTTGTTATTGTTTATTGTGTTGTGTTGTTTATTCTGTTATGTGTTAACCTTCTCTACATTTTTTTCTTTCTTTTATAACTGCTGTAACAATGAAATTTCCGCATTGTGGGATGAATAAAGTACATCTAATGTAACAAGTACACAATCTTATATTCACTGTACAATTATTCAGCATTAAAATGCAAAGACTAAAACTCTCACATAAATACAGATACTTCATGAGGACAGTAGACGAAGTACCCTGTAGGACAGACAGAGACATGAGACATGATACAGTATCAATAGTAAAAGCTGATACAGAGTTGTATAGATTGTATACAAACGACAGATGGAGAGATGAGACGTGATCAATGATCAATTATAAACGACACCTTCAGAATATCTTGCATGGATCATATACTCAATAAGTCAAAATGTGTCGTGTGAACTCCACCTCAAACAAAGCAACGTTTAAAAGAGTGAAAGGAGGAGACAGAGAGAAAAGATGAGAATGATCATTGATTAAGTTAAATGATCACAGTACCAATATCTTTAATCTAAGGAAATGCAGAGTGTTAGTTTCATGTATTGTTTACTTAGTGGAAAAGGCTGCAGGGCCCCGAACCACACAAAGCAGCGATAATGAGTCACATGATCACATTAACTTCAGTCTGCTGCATTATTATGAATCATTTTATCATGAGATCAATCATTTCATCTCTTAACACGATTATAAACTCAGATCCAGAATTGTTCCTGACAATAGAAACCATACTGATAATGATCAAATACATGTTTATTTAATGCAAGGAGCTGCTCCATCTTATTTCATTTGATAATAACTATTCAGTTCATACAGATTTCAAGTTTCCAAATATTGATTAAGCCTATTGTATGAGGTGTTTACACAGTTAACAGGTCACCTTGTTGTTTAATATTAATGTTCAGAGAGGAGTAATAAACAAGTGTATGTGATACTCTCTCCTCTCCACAGTTTTAAAAATGTCTTTATTGATTTATTTCTTCTTCTTGTGTGTTAAGTCTGTATAGGCTGCTGTTTTCTTGTATCGTCACTCGGTGGAACTGTTTACTTGTTTGTATATTGAGCTTGATTTCAGCAATAAAGAATAATAAAGAAATCAGATCTAAAGTTAGTCAGTTTCCTGGAAAGAACCAAGTACGTTAGCACTGATTTATAGGTCAAACAGAGACAGTGTTCAATGGGTACATTTTCAATTAATGAATCTTTAATCAGTTCACAGCAGGTCAGCCAAACATGAAAAAATAAAAATATCTATAGAAAAATATATAGTTCAACATACATGAGAATAAAGTTTCCAATAATAAATGACTGATGAATACATATCAAGTCAGGTTGAAATGGAAATCTATAAAATAAACCAAATTTGTTGCTGGAAACATTGAAGAAATTAATAAGAAATTATTAGAATAATGGAAATAAACTGTAACCAGAACCTCAGACGGTGTGTCCTGGTGGTCCAGTGGTTAGGATGAAATATCTAACAGATCTACAGCAAATCAAAAATCCAAAGAACACAGATTCAATGAAATATGGATCATTTAGACACAAAGACAGAAACAAATAACAATAAAAACAGATGTTATACATGAAGCTGAAGCTTGACACCCGATAAAAACGCTGCATGTTCATTTATTTCCACACGTTTCTGCTGGTAGAATTTGGTCTCTGTTCACCACCATCATCATCCCACCACCCTCCTCTGAGAAGTGGAGAAAACTTCTCAAAGCAGCGTTACAGAAAGCTTTACACAAAACAACACAAACATACAGGAAGAAAATACACCTGTAAAATGCACAGAAGATTCAAATTCAACATGTACATCATATAAAACAAGAATAATTGTTAGATCAGTGGATAAAAATGACTTTATATCAAGCTGCATTCATGCAAATCATGACTTTATTTATTGAATAATTCATCTGTTAAATTGCTGCAGGCAGAGATATATTTCAAAGAGCTGTAAGGACACAGAAGTCAGCAGGAGGTTTAGCTGGAGATGAGTTGGACAGTGAAGAAGATACATTTCATGTTTTAATGAAGTTATCACTGTGTGCTGCTCTAAAGTAGAAAGAAAGATGTAAAGGATGTGATTGGATAGAGCTGGATCATGCAGATCAATCAAATGATATCAGCTCCCAGTTTAAATTATACAGTGATTGTTAAAGCCATCTGATTGGTTAACCAGTGTTTACTTACAGACTAATAAATCAACTTGTTTAATATCATTAGGAGATACAAACTATTCATTCAGACATCATATGTTTAAATATAAAAGCTGGATACATTTAATATTTACACACAGACCAACTCTGAAATGTAATCTGGAGCCACGAAGAGCCTTTAAAAGTAATCAATCAAATATTTACAATCAATCCTAAAACAAACATCTGAACTGATATCTCTGCTTCATTACAGCAGTTTAAATATTTTATAGGGTTATTTTTATTTCAGCTACTTCAAATAACAGCAGAGCTACAGTTTGATATTTGAGAGAGGATGAAACACCTGAACAATATATGTTTCTACGGTTACGCTGTGTTTACCTTCATGGAGACAACAGGTTCAATTTGAGTGTAGCTGGAAGACGAATTTCAAAATGTGTAAATAACATCTTATAATAAAATTTGATATCATAGTTTAACCTCAGTAAGTTACCTGTCTGTACACATAATAAACCAAATTATGACTGTTTCATATTTCCAGCCAACACGTCGTCATTATTTCATTATTTCTACTTAGCTGCTCTGCTGAGTGCCGACTTGAACAAAATCCACAGATGACTGTTCAGTTTGTTTTCAGTTAACAGACTTAAGTGAAGATGAGAAAATCCAGATCCAGACTCTGGTCCAGATGGATCATCAGGATACAGCTGATCCTCTCTCAACACACTCCTGGATGTTCACTCACACTGACTGAGATCATCACCATCTGAGGAGAGAAGAAGAAACAACAGAGGTCATGAATCAGTGTTTGGTGAGACTCACTTCATCAGCTGTCAGTCCGTGATGCAGCACATCCAGCATAAAGAGCAGCAGGACTTCAGTCCTGTTCAGAGCAGAAGTGGAGCAGCTGTGCAGCGTAGCCAGCTTCCTTTCAGCTCTCATGTTAACGTGTTGGATTGAACACGCTGAGCTCCAAGATCACACACCTGCAGACACTTTTAGCATCACGTGTGTTTACTCTGCAGATTTCAGTGAAGTACACAGAGGAAACAAACAGCTGAGAGTCATGAACACATCATTACTGCAGAAAGTCACTCATCAGTTTACTGATAGATTTACTCTTGATATATGTCATAAAGTTTAAAAGCTGCAGAGTCTCTGTAGGATCTGAAGCTCTTTCCTGCTGTTAAATCATCACATGACAATCAGTCAGAGCTCTGAACTAAACACCTGCTGTGAGTCCTGGACTTCAGCAGGTTCAGCTCTGTGTAAAGACCTCATGGTTACTAAACGTAATGATGCTTCTGTGATTTGCAGGCTGCAGTCAGACTGATCTTTGAGCTCTGACCAAGATGAACTGATCAATTGTTTAGTGTTGAGATGAGAGAACAAACACTTTGAGATCAGATTTGATGGAACAACAGTTTGATGATGAGGACCAGTGTCTCTATACATCTTGTAAGACTGTCAGCTGGAATCCAGCTTTATTTCCTGCAGACATGAACACAACAACAACAACAGTCGTCTTCACATCGACTCAAACACATGATCACAACAAGCTTCTGGCTGATCTGATTGGCTGACTGTTCTCTGTCTCTCTGTGTTTCTGTCCAATCCTGAAGCCTGTCACCATCCTCCTCTCACAGCTTCACTGAAGAAAGCAGCGACTGAGAAGGTTGGAGGTTCACCAGGAAATACTGGATCTCTGCTTTGATACGAACTGTGTTTAATACAAGACTGATGAAACAAACCAACTGACCTCAGAGTCTCCAGTTTACAGTTTGGACTCTTCTTAAGATCACACAGCAGCTTCACTCCTGAATCCTTCAGGTTGTTGTCACTCAGATCCAGTTCTCTCAGATGGGAGGGGTTGGACTTCAGAGCTGAGACCAGAGAATCACAGCTGATCTCTGACAAACTGCAGCTCCACAATCTAAATAAAGAATAAATGATGTAGATAAACATTAATTTATAACCAATCAGATGTGTTTAGGTTTTATATGTTGAAACACAATAAAAGATAAACTTTAAACATATATCTGTAATAATAATGTTAGTAAACTTGATCAGTTTCAAACTGATATTTGTTGAGAGGATCTTCTGTATACAGATGTGACTCTTTACCAATAATGATAAAAGAGGTGCTGCACACTTCAACATGTTTATGAGCTATAAACTAAATGATATGACTGTACTGATGAAACACATCAGTTGTGGTGTTAATGTTGACAGTGACACCACATTTATAAAAGACTGTTTTTGATGGCTTGAAAATGTCTCAACATGTTATCTGGTGTTTGAAATCAGACGTGAAGTTACAGGACCAATGCTGACGTAGAGTGGACCGTTTGGGAGATCTGAGTCATGAAACTTATAGAAATGGTAGAATAATAACGTCCACCTCCTCCGACCGTGATCATGTTTAAATATGTTAAAACTGTGTTTATGTTCAGTTAAAAGAGTTAAACTCAGACAGGATTATTTAAAATGCTCTGTGTTGGCTGAAGCTCCAGTTAGATACTGAGGCTAGTCAGTTAGCCAGGTGAACCAAAGCTTCAGACGACTGCAGCTGGATAAATTAGATTCAATAGTTGAACATTAAGATCAAGAATAGTAACAGACAGTCAGTGAACTGACCCCAGAGTCTCCAGTTTACAGTTTGGACTCTCCAGAAAATCACACAGCAGCTTCACTCCTGAATCCTGCAGGGTGTTGTAACTCAGATCCAGATGTCTCAGATGGGAGGGGTTGGACTTCAGAGCTGAGACCAGAGAATCACAGCTGATCTCTGACAACCTGCAGTAAATCAATCTGAATAAAGAATAAATGATGTCACTTTAGAAAACAACGTTCATGGTTGAAATCATTCAATGTTTCATGATCTGTTCAGAGCTGAAGAAGGTTTTGAATGTAGAAGTTTAGAAGATGGAAACTCCAAACACCTGAACCCAACAGGATGCAGGTTAAAACTGTCAAATACAAACAGTGATAAAGAGCTCTTATTAATATTAATTAATTAATTAACATGCTGCTACTTCAATAAAGACACAGTGAATAAAACATGATTAAATCATGACATCTATATTTTTATGTCTACATGTGCAAAACAGAATAATAATAGACCTGCATCACTTGCACAGACATCATCATTATGCACATTTAGAAACATGAACGCCATCCCATAAAGCAACACATGGACTGTCAGTACCTGCTGTTTTACCTTCATCACTTTGAGCACAGACAGCAGAAACTGGACGTCTGCTCATTAGTTAATCTACTGGTTGTATTTGTGTTGACATCAGTGTGATACCTGCAGACTGCTGCTGGCTGGCGTCAGCTCCCCAGCAGGTAGAGACAGACTGAATACAGTAGAATCTCAACACTGTTCAGTTCACTTCTACTGTTTCACATCTCATAGTCAGAGATAATATCTCTTTACCAAACACAAACCGACAGCTCAGATCAGTGAGTGGAGTCTTTTTTCTGTCTGTTCCTCTTGTAGATGTGATCTCTAGACCCTCGCTGAGACCGCCAGAGTCAGCTGACCATCCTGAGTCACCACAGTCCTGTAAACTGTAAACTGCAGCGGGTCCACAGACTGAAACTATTCACGTCACGGTTTACGGGACTGTGGTGACTCAAGGCAGCTGATATAGCAGCTAGCATCCACATAACTTTATACTTAAAATAAGATTTTTAAGTAGACATTTTACACACTTTGGTGCTCAATCTCTGGATTTCAAGAATCGATTATTGATCATCCAAATAAGTATTGCACTTAATTGAAAAATATATTTTTTTGTCTAGCCTGAACATTTAGAAGATGGAAACTCCAAACACCTGAACCCAACAGGATGCAGGTTAAAATATATAAAAAGACAAAAACAGAGTTTAACAGGTTCAGAGTGAATTATACAGTGTTGGTTTTCTTGTTATATGAAGGTTTTAAATGTGCAGAAGAAAACAGACTTTCCCATAAAGATACTCAGTGTGGATCAGCATAATATCAGCTTTATGTCTGCAGGTTAATGTCAACACAACATGTCACATCATATTAATCTCAGCACAGAAGTAAATATGGTGTCTGACCTCAGAGTCTCCAGTCTACAGTTTGGACTCTTCAGTCCAGCAGACAGCAGCTTCACTCCTGAATCCTGCAGCTTGTTGTAACTCATGTCCAGGTCTGTCAGATGGGAGGGGTTGGACTTCAGAGCTGAGGCCACAACTTCACAGTGAGTTTCTGAGAGTCCACAGCCAGAAAGTCTGTCATGACACATATTATAACATATGTTACTTTATATTTACATCATGCATTTGATGATGAAACATTTGCTCTTCACATCAGTGGTTCTGGTCATCTTTTTATTCCTTAATGTAACGTGACAGGAGAGATAATAAGAAACAAGAGGAGAGAGAAACAGGGAATGACGTGCAACAAAGGTCCACCGCTGGAATCAAACCACAGACGTTATAAGACATGGATCTTAACCAGCAGGCCACCAGAGCACTGCTAGTTCAGCTGATCATGTCTCACTATGCTTAAATGAAACAATAATCCTCATCAGTCTCTCTCACACCTGCAGACTATCAATCTTTATTTTGCTTTAATCTTGCAGATGAAGGGAGAGAAAATGGAGTCACATTGAGGTTTCCATAATGTGCAGCGTCTGTCTGTGTGATCTGATCTCATGTCTGTCTTCAAGTTAGCATGAAACATGTTGATTAGAAAACTGTTTTTATTGTCCACTATTTTTAATTTGACTCCAGTATATTTTTACTCAGTTCAACTCTGACCAGTTACAGTTGAGAAGGATCATCTGTCAGGATCCTAGTGTTTCCTTGTGTTCCCCTTCCTCTTGTGGGCGTGTGTCTTGTCCTCCCTGTCTTTTGTGTGTGTTTGTCCAGAGCTGGGCGGAGCTGGAGTTGACTACTCACCTGTACACGATCAGCAATCTACAATCAAGCCACCTGTTACTCTCAACCTGCATATAAGCCTGGTTCAGTTCACCACTTATTGTCAGCTTACCTCTGTGGTAGAGAGATGCAAACTGTAATCGTGTTAACTTCCTGAATGCCCTTTCTGTTTTGAGTTCCTGTCCTTGCCTTCTCACCTCCTGGACTCAAAATAACCACCTCTGCACCGCTCCAGCTCCAATCAACACTTATTAAAGACTGCTCTTTTGTAAAACCTTTTCTGTCGTTGTGTTGCTGCATCGTAGGTCCACCTCTTGTGACCCATGACATCATCTCTCTTAACTCTAACCTGCTGCTGTCAGGTTCACATCTGTAAACAGGAACATTTAGTGACTGTTGACAATCACAAATGAAACAAATGAGTTGACAATATTAGACCTGTAATGATTAAATATTAATTAAATATTCAGAAGTGGACTCGTGGTTTTGTTGTTTTTAAATTGTTCATGGACTGTTTGTGGGTTTCTGTTTTCCTCCACACCTGCCCTTCATCACCCTCATCAGTCCTGTCCTGTCCCCTGTGTTTTCCCCAACCAATCAGCTCCTTCCTTTTGTGTTAACCCACTCACCTGTGCTACATTTCATGAGTAGTTGTGCCTGTATTTCAGTCTGGATTTTCTGCTGCTTGTCAGACCCTCGGTTTGGTTTGGTTTTGTTCTGCTAGTGTCGTCATGTATGTCCTGATTCGGTTCGGTCTGTTCTAGTTTGTACCGTTGTGTCTTACTATGTGGTCCTGTTTCTACTCCTGGAATAAATATTCTTCAGTTCGTGCTACCTCTGTCTCTTTTGTCCACTCACACAAACATCAAAAAGTTGATATCAGGGTGTCAGCATTTAAAATATAACACTGACCTATAATGTGTGTAAGATCTCTTTAAACAGTCTGAATTCTACCATCCTGCTCTTATATCATCAGACCTCATTTCCTGCTACTGCTCTTCTCTAAACCAAGAACAGAAACACCTGAGTGTGTTTTGTCTCATATGACCAGTAGTTTAGCATTAGGAAGCTAATGTTGGTTAATGTTAGCAAACTTTACATATTGTTGTATAAGTGACGTCAGTGAATCAGTTTGCTGAGTTGCTGATCCTCTGTGTTCACTATGAAGAGGCTCAGAAAACATCAAGAAGAAAATGATGGTGAAAGTGATTCTCACTGACTTCAGAAATCACATCTGGAAAATGATACAGTTCTTATTTTAAACTCTTAATCACAGTGATAAAAACATCTGGACTTACTCAGCCTTTCTGCAGTTCCTCACAGCTGGGATCAGTCTCAGTCGTCCCTGGTCTGATGTTTTGTACTTGTTCAGGTCCAACTCATCCAGAACCTCTGACATCTGCAGCATGTAGGCCAGACCTGAGCAGTGGATCTCAGAGAGTTCCTTCTCTGATCGGTTCTCTGACTTCAGGAACTCTTGGATCTCCTGATGTACTGAGCGGTCGTTCATCTCCATCAGACAGTGGAAGATGTTGATGCTTCTGTCAGGAGAGATATCATCAGTGTTCATCTCCTTCAGGTTGTTGATGACTCTCTGGATGATTTTTGACCTGTTCTTTTTCCGACCCAGCAGGCCTTCTAACAGACTCTGGTTGGACTCCAGAGAGAGGCCATGAAGGAAGCGAACAAACAGGTCCAGGTGGCCATTTTCACTGTCGAGAGATTTCTTCATGGCTCCATTGAGGAAGTCATTCAGAGATGAGTCACTGCTATCATTGTTTCTGAAATTAGCAGTAATCTTAAGGACAGACTTTGGTTTTGGTTTCCTGTGTTTGTACTCTTCTCCCAGGAATTCCTCCAGTACCTCTGTCTTCCTGTTGGTGTAACAGTACTTCATGTAGACTGCAGCCAGAAACTCCTGAACACTCAGATGAACAAAGCAGTAGACTGTTTTCTGGAAGATCACACTCTCTGTTTTGAAGATCTGTGTACAAACTCCTGAACACACCGAGGCCTCTGTGACATCCAGACCACACTGCTCCAGGTCTTCTTGGTAGAACATGATGTTTCCTTCCTCCAGTTGTTCAAACGCCAGCCTCCCCAGCTTCACAAGAACTTTCCTGTCAGCCTCCGTCAGCTTCTGTGGACTTGTCTCATGTCCCTTATTGTACTTTTTCTTCTTCCTCTTGGTTTGAACCAACAGGAAGTGTGAGTACATGTCAGTCAGGGTCTTGGGCAGCTCTCCTCTCTGGTCTGTAGTCAACATGTCCTCCAGAACTGTAGCAGTGATCCAGCAGAAGACTGGGATGTGACACATGATGTGGAGGCTCCTGGATGTCTCAATGTGGGAGATGATTCTAGTGCACAGCTCTTGATCACTGAACCTCCTCCTGAAGTACTCCTCCTTCTGGGCGTCAGTGAAGCCTCGTACTTCTGTTACCCTGTCAACACAGGTAGGAGGGATCTGACTGGCTGCTGCAGGTCGGGAGGTGATCCAGACGAGAGCCGAGGGAAGCAGCTTCCCCTCTATGAGGTTCGTCAACAGCACGTTGACTGATGACTTCTGTGTGACATCAGACACGACCTTCCTGTTGTTGAAGTCCAGTGAAAGTCTGCTTTCATCCAGGCCGTCAAAGATGAACAGAAGTTTACAGACAGCGAGCTGCTCTGCTGTGACCTTCTGTAACGTTGGATGGAAAACATGGATCAGCATGAGGAGACTGTACCGCTCATCTCTGATCAGGTTCAGCTCCCTGAACGACAGCAGAATCACCAGACGAACATCTTGGTTTTCCAAACCTTCTGCCCAGTCCAGAGTGAACTTCTGCACTGAGAAGGTTTTTCCAACACCAGCGACGCCGCACGTCAGAACCACTCTGATGTGTTTCTGTTGGTCAGAGAAGACTTTAAAGATGTCGTGACACCTGATTGGAGCGTCATGGAGGGTCTTCATCCTGGACGCTGTCTCAAGCTGCTTCACCTCATGTTGGGTATTAACGTCTTCACTCTTTCCCTCTGTGATGTAGAGCTCAGTGTAGATCCTGTTGAGGAGGGTTTCACTTCCTGCTTCATCGGTTCCTTCAGTCACATGTTCACATCTCCTCCTCAGACTGATCTTATGTTCATCTAAAACCTCCTGCAGACCACTTCCTGCCGAAAGAGAAGAAAAGGTAGAATTAAAAATAAATATGTGTCACTGTGTTAGTTTTCAGTAGGACAGAGGAGGTGGATTCCTGTTTTCAGAGATGATGATCAGACACATGTTCAGTCTTACTTTGTTCAGAGCTGCTCTGACTGTCTGTCTGCAGTCCAGGTCTTGTTCTGGATCTTTCTGCACACTGGGGACAAGAGGCGTCTCCTGGTGGAGCAGACTGGTCCCAGTATGAGGTGATGCACTGTCTGCAGAACCAGTGTCCACAGCTGGTAGAGACCAGATCCTTTAGGACGACCTGACACAAAGAACAGCAGGACAGCTGCTCCTCCACAGAAACACCTCTCCTCTTCCTCTCTCTGTGGACATGAACACGTTCTTTATGTCACATGACATTAGTGGAGGCCAACACACAGCTCACAAGCTGCATGCAGCTGTTTCCCTACATAAACAGTCCAGACTGTATTTGAAGATCTGTGTTCTTACATCTGTGGGCTTCAGCAAATTCACATTCAATTTATTTAACTAGAACAATCTTGTATTGTTAAGATTTATTAAATATATATTTATTGATCAACAAGTACTGAAGTGGTCTTATTTAAAACAACCCTGGACTTAAAGGGAGGGTTCAGTACGTATTAAGCTCATGTCAGACTTTTAACATATTTTGACAAATTAACAATAAAAACATCAGATATAATTATAAATGAGTTATTTTCACTTCAATGAGAGATTAGACTTTTATTTTAACTAAATGTTCTCATTTAAATTGGGGCAGTATATATTAAACATGTCTGAAAAGTGGATTTGGTGGGTTTAATAAGGACGTTTACTCTACATGAAGATCTGCTCTAGATTACAGCTGAATAGAAGCTACTTCATTATTTCTGTCCACTGTGTTTCCTTCATATCTACACTACAACCTTAATGAAACCGTCTCACTCAATCATCTTCAGCTCAGTTTACAGTAGAAACTCTTACTTTGTGTTTGAGGGTCTGAAGTTTATAATATCATCTTTGGAGAAGTTACTCTTCATAGACACACAGCTGGATATTAGAGACTCTGCTCTGTCCTCCTCTTCCTCCACAAGATTCATCTTCTGGAGTCTGAAACACACACACACACACACACACACAGTTTAATAAATCCAGTCCTTCCTCTCAAGTTAGCAGCTTCTTATTATTTTACTTTAGTTTAACTTCAACCATGTGTGTTTTCTGCCATCACAGAGATAAACTTTGACGCTGATCAACATCACTGTGAGGACGCAGAAACCAGGAAAACAAACCAGGAAACAACGTCTGAAGACGTCAACACTGATCTCTGATTCTTCTGACACAATTTTATTTATCTAAACAATTAATCCCAAAATAATCATCAGGTTGATCAATAATAACAGTAATCATCATTTGCAGTCCTGATATTAACACTCACCCTGCTGTGAACATGTTGTTCTCTTCTGTCTGCATTAAAATGGCGTCTGTACAAAGTTTTACTTTCACTTTCACTTCCTGCCTGTCTGCATTTACTGGAAATCATGTGACTGTGTGTGTGTGTGTGTGTGTGTGTGAACCATGTAAATACGTTCACTTAGTCACATGTGAGTTGCCTCCAGTTTGAAGATATAACACACGTCCTCATAACAAATCATTAAACTCAGCTGTAGTGGAGCATTTAGCAGCTAAAGAGTCAGATATTTCCCTCAGGAGTTGGTAAAACAGGACTGGGCAATAAATCAATATTATATCAATACAGTGATATAGCTATCATTAGAATTTGGGTACCATAATATTATAGTATATTTCTTGCATGGCCACATGTTACTCCCATTGAAAACATTGTGATTCCTGCCAGTAAGCCAATATCAATGTGAAATCCATAGATGAACTAATAATAGTATTAATAAATGTATTTTTTGGTACGTATTAAGCTCATGTAGCATTTTCTTATGCATGCTTGGTAATATTCTGGCAGAATTTAGCATGACGACCAACTTAAATATTTCACTAAATGTCCAACTGCAGCACATCAAAGCAGTTTTGTAATGAAATACGGGCTTAAATCACATTATTTACAAGAGTTATTATTTACAGTGTCAACAAACTGTCAACAAGTGTGAACATATCAGTAGGCTGCATATATTATTATAGGCACATATAGTATTTGGTTGCCCAAAACTAAGTATCTCACATAAACTACTAATGAAGAATATCATACTGAGTGAGAATGAAGTATCAACATTTATGGATGGTCCTGGATTAAGTTTGACTCCACCATGTGGTGGTGTGGTTCCCTACATAAACAGTCCAGACTGTATTTGAACACTTACACATCTGTGTTCAGATGTGATTCAGTTTAAAATAAAATAATATATTCTACAATTACAATGGTTCAAATGTAATTAGACACAACAAATCACCAGCAAAGACAGAGAAGAAGAAGACTGAAAGACAGCAAACATGGATGTAAACAACTCAGGATTTAAAATACTCAGTATAGATGTATTTTATATAGTTATTTAAATGCTATTCACGTAGAATAAAATATTCTTTTTTTGAGCCTGTGAATATTCTCATTCATCCAGGTCATAGTTATCTCAAGGAGATTAAATCGATCGCAACTGGACTTGGTTATTTGTCTTTGAAGACGTTTCACCTCTCATCCAAGAGGCTTCATCAGTTCATGCTCGCTTGACTAGGCTGGGACTAGTCCAACTAGCTGGTGTAGAAACCCAGGTATTTAACCTCTGTGGAGGCAGTCACATGACCAGTGATGTCATTGGCTCATTAACACTCCATGTGCCCAACGACAGTCGCTTAGTGACAGTCGTTGGGGGTGGTGAAAGTTAGTTTCGACTTCGTTAGTGTTCTATTGTGTTATAACGACAGTCGTTAGAGTCACATGGGGCCTTTTGTGAATGGCTGTTGTTCTTAGAGGCTAAGTTGCTGAATCTCCTGGGAAGAGATGAAAGGGCAGCATTGTAAATTGGAGATAGATGGTGTCTCAGACCTCCTCCTCTGTTTAGGGATGGTTTTTCTAATTTCACATAGATGGCTTCTTTTACCCCTCTTTCAAACCATCTATCCTCTCTGTCCAGGATGTGAACATTGTTGTCATCAAAGGAGTGAGCTTTCTCCTTGAGGTGTAGGTAGACAGCAGAGTCTAGGCCTGAGGAGTTGGACCTCCGTTGTTGGTACATGCGCTTGTGCAATGGTTGCTTAGTTTCCCCAATGTAGAGGTCTTTGCATTCCTCATTGCACTGTACTGCATACACCAGATTGTTTTTCTGAGTGTGTGGTGTTCTGTCTTTGGGGTGAACCAGTCTCTGTCTGAGTGTGTTGCTGGGTTTGAAATACACAGGGATACGGTGCTTATTAAAGATCCTCCTGAGTTTCTCTGATACCCCAGATACATATGGAATGACTATGTTGTTTCTTTTGTCTTGTTTTTCTTTCTCAACCCCCTTGTTGGTGTTTTTTCTGGAGCCATCTGCAGTTTTCACAAAGGCCCAATTGGGATAACCACAAGTTTTGAGGGCATCCCTCAGGTGCTCATGTTCTTCCCCTTGTGTCTGTGAGCTGGTGGGTACATTATCAGCCCTGTGTTGCAGGGTCCTGATAACACCAAGCTTGTGTTCCAGTGGGTGGTGTGAGTCGAAAAGGAGATATTGGTCTGTGTGTGTGGGTTTCCTGTATACCCCAATGTGGAGGCTCCTGTCTTTTTCAATATGGACGTCACAGTCTAAGAAGGGCAAACTGTTGTCCTTAACATCTTCTCTGGTGAACTGTTTCTGTCCACTGAGTTGATGTGTTCAGTAAAGGCTTGCACTTCTTGGGTTTTGATCTTGACCCATGTGTCATCCACATATCTGAACCAGTGGCTCTGTGTTACTCCTTTAAAGGAGCTCAGGGCCCTGCGTTCCACCTCCTCCATGTACAGATTGGCCACAATGGGGGATACTGGGGAACCCATGGCACAGCCATGTTTCTGTCTGTAAAATTTGCCATTAAACTGGAAATATGTGGTGTTGAGGCATAAATCCAGAAGTAGGCATATCTATTAATTTATTCTTGTTTTGACCATAAATTCACTGATGTTCCCTTTAAGTCCACTTGACTGTGTTTCTATGTGGATTTCTTCCTTTTGACCTTTGAACTATTTTCCTCCCTAATTTTGTCACCTGGTGAATCAGCTCCATAATTCAGATCATTAATACCCATATTTAATTATCAATAGATTAAATAGAACAATCTTGTATTGTTAAGATTTATTAAATATATATTTATTGATCAACAAGTACTGAAGTGGTCTTATTTAAAACAACCCTGGACTTAAAGGGAGGGTTCAGTACGTATTAAGCTCATGTCAGACTTTTAACATATATTGACAAATTAACAATAAAAACATCAGATATAATTATAAATGAGTTATTTTCACTTCAATGAGAGATTAGACTTTTATTTTAACTAAATGTTCTCATTTAAATTGGGGCAGTATATATTAAACATGTCTGAAAAGTGGATTTGGTGGGTTTAATAAGGACGTTTACTCTACATGAAGATCTGCTCTAGATTACAGCTGAATAGAAGCTACTTCATTATTTCTGTCCACTGTGTTTCCTTCATATCTACACTACAACCTTAATGAAACCGTCTCACTCAATCATCTTCAGCTCAGTTTACAGTAGAAACTCTTACTTTGTGTTTAAGGGTCTGAAGTTTATAATATCATCTTTGGAGAAGTCACTCTTCATAGACAGACAGCTGGATGTTAGAGACTCTGCTCTGTCCTCCTCTTCCTCCACAAGATTCATGTTCTGGAGTCTGAGACACACACACACACACACACACACACACACACAGTTTAATAAATCCAGTCCTTCCTCTCAAGGTAGCAGCTTCTTATTATTTTACTTTAGTTTAACTTCAACCATGTGTGTTTTCTGCCATCACAGAGATAAACTTTGACGCTGATCAACATCACTGTGAGGACGCAGAAACCAGGAAAACAAACCAGGAAACAACGTCTGAAGACGTCAACACTGATCTCTGATTCTTCTGACACAATTTTATTTATCTAAACAATTAATCCCAAAATAATCATCAGGTTGATCAATAATAACAGTAATCATCATTTGCAGTCCTGATATTAACACTCACCCTGCTGTGAACATGTTGTTCTCTTCTGTCTGCATTAAAATGGCGTCTGTACAAAGTTTTACTTTCACTTCCTGCCTGTCTGCATTTACTGGAAATCATGTGACTGTGTGTGTGTGTGTGTGTGTGTGTGTGTGTGTGTGTGTGTGAGAGAGAGAGAACCATGTAAATATGTTCACTTAGTCACATGTGAGTTGCCTCCAGTTTGAAGATATAACACACGTCCTCATAACAAATCATTAAACTCAGCTGTAGTGGAGCATTTAGCAGCTAAAGAGTCAGATATTTCCCTCAGGAGTTGGTAAAACAGGACTGGGCAATAAATCAATATTATATCAATACAGTGATATAGCTATCATTAGAATTTGGGTACCATAATATTATAGTATATTTCTTGCATGGCCACATGTTACTCCCATTGAAAACATTGTGATTCCTGCCAGTAAGCCAATATCAATGTGAAATCCATAGATGAACTAATAATAGTATTAATAAATGTATTTTTTGGTACGTATTAAGCTCATGTAGCATTTTCTTATGCATGCTTGGTAATATTCTGGCAGAATTTAGCATGACGACCAACTTAAATATTTCACTAAATGTCCAACTGCAGCACATCAAAGCAGTTTTGTAATGAAATACGGGCTTAAATCACATTATTTACAAGAGTTATTATTTACAGTGTCAACAAACTGTCAACAAGTGTGAACATATCAGTAGGCTGCATATATTATTATAGGCACATATAGTATTTGGTTGCCCAAAACTAAGCATCTCACATAAACTACTAATGAAGAATATCATACTGAGTGAGAATGAAGTATCAACATTTATGGATGGTCCTGGATTAAGTTTGACTCCACCATGTGGTGGTGTGGTTCCCTACATAAACAGTCCAGACTGTATTTGAACACTTACACATCTGTGTTCAGATGTGATTCAGTTTAAAATAAAATAATATATTCTACAATTACAATGGTTCAAATGTAATTAGACACAACAAATCACCAGCAAAGACAGAGAAGAAGAAGAAGACTGAAAGACAGCAAACATGGATGTAAACAACTCAGGATTTAAAATACTCAGTAGATGTATTTTATATAGTTATTTTAATGCTATTCACGTAGAATAAAATATTCTTTTTTGAGCCTGTGAATATTCTCATTCATCCAGGTCATAGTTATCTCAAGGAGATTAAATCGATCGCAACTGGACTTGGTTATTTGTCTTTGAAGACGTTTCACCTCTCATCCAAGAGGCTTCATCAGTTCATGCTCGCTTGACTAGGCTGGGACTAGTCCAACTAGCTGGTGTAGAAACCCAGGTATTTAACCTCTGTGGAGGCAGTCACATGACCAGTGATGTCATTGGCTCATTAACACTCCATGTGCCCAACGACAGTCATTTAGTGACAGTCGTTGGGGGTGGTGAAAGTTAGTTTCGACTTCGTTAGTGTTCTATTGTGTTATAACGACAGTCGTTAGAGTCACATGGGGCCTTTTGTGAATGGCTGTTGTTCTTAGAGGCTAAGTTGCTGAATCTCCTGGGAATAGATGAAAGGGTAGCATTGTAAATTGGAGATAGATGGTGTCTCAGACCTCCTCCTCTGTTTAGGGATGGTTTTTCTAATTTCACATAGATGGCTTCTTTTACCCCTCTTTCAAACCATCTATCCTCTCTGTCCAGGATGTGAACATTGTTGTCATCAAAGGAGTGAGCTTTCTCCTTGAGGTGTAAGTAGACTGCAGAGTCTAGGCCTGAGGAGTTGGACCTCTGGTGTTGGTACATGCGCTTGTGCAATGGTTGCTTAGTTTCCCCAATGTAGAGGTCTTTGCATTCCTCATTGCACTGTACTGCATACACCAGATTGTTTTTCTGAGTGTGTGGTGTTCTGTCTTTGGGGTGAACCAGTCTCTGTCTGAGTGTGTTGCTGGGTTTGAAACACACAGGGATACGGTGCTTATTAAAGATCCTCCTGAGTTTCTCTGATACCCCAGATACATATGGAATGACTATGTTGTTTCTTTTGTCTTGTTTTTCTTTCTCAACCCCCTTGTTGGTGTTTTTTCTGGAGCCAGCTGCAGTTTTCACAAAGGCCCAATTGGGATAACCACAAGTTTTGAGGGCATCCCTCAGATGCTCATGTTCTTCCCCTTGTGCCTGTGAGCTGGTGGGTACATTATCAGCCCTGTGTTGCAGGGTTCTGATAACACCAAGCTTGTGTTCCAGTGGGTGGTGTGAGTCGAAAAGGAGATATTGGTCTGTGTGTGTGGGTTTCATGTATACCCCAATGTGGAGGCTCCTGTCTTTTTCAATATGGACGTCACAGTCTAAGAAGGGCAAACTGTTGTCCTTAACATCTTCTCTGGTGAACTTGATGTTTCTGTCCACTGAGTTGATGTGTTCAGTAAAGGCTTGCACTTCTTGGGTTTTGATCTTGACCCATGTGTCATCTACATATCTGAACCAGTGGCTCGGTGTTACTCCTTTAAAGGAGCTCAGGGCCCTGCGTTCCATCTCCTCCATGTACAGATTGGCCACAATGGGGGATACTGGGGAACCCATGGCACAGCCATGTTTCTGTCTGTACAATTTGCCATTAAACTGGAAATATGTGGTGTTGAGGCATAAATCCAGAAGTAGGCATATCTATTTATTTACTCTTGTTTTGACCATAAATTCACTGATGTTCCCTCTAAGTCCACTTGACTGTGTTTCTATGTGGATTTCTTCCTTTTGACCTTTGAACTATTTTCCTCCCTAATTTTGTCACCTGATGAATCAGCTCCATAATTCAGATCATTAATACCCATATTTAATTATCAATAGATTAACTAGAACAATCTTGTATTGTTAAGATTTATTAAATATATATTTATTGATCAACAAGTACTGAAGTGGTCTTATTTAAAACAACCCTGGACTTAAAGGGAGGGTTCAGTACGTATTAAGCTCATGTCAGACTTTTAACATATTTTGACAAATTAACAATAAAAACATCAGATATAATTATAAATGAGTTATTTTCACTTCAATGAGAGATTTTTATTTTAACTAAATGTTCTCATTTAAATTGGGGCAGTATATATTAAACATGTCTGAAAAGTGGATTTGGTGGGTTTAATAAGGACGTTTACTCTACATGAAGATCTGCTCTAGATTACAGCTGAATAGAAGCTACTTCATTATTTCTGTCCACTGTGTTTCCTTCATATCTACACTACAACCTTAATGAAACCGTCTCACTCAATCATCTTCAGCTCAGTTTACAGTAGAAACTCTTACTTTGTGTTTGAGGGTCTGAAGTTTATAATATCATCTTTGGAGAAGTTACTCTTCATAGACACACAGCTGGATATTAGAGACTCTGCTCTGTCCTCCTCTTCCTCCACAAGATTCATCTTCTGGAGTCTGAAACACACACACACACACACACACACAGTTTAATAAATCCAGTCCTTCCTCTCAAGTTAGCAGCTTCTTATTATTTTACTTTAGTTTAACTTCAACCATGTGTGTTTTCTGCCATCACAGAGATAAACTTTGACGCTGATCAACATCACTGTGAGGACGCAGAAACCAGGAAAACAAACCAGGAAACAACGTCTGAAGACGTCAACACTGATCTCTGATTCTTCTGACACTATTTTATTTATCTAAACAATTAATCCCAAAATAATCAATTATCAGGTTGATCAATAATAACAGTAATCATCATTTGCAGTCCTGATATTAACACTCACCCTGCTGTGAACATGTTGTTCTCTTCTGTCTGCATTAAAATGGCGTCTGTACAAAGTTTTACTTTCACTTCCTGTCTGTCTGCATTTACTGGAAATCATGTGAGTGTGTGTGTGTGTGTGTGTGTTTGTGCGTGTGTGTGTGTGTGTGTGTGACTGTGTGTGTGTATGTGTGTGTGTGTGTGTGACTGTGTGTGTGTATGTGTGTGTGTGTGTGACTGTGTATGTGTGTGTGTGTGTGTGTGTGTGTGTGTGTGTGTGTGTGTGTATGTGTGTGTGTGTGTGTGTTTGTGGTTGTGTGTGTGTGTACCACAGAAATATGTTCACTTAGTCACTTAGCTAAACATCCAGGTGCTAAATAGCTCGATAGCTTGATCACAACTAGATAAATATTACAGCAATCTGGGAAATTGTTGTTTTAAATCATACATGGAAAAACTGTGAACCCGCCCTTTAAGTTTATAACCAGAGAGAACCAGGAGGTGGCGGTAATGCAACATGAAGAAGAAGAAGAAGAAGAAGAAGAAGAAGAAGAAGAAGAAGAAGAAGAAGAAGAAGAAGCGTCACTTCCTCCCAAAACAAGAAGAGGATCAGTGAGGAAAGAAGGAGTCTGAATAGTGATATTTATGATGAAACATGTAATTAGAAATGTCCTTGTGTGTTTTCAGCAGGTGAGTTTTCCTACTGATGCTAACACATTTCTGCTGAGCTACAACATAATGAAGAGCATCATATTAACTTTGGAAACCTGGAAAATATTCATAATGTTTTATTTCCGGTGGGTGTAACCGGCAAAAATTAATCATCTCGGTACGTTAATTATTAAAAAGAATTACTAAAACAGGAATATCGATAATATGAATACATGACAGACAACGTTAGCTACACAGCTGTTAGCATGCTGTGGCTAGCTTAAGTTAGCTGAGCTAATTATCGTCTAATGCTAATAATTATGTTTCTGTACCTTTATTGTTATATCAAACATACCGACTGTATTCATATTAAAACTTTGACTTTTTGAGGTTAAAAGCTGGAAGTAGGTGTGTATCCGGTTAGTGATGCTAACACAAAAACAAGACCAGTAAGAAAATACAGTAATAATTACACAAAGTACAATATTACCCTCTGAAATGTATACAGTAGCATCACATGGAAATACTCAAGTAAAGTACTATCAAGGTGAATCTATGAATATGCAATTATTGATTATTTGTAAAACTGTTTATTCTCAGTGTTTGTGTGCTGATAGTTTTAAGTTTCTATATCACAGTAATATTTCCTTCAGCTTTATGTCAGCTTGTTTCTGTCACCGTGAACAGATAACGGTTCGACTGTAGTTATGTTGTACAGTAACAGCTCAACGTTTATGTCTGCTGTCTGCAGAGATGTGACCCACAGGGAAAACAGCTGGTGAGTCCTGGTGCTGCTGGACGGGAGGAGATGATGTCATAGAGTAGAGATACTTTAAAGTAAGTACACATCATCCTGACATCGTATCATATCTCACTCATTTATTTTTCTTCTTTATTTCCGTCACAGTTCCAGTTTATCTCATCACAAACATGGTACAAGTGCTTCAGTGTCAGTTAAACGTTAGCAAGCACACTTTAATTTTACAAGTAATGAGGTAGCACATTAAAATACAGCTGCAGTGACAGATAATCAATTAGTTATCGACTATCAGATTAATCACTAAATATTTTCTGAGTTTTTAGTCATTTTAGCCAAATTCTTTGATTCCAGCTTCTCAAAGTTTGAATATTTCCTGGTTTCTTCAGTCCTCTATGACAGTAAACTGAATATCTTTGTGGACTGTTAGTCGGGACAACTAATTGATTAATTGAGAAAATAATCTACAGATTAATTGATAATGAAAATAATTGCTAGTTGCAGCCTTAAATCAAAAGATAGAGAAGTGAATCATGTCTAATAAAACATTCGCTGACTTTGGCTCAAAATACTGGTTGTTGGCAGCTGCTTTCTAACATCCACGTTAGTAAAAACTCTCTTCCACCTGCCTGCGCTGCATCAGGGCAGAATGTCCTCAGGCCACCGGCTGAGGGATGTGGAGCAGCAGCGCCCCCTGCTGGACGAGGAGGAGGAGGCAACGAGGAATTCCCAAAGTGAGGCAAAGCATCTCTGGTTCATCCAGGACGGCTGTGGCAGGGTGTGTGCCTTCATCACCTGGTTCCTGGTCTTCTTCGCTGACTTCGTGGTCACATTCGTCATGCTGCTGCCCTCCAGGAGCTTCTGGTACGCCGTGGTCAACGGGGTGGTCTTCAACAGCCTGGCTCTGCTGGCGCTGGCCTCACACCTCCGCACCATGCTGACCGACCCGGTGAGGAAGAAAGAATTTGTTTTAAAAATAGAAGCTCTAAGTTAAAACAAAGTCTTGAGATTTTCCCCATTTTACGCTCCCATCGTCTTCTTTTCCTCCTTCCTCTCCTCAGGGAGCCGTTCCTAAAGGAAACGCCACTAAGAAATACATGGAGAGTCTGCAGCTCAAGCCGGGCGAGGTCGTCTACAAATGTCCAAAATGCTGCAGCATCAAACCTGAGCGGGCTCATCACTGCAGGTCAGAGGAGTTCGTACAACCTGGAGGACGTTTAAACATTAACGGGGAAATATTCTATATCTATATTTGTATTCTGGAAAATCTTTGCATGATTTCCAGATAAACAAGATGTTTCATTGATCTTGTCCTGTCGCAGCCCCTCAGTTCAGCCTCTGTCTGAACCTTGTAGCTCCTGTCCTTTAAAGCAACTGAAAGTAGACAAATGTAGGAGAGATACCATAAACAACAAGAACGTGGTGCAACAATGAACTGAGTGCTGAAAGGTTCACACGTTGAGGTGTTGACAGAAGAGTTTTCAGTCATTTCTTAATGTGAGAAGACAGGAAGTAATGCTGCACGTTCTTCTTCTGCAGCATCTGCAAGCGCTGCATCCGCAAGATGGACCACCACTGTCCCTGGGTGAATAACTGTGTCGGGGAGAAGAACCAGCGCTTCTTTGTCCTCTTCACTGTGAGTCAGTTTACAGTCCAGCTACTTCCTGTATCTGACCTGCTTATACAGAGACAACTCCTACATAAACATAAACATCATTTAGTTTTATGGATTATTCTGATTGGTTATACTTTGGCATGACAGCAGACCTGTTAACAGCACAGATATAGACTTACAGAGGATGTATCAGTTGTTGTTGTTGTTGTTGTTGTTGTTGTTGTGTCGATGTTCGGTGAGGTCAACAGAATAATAAGTTTAAAATCAGATCACTGGAGAAAATGGTAAAAAAGTAGTTTATTTGACATTCAGACAATGTTTTTGGCCTAAAAAGAGGATGTTGATGTGACTTCTGATCAGATCACAGACAACATAAGAGACTGTGTCCCAAGAAAAGCTGATGAGAAGTGAAGAGAGATGATGATCATTAGTAGAAAATGTCTTTATGAGACACAGATGATGAAATGGTTCATTATTGCATCACTAAGTGATTTTTTTCTGACTTGCTAGCCTAAACACCTGGAAGCCGCCTGACTCACGAAGCCTCGTCGGTGACAAATGTGTATGTGTGACTAGTTAGAAATGTTAGTTAGATGATAGACCATGAAGTCATTTCACATGTTAATATTTAATATATACGAAATCCAAATGATAAATAATGCACGTTAAAGGCTGGTGATTTTCTATATTTTTCTTTTGTAAATATATGAAAAGACCAAAACCAGCATTGAATTATCTCCCTACAAGTATTATGTGTCATATGTGTTTCTCGTCTGTGCTGTGGACCTTTGCTCTGTATCAGAACAGTGACTCCACATGTCATGAACAACAGTCCAAAACCCAAAGACACAAAATGCAGCAAATATTCAAATTTTGACGGCCTGAAACTATCAATTTGGAGGCATTTTGCTTTAAAAAGTGTGTAAACAGTTAATCAGTAATCATAATAGTTGCTGATTAATTGTCTACAGTTAATTTATTGCGTGTGAGTTTGTTCCTGCTAGAATAGACGTGCATTTTCCTTCAGTTCTTTTACATGCAGGTTTCTGCTGAACCAGCTTGTAGTGTTGCTTTTTCTAACCAGCTGCCTTGTTTTAGTGTCTGCTGACCTTCATCCTTTCAGTCAAAGTGGCCACACAACAGTATCACACCAGCAGAAAGCTTATGTAAAAGCTAATAATATCTGCCATTTACCTTTCTGTCACTTGTTCTGGTCAATTTTCAACCACAACAGACTAAAACTGATGAAAAACTTCATGTTAGACCCGTCAGACATTTTATTCTGTCTGCAGATGTACATCGCTATGATCTCCAGTCACGCTCTGGCTCTCTGTGGATACCAGTTCATCACCTGCATCAGAGTCCAGTGGAGAGGTGAGTCTCTCTTTATATTCAGGTCTCTTTATCTTCTCTATCGATCTCTTTATCACTCATTCAGTGGCATTAAAGATAATATAATTTCTAGAACAATATATCTTGCAACAAAAGTAGTTATCTGAGTGATTTTTCACTTGTTTCTTTTGATGAGTTTAACTGGAAACGATCTCACGTTACTTTGGTGAAACGAGCCGCTGCAGTGACATTAACCTGCAGACATAAAGCTGATATTATGCTGATCCACACTGAGGATCTTTATGGGAAAGTCTGTTTTCTTCTGCACATTTAAAACCTTCATATAACAAGAAAACCAACACTGTATAATTTTTTAAAATCTGACAGTTTTTAACTTGTGTCCTGTTGAGTTCAAATGTTTAGAGTTTCCCACTTCTAAACTTTCGGTCCAGACAAAACGAATTTATGATTAAGCGCGATACTTATTTAAATGATCAATAAATCAAATTATAATCGATTCTTGAAATCTAGAGATTGATCTTTGCGTTTGCTCCTGTACTCAGTAAACTTGTGTATATGTGCATATGTGTTTTGTGTATGCAGTGATTACTTTTTGTAAATGGTTCTGTGAGAGCAACACAATGTGTAAATGTGTAAATCGAGTTATTACAAAAATCCTGTTTTAAGTTTAATAGTGACGTGAATAGTTTCAGTCTGTGGACCCGCTGCAGTTTACAGTTTACAGGACTGTGGTGACTCAGGATGGTCAGCTGACTCTGGCGGTCTCGTAGAACAGTGGTCCCCAACCCCCGGATCAATTGGTATCAGCCCGCACAAGGAATAATTAATTATTTCCGTTTTATGTAATATCTAAGTCTGGACAATCTTTTATTTTGAAAAACCTTAGCGAGTCTTAGCGGGCACACAAACACGCAGAAGCTAAAAGAAAAACAGCTCTATGTGAAAAATTACGGTTTCTTGACATTGACTCCATATTCTCAAATGTTTGAAATGTTCATGAAAATAAAATTTTCTTTATAAATGTATTTGTGGCGTATGTGAATCTTATCTTGAAGGGATATTTAAACGTTACGATAGTTTCCATCTTCTAAACTTCTACATTCAAAACCTTCTTCAGCTCTGAACAGATCATGAAACATTGAATGATTTCAACCATGAACGTTGTTTTCTAAAGTGACATCATTTATTGTTTATTCAGATTGAGGAGCTGCAGGTTGTCAGAGATCAGCTGTGCTTCTCTGGTCTCAGCTCTGAAGTCCAACTCCCATCTGAGAAAACTGGATCTGGATGACAACAAGCTGCAGGATTCAGGAGTGAAGCTGCTGTGTGATTTTCTGGAGAGTCCAAACTGTAAACTGGAGACTCTGAGGTCAGTTGGTTTGATTCATCAGTCTTGTATTAAACACAGTTCGAATCAAAGCAGAGATCCAGTATTTCCTGGTGAACCTCCAACCTTCTCAGTCGCTGCTTTCTTCAGTGAAGCTGTGAGAGGAGGATGGTGACAGGCTTCAGGATTGGACAGAAACACAGAGAGACAGAGAACAGTCAGCCAATCAGATCAGCCAGAAGCTTGTTGTGATCATGTGTTTGAGTCGATGTGAAGACGACTGTTGTTGTTGTGTTCATGTCTGCAGCAAATAAAGCTGGATTCCAGCTGACAGTCTTACAAGATGTATAGAGACACTGGTCCTCATCATCAAACTGTTGTTCCATCAAATCTGATCTCAAAGTGTTTGTTCTCTCATCTCAACACTAAACAATTGATCAGTTCATCTTGGTCAGAGCTCAAAGATCAGTCTGACTGCAGCCTGCAAATCACAGAAGCATCATTACGTTTAGTAACCATGAGGTCTTTACACAGAGCTGAACCTGCTGAAGTCCAGGACTCACAGCAGGTGTTTAGTTCAGAGCTCTGACTGATTGTCATGTGATGATTTAACAGCAGGAAAGAGCTTCAGATCCTACAGAGACTCTGCAGCTTTTAAACTTTATGACATATATCAAGAGTAAATCTATCAGTAAACTGATGAGTGACTTTCTGCAGTAATGATGTGTTCATGACTCTCAGCTGTTTGTTTCCTCTGTGTACTTCACTGAAATCTGCAGAGTAAACACACGTGATGCCAAAAGTGTCTGCAGGTGTGTGATCTTGGAGCTCAGCGTGTTCAATCCAACACGTTAACATGAGAGCTGAAAGGAAGCTGGCTACGCTGCACAGCTGCTCCACTTCTGCTCTGAACAGGACTGAAGTCCTGCTGCTCTTTATGCTGGATGTGCTGCATCACGGACTGACAGCTGATGAAGTGAGTCTCACTAAACACTGATTCATGACCTCTGTTGTTTCTTCTTCTCTCCTCAGTTGGTGATGATCTCAGTCAGAGTGAGTGAACATCCAGGAGTGTGTTGAGAGAGGATCAGCTGTATCCTGATGATCCATCTGGACCAGAGTCTGGATCTGGATTTTCTCATCTTCACTTAAGTCTGTTAACTGAAAACAAACTGAACAGTCATCTGTGGATTTTGTTCAAGTCGGCACTCAGCAGAGCAGCTAAGTAGAAATAATGACGACGTGTTGGCTGGAAATATGAAACAGTCATAATTTGGTTTATTATGTGTACAGACAGGTAACTTACTGAGGTTAAACTATGATATCAAATTTTATTATAAGATGTTATTTACACATTTTGAAATTCGTCTTCCAGCTACACTCAAATTGAACCTGTTGTCTCCATGAAGGTAAACACAGCGTAACCGTAGAAACATATATTGTTCAGGTGTTTCATCCTCTCTCAAATATCAAACTGTAGCTCTGCTGTTATTTGAAGTAGCTGAAATAAAAATAACCCTATAAAATATTTAAACTGCTGTAATGAAGCAGAGATATCAGTTCAGATGTTTGTTTTAGGATCGATTGTAAATATTTGATTGATTACTTTTAAAGGCTCTTCGTGGCTCCAGATTACATTTCAGAGTTGGTCTGTGTGTAAATATTAAATGTATCCAGGTTTTATATTTAAACATATGATGTCTGAATGAATAGTTTGTATCTCCTAATGATATTAAACAAGTTGTTTTATTAGTCTGTAAGTAAACACTGGTTAACCAATCAGATGGCTTTAACAATCACTGTATAATTTAAACTGGGAGCTGATATCATTTGATTGATCTGCATGATCCAGCTCTATCCAATCACATCCTTTACATCTTTCTTTCTACTTTAGAGCAGCACACAGTGATAACTTCATTAAAACATGAAATGTATCTTCTTCACTGTCCAACTCATCTCCAGCTAAACCTCCTGCTGACTTCTGTGTCCTTACAGCTCTTTGAAATATATCTCTGCCTGCAGCAATTTAACAGATGAATTATTCAATAAATAAAGTCATGATTTGCATGAATGCAGCTTGATATAAAGTCATTTTTATCCACTGATCTAACAATTATTCTTGTGTTATATGATGTACATGTTGAATTTGAATCTTCTGTGCATTTTACAGGTGTATTTTCTTCCTGTATGTTTGTGTTGTTTTGTGTAAAGCTTTCTGTAACGCTGCTTTGAGAAGTTTTCTCCACTTCTCAGAGGAGGGTGGTGGGATGATGATGGTGGTGAACAGAGACCAAATTCTACCAGCAGAAACGTGTGGAAATAAATGAACATGCAGCGTTTTTATCGGGTGTCAAGCTTCAGCTTCATGTATAACATCTGTTTTTATTGTTATTTGTTTCCGTCTTTGTGTCTAAATGATCCATATTTCATTGAATCTGTGTTCTTTGGATTTTTGATTTGCTGTAGATCTGTTAGATATTTCATCCTAACCACTGGACCACCAGGACACACCGTCTGAGGTTCTGGTTACAGTTTATTTCCATTATTCTAATAATTTCTTATTAATTTCTTCAATGTTTCCAGCAACAAATTTGGTTTATTTTATAGATTTCCATTTCAACCTGACTTGATATGTATTCATCAGTCATTTATTATTGGAAACTTTATTCTCATGTATGTTGAACTATAGATATTTTTATTTTTTCATGTTTGGCTGACCTGCTGTGAACTGATTAAAAGATTCATTAATTGAAAATGTACCCATTGAACACTGTCTCTGTTTGACCTATAAATCAGTGCTAACGTACTTGGTTCTTTCCAGGAAACTGACTAACTTTAGATCCGATTTCTTTATTTCTTTACTTTATTGCTGAAATCAAGCTCAATATACAAACAAGTAAACAGTTCCACCGAGTGACGATACAAGAAAACAGCAGCCTATACAGACTTAACACACACAACAAGAAGAAATAAATCAATAAAGACATTTTTAAAACTGTGGAGAGGAGAGAGTATCACATACACTTGTTTATTACTCCTCTCTGAACATTAATATTAAACAACAAGGTGACCTGTTAACTGTGTAAACACCTCATACAATAGGCTTAATCAATATTTGGAAACTTGAAATCTGTATGAACTGAATAGTTATTATCAAATGAAATAAGATGGAGCAGCTCCTTGCATTAAATAAACATGTATTTGATCATTATCAGTATGGTTTCTATTGTCAGGAACAATTCTGGATCTGAGTTTATAATCGTGTTAAGAGATGAAATGATTGATCTCATGATAAAATGATTCATAATAATGCAGCAGACTGAAGTTAATGTGATCATGTGACTCATTATCGCTGCTTTGTGTGGTTCGGGGCCCTGCAGCCTTTTCCACTAAGTAAACAATACATGAAACTAACACTCTGCATTTCCTTAGATTAAAGATATTGGTACTGTGATCATTTAACTTAATCAATGATCATTCTCATCTTTTCTCTCTGTCTCCTCCTTTCACTCTTTTAAACATTGCTTTGTTTGAGGTGGAGTTCACACGACACATTTTGACTTATTGAGTATTCGATCCATGCAAGATATTCTGAAGATTATAATTGATCATTGATCACGTCTCATCTCTCCATCTGTCGTTTGTATACAATCTATACAACTCTGTATCAGCTTTTACTATTGATACTGTATCATGTCTCATGTCTCTGTCTGTCCTACAGGGTACTTCGTCTACTGTCCTCATGAAGTATCTGTATTTATGTGAGAGTTTTAGTCTTTGCATTTTAATGCTGAATAATTGTACAGTGAATATAAGATTGTGTACTTGTTACATTAGATGTACTTTATTCATCCCACAATGCGGAAATTTCATTGTTACAGCAGTTATAAAAGAAAGAAAAAAATGTCGAGAAGGTTAACACATAACAGAATAAACAACACAACACAATAAACAATAACAAATCTACCTTCAACCTGGCAATATGCAAAAAAAGAAAAGAAAATTAGGTTTAATGGGGATTCTGTTGTGAAGGGTATACAAGTATTTAGATCAGGGGTCTCAAACTCAATTGACCTGGGGGCCGCTGGAGGCAGAGTCTGGGTAAGGCTGGGCCGCATCAGGATTTCCACAAGAAAAGCGCTGATAAAACATTCCAATGTTCTCAAATGCCTTTATTGTTAACACAAAATAATGAATTAAATAAACAAAAAAATTAAAAATGATCATACAGCAGATACAGACGACTGAAGAAACCACATATTAACTGACTGACTGACTGATTAGAGAAATTAATTATATTTTTATTCAGTTTCAAATGTCTGTATTAATAGTTATTTAACCTTAAACTTTCTGAACATGAATATAATATTAAACCTGAACTGTTCTGAACAAGGCTTCTCCTGCCTACTTCTTGCTGCTAGAGACCTGCAGCGCTTCTTCTCACATAGAAGGAAGAAGCAGTGGAGACCCTCAGTAGGGTTGAAGGTGCTCATCAGTAAGTCTGGACCTGTACTTGGACTTGTTGTTTGTTGCCATGGAGACGTCGACCAATATGGACGCTGCTTCATAGTACACATGAAGCAGCGAGACGCTGTGGATCCGTGTCTGTAAATACGGTGTCAAAACGTCCACTTTTGCCCAGACATGTCTTCTTTTAATGAAATTTATATTCATTTAAAAGTCCGTTTTTCATCCTGCGCTTTGCACAGGCTGTGTGTGTGGCCCCTGCGACTCACACACACGCAGAGAGAGACGACACTCTTCTTCGTGTCCTCCTGGGCAGACTTGTAGCGAAGTGGAGCTTTACAGAGCTGGCGTAACTACTATGCTGCAATCCTCCGATGCGGAACGCGGCGTACTACGGTGATTACACAGAAGCATACCGGGGCCTTGAGAGGGGCTTCACGGCTTCTCCTGCGCACAGCTGAGCCACCGGACAGCCTTGCCGATGTCCCGCCCACCAGAGCCATATACCTAACCGTGATTATATAAACATACCGTATTTTCTGGACTATAAGCCGCTACTTTTTCCCATACTTTGAACCATGCGGCTTATACAGAGATGCAACTTTTCTATAAATTTTTCTTCAGCCCACAGGGGGTTTATAATATTATTACACCCTCACCTCCTCAAAATGGAAAACCCACGAAGAAATTCCTATGAATCTATGATGCATCTTTTAAGTTGAACGCCATCGATCTGGTTATCTGTGAAGGAAACAGAGCGGCTGCATGTAAGCTTGATGTTAATGAATCTATGATGAGACGATATGTGATGAAGATTATCTGAGGCTGTTCAACTCACTGAAGAGGACGACTTCAGTGGCTTCAGTACGCAGAAGAAATAAAGTGACAGTGGTTTGGTGTTCATTAGTTTTAAATGCTCAGGAGGAAGATAAATAGTGACTTGTGGCTTCAGTTCATGTGAGAATGAAGCGACTTTAATAGTTGCGCTTTAACAGTGTGCAGGAGGAAAAGGTGACAGTGATTTGATGTTCAATGGTTTCAGTACGCAGGAGGAAGAAAAATAAAGTAACTTAGTTTTAGTGCACAGGAGGAAGATGAATAAAACCATCAATGACTTTCTGTTTTGTTCAGTTGTTCAGTTCAGGTATATGAATAAACACTTATGTATCGACGTATGTATATATCCGCGGCTTATAGTCCGGTGCGGTTTATATGTGACAAAATATGTATTTCATTCAAATTTTAGTGGGTGCGTCTTATATTTAGGTGCGCTCTATAGTCCGGAAATCACGGTATATAAATGCTCCTCCTTGGCTGCAGTCTGTTTTTGAGCATCAGATGTTGCTGTTGTGCGCTTCCCTCAGCAGAGTTTACGTTTGGTTTGATGGGGATTCTGTTGTGAAGGTCAAGGCCATATGGACCCTTCACCAGGCCCCTGGGTGACCTCCCCCAGGACTATAATCACAAGCATATTTCAATAAGGATAAATTATGATCAAATGTTCAACAAACCAGACTTGGTTGGTTCTGTAGAGCTCTGCATTGTAGCATACTGTGAACATTTTCAATACTTCATCTAACAATCATTGATGAAGACATTTTGATGCACAGATGTTCAATCTCCTTTGTTGAATTTATAGAACTACAAATACCAGTAAATTCACCACTGTCTTGCCAAAACTACTCATTCACATATTGAAGCATAACTAGTGAGTTTCAGGAGCAGGACCACTTTGCAATAGATACCAACCTAAATCTCTCCTTCTCTTTCACTCTCGTATTCTGCGCCTATCGCTCTTATCGCTGTTGTTCTACCACCAGCTATTAGCTGTTTTCTGTCACATTATGCTTTTTTGGAAAGATTTGTTTGAAACCGGCAGAGTGTGCTGGTGTTACGTGCCGTAGTGGGTGTGTGTCTTGTCTTCTGCTCTTGATTACAGGTACCGACCTTTCCCTCTCCACCCTCAATCAGCTGATTGACTGATCAGTGCCGGTAGGCTATAACTGCCTACCGGGTGTCTCAGTGTGTGTGTGATCCCGAGTGGTTCGTGGTGCGTGGTGGTGTGTTTCCAGAGAGAGTGGCTCATTATGTGTGGCGTGTGATCGTTCCTGGCTCTCATCGTGACGTTTGAAGAAGCCTTTACTTTACGTTGTTCAACTTGTGTTTTTGAATAAATCCCTGCACTTGCAGTCGGTCCTTTGTTAATCCCCATTGTTTTGGGTCTTTTCTTTAATTGTTACTTCAGACCACAGCGTTGCGCATACCGGCCTCACAGGAACCTCCACTGACTGACAACTGACTCCCGGCAGTTCCGAGGCCTCCTCTTCTCCATCAGCAGGGCCCCAATTTAGCTTCCCAACTCCAGCAACCAGAGCGGACACAGATACACATCAGTGGTGGTTTCCCGATAAACCTCCCCAAGTGTATAAAACTTCTCAAAGCAGCGTTACAGAAAGCTTTATACAAAACAACACAAACATACAGAAAGAAAATACACCTGTAAAATGCACAGAAGATTCAAATTCAACATGTTCATCATATAAAACAACAATTGTTAGATCAGTGGATAAAAAAGACTTAAAAAGACACGATATAAAGGAAGATAATGACTTATCAGACTGAGCTCCTCAAACAGGTTGATCCAGAGCCCTGACAGCAAAGACCAGGGTCCATATTTAATCTGTGTTAATAATCAGCACTCAGTGTGACGTTACAGCAACACAAGCTGCGTTCATGCAAATGACTTATAACACCTGATTTTAAGATTTGCTGCATTAAACAGCTCATGTTCAACAAATCTGTGCTGTGAAGATCTGACAGATGGATCATCAGGATACAGCTGATCCTCTCTCAACACACTCCTGGATGTTCACTCACTCTGACTGAGATCATCACCAACTGAGGAGAGAAGAAGAAACAACAGAGGTCATGAATCAGTGTTTGGTGAGACTCACTTCATCAGCTGTCAGTCAGTGATGCAGCACATCCAGCATAAAGAGCAGCAGGACTTCAGTCCTGTTCAGAGCAGAAGTGGAGCAGCTGTGCAGCGTAGCCAGCTTCCTTTCAGCTCTCATCCAATCCTGAAGCCTGTCACCATCCTCCTCTCACAGCTTCACTGAAGAAAGCAGCGACTGAGAAGGTTTGAGGTTCACCAGGAAATACTGGATCTCTGCTTTGATACGAACTGTGTTTAATACAAGACTGATGAATCAAACCAACTGACCTCAGAGACTCCAGTTTACAGTTTGGACTCTTCTTAAGATCAGACAGCAGCTTCATGTCTGAATCCTGCAGGTTGTTGTTACTCAGATCCAGTTCTCTCAGATGGGAGGGGTTGGACTTAAGAGCTGAGACCAGAGAATCACAGCTGATCTCTGACAACCTGCAGTCAATCAATCTGAATAAAGAATAAAGGATGTCACTTTAGAAAACAACGTTCATGGTTGAAATCATTCAGTGTTTCATGATCTGTTCAGAGCTGAAGAAGGTTTTGAATGTAGAAGTTTAGAAGATGGAAACTCCAAACACCTGAACCCAACAGGATGCAGGTTAAAATATATAAAAAGACAAAAACAGAGTTATTTTGATATCAGCACAAAGGTGAAATATGGTGTCTGACCTCAGAGTCTCCAGTCTACAGTTTGGACTCTCCAGAAAATCACACAGCAGCTTCACTCCTGAATCCTGCAGGTTGTTGTTTCTCAGATCCAGAAGTCTCAGATGGGAGGGGTTGGACTTCAGAGCTGAGACCAGAGAATCACAGCTGATCTCTGACAACCTGCAGTTATCCAATCTGAATAAAGAATAAATGATGTAGATAAACATTAATTTATAATTCAATCAGACGTGTTTAGGTTTTATATGTTGAAACACAATAAAAGATAAACTTTAAACATATATCTGTAATAATAATGTTAGTAAACTTGATCAGTTTCAAACTGATATTTGTTGAGAGGATCTTCTGTATACAGATGTGACTCTTTACCAATAATGATAAAAGAGGTGCTGCACACTTAAACATGTTTATGAGCTATAAACTAAATGATATGACTGTACTGATGAAACACATCAGTTCTGGTGTTGATGTTGACAGTGACACCACATTTATAAAAGACTGTTTTTGATGGCTTGAAAATGTCTCAACATGTTATCTGCTGTTTGAAATCAGACGTGAAGTTACAGGACCAATGCTGACGTAGAGTGGACCGTTTGGGAGATCTGAGTCATGAAACTTATAGAAATGGTAGAATAATAACGTCCACCTCCTCCGACCGTGATCATGTTTAAATATGTTAAAACTGTGTTTATGTTCAGTTAAAAGAGTTAAACTCAGACAGGATTATTTAAAATGCTCTGTGTTGGCTGAAGCTCCAGTTAGATACTGAGGCTAGTCAGTTAGCCAGGTGAACCAAAGCTTCAGACGACTGCAGCTGGATAAATTAGATTCAATAGTTAAACATTAAGATCAAGAATAGTAACAGACAGACAGTGAACTGACCTCAGAATCTCCAGTTTACAGTTTGGACTCTGCAGAAAACCACACAGCAGCTTCACTCCTGAATCCTGCAGGTTGTTTATACTCAGATTCAGGTCTCTCAGATGGGAGGGGTTGGACTTCAGAGCTGAGACCAGAGAATCACAGCTGATCTCTGACAACCTGCAGCTCCACAATCTGAATAAAGAATAAATGATGTCACTTTAGAAAACAACGTTCATGGTTGAAATCATTCAATGTTTCATGATCTGTTCAGAGCTGAAGAAGGTTTTGAATGTAGAAGTTTAAAAGATGGAAACTCCAAACACCTGAACCCAACAGGATGCAGGTTAAAACTGTCAAATACAAACAGTGATAAAGAGCTCTCATTAATATTAATGACAACATGCTGCTACTTCAATAAAGACACAGTGAATAAAACATGATTAAATCATGACATCTATATTTTTATGTCTACATGTACAAAACAGAATAATAATAGACCTGCATCACTTGCACAGACATCATCATTATGCACATTTAGAAACATGAACGCCATCCCATAAAGCAACACATGGACTGTCAGTACCTGCTGTTTTAACTTTATCACTTTGAGCACAGACAGCAGAAACTGGACGTCTGCTCATTAGTTAATCTACTGGTTGTATTTGTGTTGACATCAGTGTGATACCTGCAGACTGCTGCTGGCTGGCGTCAGCTCCCCAGCAGGTAGAGACAGACTGAATACAGTAGAATCTCAACACTGTTCAGTTCACTTCTACTGTTTCACATCTCATAGTCAGAGATAATATCTCTTTACCAAACACAAACCGACAGCTCAGATCAGTGAGTGGAGTCTTTTTTCTGTCTGTTCCTCTTGTAGATGTGATCTCTAGACCCTCGCTGAGACCGCCAGAGTCAGCTGACCATCCTGAGTCACCACAGTCCTGTAAACTGTAAACTGCAGCGGGTCCACAGACTGAAACTATTCACGTCACGGTTTACGGGACTGTGGTGACTCAAGGCAGGTAATATAGCAGCTAGCATCCACATAACTTTATACTTAAAATAAGATTTTTAAGTAGACATTTTACACACTTTGGTGCTCAATCTCTGGATTTCAAGAATCGATTATTGATCATCCAAATAAGTATTGCACTTAATTGAATTTTATTTTTTTTTGTCTGGCCTGAACATTTAGAAGATGGAAACTCCAAACACCTGAACCCAACAGGATGCAGGTTAAAATATATAAAAAGACAAAAACAGAGTTTAACAGGTTCAGAGTGAATTATACAGTGTTGGTTTTCTTGTTATATGAAGGTTTTAAATGTGGAGAAGAAACAGACTTTCCCATAAAGTCTGCATAATATCAGCTTCATGTCTGCAGGTTAATGTCAACACAACATGTCACATCATTTTAATCTCAGCACAGAAGTAAATATGGTGTCTGACCCCAGAGTCTCCAGTCTACAGTTTGGACTCTCCAGAAAACCACACAGCAGCTTCACTCCTGAATCCTGCAGGTTGTTCTCACTCAGACTCAGGAGTCTCAGATGGGAGGGGTTGGACTTCAGAGCTGAGACCAGAGAATCACAGCTGATCTCTGACAAACTGCAGTCAATCAATCTGAATAAAGAATAAATGATGTCACTTTAGAAAACAACGTTCATGGTTGAAATCATTCAATGTTTCATGATCTGTTCAGAGCTGAAGAAGGTTTTGAATGTAGAAGTTTAGAAGATGGAAACAAACACCTGAACCCAACAGGATGCAGGTTAAAATATATAAAAAGACAAAAACAGAGTTTAACAGGTTCAGAGTGAATTATACAGTGTTGGTTTTCTTGTTATATGAAGGTTTTAAATGTGCAGAAGAAAACAGACTTTCCCATAAAGTCTGCATAATATCAGCTTTATGTCTGCAGGTTAATGTCAACACAACATGTCACATCATATTAATCTCAGCACAGAAGTAAATATGGTGTCTGACCTCAGAGTCTCCAGTCTACAGTTTGGACTCTCCAGTCCAGCAGACAGCAGCTTCACTCCTGAATCCTTCAGCTTGTTCTTACTCATGTCCAGGTTTCTCAGATGGGAGGGGTTGGACTTCAGAGCTGAGGCCACAACTTCACAGTGAGTCTCTGAGAGTCCACAGTCAGAAAGTCTGTCATGACACATATTATAACATATGTTACTTTATATTTACATCATGCATTTGATGATGAAACATTTGCTCTTCACATCAGTGGTTCTGGTCATCTTTTTATCCTTTAATGTAACGTGACAGGAGAGAGATAATAAGAAACAAGAGGAGAGAGAAACAGGGAATGACGTGCAACAAAGGTCCACCGCTGGAATCAAACCACGGACGTTATAAGACATGGATCTTAACCAGCAGGCCACCAGAGCACTGCTCAGCTGATCATGTCTCACTATGCTTGAATGAAACAATAATCCTCATCAGTCTCTCTCACACCTGCAGACTATCAATCTTTATTTTGCTTTAATCTTGCAGATGAAGGGAGAGAAAATGGAGTCACATTGAGGTTTCCATAATGTGCAGCGTCTGTCTGTGTGATCTGATCTCATGTCTGTCTTCAAGTTAGCATGAAACATGTTGATTAGAAAACTGTTTTTATTGTCCACTATTTTTAATTTGACTCCAGTATATTTTTACTCAGTTCAACTCTGACCAGTTACAGTTGAGAAGGATCATCTGTCAGGATCCTAGTGTTTCCTTGTGTTCCCCTTCCTCTTGTGGGCGTCTGTCTTGTCCTCCCTGTCTTTTGTGTGTGTTTGTCCAGAGCTGGGCGGAGCTGGAGTTGACTACTCACCTGTACACGATCAGCAATCTACAATTAAGCCACCTGCTACTCTCAACCTGCATATAAGCCTGGTTCAGTTCACCACTCATTGTCAGCTTACCTCTGTGGTAGAGAGATGCAAATTGGCTTTGTAATCATTTCAACTTAGTTTTGTTCCTTCCTTCCTTCCTTCCTTCCTTCCTGCTAATCCTGAATGCCCTTTCTGTTTTGATTTCCTGTCCTTGCCTCCTCACCTCCTGGACTCAAAATAACCACCTCTGCACCGCTCCTGCTCCAGGTACAGCTCCAGCTCTAATCAAGATAAGATAATACTTTATTGATCCCACAACGGGGAAATTCACTTGCTACAGCAGCGGAAGGAGGGAAAAGAACACAGTGTACAGATTTACAGAAAAGTAGGAAGATATGTACAAGAGACTACAACATGATCAAGTGCAGGTGTTGTAAAGTCTCACAGCAGCAGGGATGAAGGACCTGCAGAACCTCTCCTTCTTACACCGTGGGTGTAACAGTCTGCTGCTGAAGGAGCTGCTCAGAGACCCCACAGTGTCGTGTAGGGGGTGAGAGGTGTTGTCCATGATGGATGTCAGCTTAGCTAACATCCTCCTCTCACCCACCTCCTCTGTGGAGTCCAGAGGACAGTCCAGGACAGAGCTCGCTCTTCTAATAAGTCTGTTGAGTCTGCTCCTGTCCCTGTCCGTGCTGCCCCCTCTCCAGCAGACCACAGCATAAAGGATGGCTGAGGCCACCACACTTATTGAAGACTGCTCTTTTGTAAAACCTTTTCTGTCGTTGTGTTGCTGCATCGTAGGTCCACCTCTTGTGACCCATGACATCATCTCTCTTAACTCTAACCTGCTGCTGTCAGGTTCACATCTGTAAACAGGAACATTTAGTGACTGTTGACAATCACAAATGAAACAAATGAGTTGACAATATTAGACCTGTAATGATTAAATATTAATTAAATATTCAGAAGTGGACTCGTGGTTTTGGGGTTTTTATATTGTTCATGGACTGTTTTGTGGGTTTCTGTTTTCCTCCACACCTGCCCTTCATCACCCTCATCAGTCCTGTCCTGTCCTCTGTGTTTTCCCCAACCAATCAGCTCCTTCCTTTTGTGTTAACCCACTCACCTGTGCTACATTTAATGAGTAGTTGTGCCTGTATTTCAGTCTGGATTTTCTGCTGCTTGTCAGATCCTCGGTTTGGTTTGGTTTTGTTCTGCTAGTGTCGTCATGTATGTCCTGATTCGGTTCGGTCTGTTCTAGTTTGTACCGTTGTGTCTTACTATGTGGTCCTGTTTCTACTCCTGGAATAAATATTCTTCAGTTCGTGCTACCTCCGTCTCTTTTGTCCACTCACACAAACATCAAAAAGTTGATATCAGGGTGTCAGCATTTAAAATATAACACTGACCTATAATGTGTATAAGATCTCTTTAAACAGTCTGAATTCTACCATCCTGCTCTTATATCATCAGACCTCATTTCCTGCTACTGCTCTTCTCTAAACCAAGAACAGAAACACCTGAGTGTGTTTTGTCTCATATGACCAGTAGTTTAGCATTAGGAAGCTAATGTTGGTTAATGTTAGCAAACTTTACATATTGTTGTATAAGTGACGTCAGTGAATCAGTTTGCTGAGTTGCTGATTCTCTGTGTTCACTATGAAGAGGCTCAGAAAACATCAAGAAGAAAATGATGGTGAAAGTGATTCTCACTGACTTCAGAAATCACATCTGGAAAATGATACAGTTCTTATTTTAAACTCTTAATCACAGTGATAAAAACACCTGGACTTACTTAGCCTTTCTGCAGTTCCTCACAGCTGGGATCAGTCTATGTCGTCCCTGGACTGATGTTTTGTACTTTTTCAGGTCAAACTCATCTAGAACCTCTAACATCTGCAGCATGTAGGCCAGACCTGAGCAGTGGATCTCAGAGAGTTCCTTCTCTGATCGGTTCTCTGACTTCAGGAACTCTTGGATCTCCTGATGTACTGAGCGGTAGTTCATCTCCATCAGACAGTGGAAGATGTTGATGCTTCTGTCAGGAGAGATATCCTCAGTGTTCATCTTCTTCAGGTTGTTGATGACTCTCTGGATAATTTCTGGACTGTTCTCTGTCCGACTCAGCAGACCTCCTAACAGACTCTGGTTGGACTCCAGACAGAGGCCATGAAGGAAGCGAACAAACAGGTCCAGGTGGCCATTTTCACTGTCGAGAGATTTCTTCATGGCTCCATTGAGGATGACATCCAGAGATGGGTAATTGAAGTATTCTCCCAGGAAGTCCTCCAGTACCTTTGTGTTCCTGTTGTTGTGATAGTGCTTCATGTAGACTGCAGCCAGAAACTCCTGAACACTCAGATGAACAAAGCAGTAGACTGTTTTCTGGAAGATCACACTCTCTGTTCTGAAGATCTGTGTACAAACTCCTGAACACACCGAGGCCTCTGTGACATCCAGACCACACTGCTCCAGGTCTTCTTGGTAGAACATGATGTTTCCTTCCTCCAGTTGTTCAAACGCCAGCCTCCCCAGCTTCACAAGAACTTCTCTGTCAGCCTCCGTCAGCTCCTGTGGACTCGTCTTATGTCCCTTATCGTACTTGTTCTTCTTCCTCTTTGTCTGAACCAGCAGGAAGTGTGAGTACATGTCAGTCAGGGTCTTGGGCAGCTCTCCTCTCTGGTCTGTAGTCAACATGTCCTCCAGAACTGTAGCAGTGATCCAGCAGAAGACTGGGATGTGACACATGATGTGGAGGCTCCTGGATGTCTTGATGTGGGAGATGATTCTGTTACACAGCTTTTTCTTACTGATTTTCCTCCTGAAGTACTCCTCCTTCTGGGCGTCAGTGAAGCCTCTTATTTCTGTTACCCTGTCAACACAGGTAGGAGGGATCTGATTGGCTGCTGCAGGTCGGGAGGTGATCCAGACGAGAGCCGAGGGAAGCAGCTTCCCCTTGATGAGGTTCGTCAACAGCACGTTGACTGATGACTTCTGTGTGACATCAGACACGACCTTCCTGTTGTTGAAGTCCAGTGAAAGTCTGCTTTCATCCAGGCCGTCAAAGATGAACAGAAGTTTACAGACAGCGAGCTGCTCTGCTGTGACCTTCTGTAACGTTGGATGGAAAACATGGATCAGCATGAGGAGACTGTACCGCTCATCTCTGATCAGGTTCAGCTCCCTGAACGACAGCAGAATCACCAGATGGACATCTTGGTTTTCCAAACCCTCTGCCCAGTCCAGAGTGAACTTCTGCACTGAGAAGGTTTTTCCAACGCCAGCGACGCCGCACGTCAGAACCACTCTGATGTGTTTCTGTTGGTCAGAGAAGTCTTTAAAGATGTCGTGACACCTGATTGGAGCGTCATGGAGGGTCTTCATCGTGGACGCTGTCTCAAGCTGCTTCACCTCATGTTGGGTATTAACGTCTTCACTCTGTCCCTCTGTGATGTAGAGCTCAGTGTAGATCCTGTTGAGGAGGGTTTCACTTCCTGCTTCATCAGTTCCTTCAGTCACATGTTCACATCTCGTCTTCAGACTGATCTTATGTTTCTCTAAAACCTCCTGCAGACCACTTCCTGCTGAAAGAGAAGAAAAAAGGTAGAATTAAAGACAAATATGTGTCACTGTGTTAGTTTTCAGTAGGACAGAGGAGGTGGATTCCTGTTTTCAGAGATGATGATCAGACACATGTTCAGTCTTACTTTGTTCAGAGCTGCTCTGACTGTCTGTCTGCAGTCCAGGTCTTGTTCTGGATCTTTTCTCACACTGGGGACAGGAGGCGCCTCCTGATGGAGCAGACTGGTCCCAGTATGAGGTAATGCACTGTCTGCAGAACCAGTGTCCACAGCTGGTAGAGACCAGATCCTTCAGGACAACCTGACACAAAGAACAGCAGGACAGCTGCTCCTCCACAGAAACACCTCTCCTCTTCCTCTCTCTGTGGACATGAACACGTTCTTTATGTCACATGACATTAGTGGAGGCCAACACACAGCTCACAAGCTGCATGCAGCTGTTTGCCTACATAAACAGTCCAGACTGTATTTGAAGATCTGTGTTCTTACATCTGTGGGCTTCAGCAAATTCAATTTAAAATAAAATAATACATTCTCTAATTGCAAGGGTTTAAAAGTAATTAGACACAACAAATCACCAGCAAAGACAGAGAAGAAGAAGAAGACTTAAAGACAGTCAACATGGATGTAAACAATACAGGATTTAAAATACTTTAAAAATAGTATAGATTTATATTATATAGTTATTTTAATGTTTATCATGTAGAATAAAATATTCTTGTTTTGACCATAAATTCACTGATGTTCCCTCTAAGTCCACTTGACTGTGTTTCTATGTGGATTTCTTCCTTTTGACCTTTGAACTGTTTTCCTCCCTAATTTTGTCACCTGATGAATCAGCTCCATAATTCAGATCATTAATACCCATATTTAATTATCAATAGATTAACTAGAACAATCTTGTATTGTTAAGATTTATTAAATATATATTTATTGATCAACAAGTACTGAAGTGGTCTTATTTAAAACAACCCTGGACTTAAAGGGAGGGTTCAGTACGTATTAAGCTCATGTCAGACTTTTAACATATTTTGACAAATTACCAATAAAAACATCAGATATAATTATAAATGAGTTATTTTCACTTCAATGAGAGATTAGACTTTTATTTTAACTAAATGTTCTCATTTAAATTGGGGCAGTATATATTAAACATGTCTATAAAGTGGATTTGGTGGGTTTAATAAGGACGTTTACTCTACATGAAGATCTGCTCTAGATTACAGCTGAATAGAAGCTACTTCATTATTTCTGTCCACTGTGTTTCCTTCATATCTACACTACAACCTTAATGAAACCGTCTCACTCAATCATCTTCAGCTCAGTTTACAGTACAAACTCTTACTTTGTGTTTGAGGGTCCAGGTTCATTACTGAAGTCTGGAGGATGATGGTTGGACGAGTCACTCTTCATAGACACACTGCTGGATGTTAGAGACTCTGCTCCGTCCTCCTCTTCCTCCACAAGATTCATCTTCTGGAGTCTGAGACACACACACACACACACACACACACACACACACACACACACACACACACACACACACACACACACACAGTTTAATAAATCCAGTCCTACCTCTCAAGTTAGCAGCTTCTTATTATTTTACTTTAGTTTAACTTCAACCATGTGTGTTTTCTAGGGCTGACGGCAAACAATCGATTAGTCGTTGGTCGACCAAAAAAATATTAGCTGACTAAAATTCTATTGGTCGATTGGTCGGAGGGAGAAGTTATAAAAATTAAAATTTTTTAGTTCTAAAAAAAACACCTGTTGCGGAGTGAGGATGACAGTGCGGCTGCGACAGAACTGAAGGAAACACTTCGTGAGGAAATTGACAAGAGGTGGGAGCTAAACGATGAGCTGCACTCCAGCATATACATCAAAGCTGCAGTCCTGGACCCACGCTTTAAACATCTGCCGTTCATGGAGGAAGAGAACCGGGACCAGACATATGTTACGGTGTTGGATTTAGCTGAGAGTGTATCTCCAGCAGTAGAGCCTGCCCAGCACGCCAGCAGTGATGACGACGAACCTGGCCCCGCACCAAAGAAGAAAACGAAAAAGACAAGTGGGACGAGATATCCATGCTGATGGGTACAGATGAGGAGCACCAAACAGAACATAACAGTGAGATGAAACGGTACTTGGAGGATAAAACAAAAGTTGAGTCGGAACCACTAAAAAACGAGGAGCGCTACCCGAAGCTGGCCAGAGCAGCCAAGCGCATCCACTCCATCCCGTCCACGTCCACACCATCGGAGCGCATCTTCTCCAGGCCGGCTTCATTGTAAGCAAGACACGGAGTTCACTTCTTATTATCTTCTTCTTGTTATCTTATTTTAGGCCTATACATTGAGTTTTTATTTAATTAGTTGCCGTTGCGTTGGTCTGTTTATTTGCACTAAGACGTGTTTCAGATTTGCCGATTGCTGGTTGTTAATTATTATTTAATTTTAATAGGCCTACTTGTCATTGGAATCTGATAGCTATCATATTTTATTCGTTATCCTAAATATCAAAAGAAGCGGAAATAAAGTTGTATTAGTTTAAGGCTGTGTTTTATTTTCATTGTTACAATCGTCTTTCATGAACAATGTGTGTGTATCACGTGTTTTAAATAAATATTCATCATAATGTTAAGAGTCTGCCAGTCTTTCTGATTAATGTGTTTTGACACATCCTGTATACCAGAATCTGAAATAATAATAATTTGCCCGTGTAACAGACGCAGACTGTGCTGTACGCAGTGTACTATGTCAGCCAAGGTCCGACTGGGAGAACTAGGCATTCAACTGATTTTTATGTAGGTTAGTTAGTTATGTAAATCAACCAGGCCTACATCACATATTTCAGGCAATCAGACAACATAACCATTTTAAAATGCCTGCTAGCCGTTAGTGATAAATGCGCAGAGAGACGACCGCCTCGCAGTTGTGTAGCCTATCACGTTATTTTGGTTTTTTTTTTGGTTTTTTTTGAGGGAGCGGGGCGATTATTCGATTAGTCGGAGTGAATGCACGACCACTGGTCGACCAAGAAAAACCTTGGTTGAGGACAGCCCTAGTGTTTTCTGCCATCACAGAGATAAACTTTGACGCTGATCAACATCACTGTGAGGACGCAGAAACCAGGAAAACAAACCAGGAAACAACGTCTGAAGACGTCAACACTGATCTCTGATTCTTCTGACACAATTTTATTTATCTAAACAATTAATCCCAAAATAATCATCAGGTTGATCAATAATAACAGTAATCATCATTTGCAGTCCTGATATTAACACTCACCCTGCTGTGAACATGTTGTTCTCTTCTGTCTGCATTAAAATGGCGTCTGTACAAAGTTTTACTTTCACTTCAGTGTGTGTGTGTGTGTGTGTGTGTGTGAACCATGTAAATACGTTCACTTAGTCACATGTGAGTTGCCTCCAGTTTGAAGATATAACACACGTCCTCATAACAAATCATTAAACTTCATGTGAAGGCTCAGCTGTAGTGGAGCATTTAGCAGCTAAAGAGTCAGATATTTCACTCAGGAGTTGGTAAAACAGGACTGGGCAATAAATCAATATTATATCAATACAGTGATATAGCTATCATTAGAATTTGGGTACCATAATATTATAGTATATTTCTTGCATGGCCACATGTTACTCCCATTGAAAACATTGTGATTCCTGCCAGTAAGCCAATATCAATGTGAAATCCATAGATGAACTAATAATAGTATTAATAAATGTCTTTTTTTTGGTACGTATTAAGCTCATGTAGCATTTTCTTATGCATGCTTGGTAATATTCTGGCAGAATTTAGCATGACGACCAACTTAAATATTTCACTAAATGTCCAACTGCAGGACATCAAAGCAGTTTTGTAATGAAATACTTAAATCACATTATTTACAAGAGTTATTATTTACAGTGTCAACAAACTGTCAACAAGTGTGAACATATCAGTAGGCTGCATATATTATTATAGGCACATATAGTATTTGGTTGCCCAAAACTAAGTATCTCACATAAACTACTAATGAAGAATATCATACTGAGTGAGAATGAAGTATCAACATTTATGGATGGTCCTGGATTAAGTTTGACTCCACCATGTGGTGGTGTGGTTCCCTACATAAACAGTCCAGACTGTATTTGAACACTTACACATCTGTGTTCAGACGTGATTCAGTTTAAAATAAAATAATATATTCTACAATTACAATGGTTCAAATGTAATTAGACACAACAAATCACCAGCAAAGACAGAGAAGAAGAAGACTGAAAGACAGCAAACATGGATGTAAACAACACAGGATTTAAAATACTCAGTATAGATGTATTTTATATAGTTATTTTAATGCTATTCACGTAGAATAAAATATTCTTTTTTTGAGCCTGTGAATATTCTCATTCATCCAGGTCATAGTTATCTCAAGGAGATTAAATCGATCGCAACTGGACTTGGTTATTTGTCTTTGAAGACGTTTCACCTCTCATCCAAGAGGCTTCATCAGTTCATGCTCGCTTGACTAGGCTGGAACTAGTCCAACTAGCTGGTGTAGAAACCCAGGTATTTAACCTCTGTGGAGGCAGTCACATGGCCAGTGATGTCATTGGCTCCTTAACACTCCATGTGCCCAACGACAGTCGCTTAGTGACAGTCGTTGGGGGTGGTGAAAGTTAGTTTCGACTTCGTTAGTGTTCTATTGTGTTATAACGGCAGTCGTTAGAGTCACATGGGGTCTTTTGTGAATGGCTGTTGTTCTTAGAGGCTAAGTTGCTGAATCTCCTGGGAAGAGATGAAAGGGCAGCATTGTAAATTGGAGATAGATGGTGTCTCAGACCTCCTCCTCTGTTTAGGGATGGTTTTTCTAATTTCACATAGATGGCTTCTTTTACCCCTCTTTCAAACCATCTATCCTCTCTGTCCAGGATGTGAACATTATTGTCATCAAATGAGTGAGCTTTCTCCTTGAGGTGTAAGTAGACTGCAGAGTCTAGGCCTGAGGAGTTGGACCTCTGGTGTTGGTACATGCGCTTGTGCAATGGTTGCTTAGTTTCCCCAATGTAGAGGTCTTTGCTTATTAAAGATCCTCCTGAGTTTCTCTGATACCCCAGATACATATGGAATGACTATGCTGTTTCTTTTGTCTTGTTTTTCTTTCTCAACCCCCTTGTTGGTGTTTTTTCTGGAGCCATCTGCAGTTTTCACAAAGGCCCAATTGGGATAACCACAAGTTTTGAGGGCATCCCTCAGGTGCTCATGTTCTTCCCCTTGTGCCTGTGAGCTGGTGGGTACATTATCAGCCCTGTGTTGCAGGGTCCTGATAACACCAAGCTTGTGTTCCAGTGGGTGGTGTGAGTCGAAAAGGAGATATTGGTCTGTGTGTGTGGGTTTCCTGTATACCCCAATGTGGAGGCTCCTGTCTTTTTCCATATGGACGTCACAGTCTAAGAAGGGCAAACTGTCGTCCTTAACATCTTCTATGGTGAACTGTTTCTGTCCACTGAGTTGATGTGTTCAGTAAAGGCTTGCACTTCTTGGGTTTTGATCTTGACCCATGTGTCAGATTACAGCTGAATAGAAGCTACTTCATTATTTCTGTCCACTGTGTTTCCTTCATATCTACACTACAACCTTAATGAAACCGTCTCACTCAATCATCTTCAGCTCAGTTTACAGTACAAACTCTTACTTTGTGTTTGAGGGTCCAGGTTCATTACTGAAGTCTGGAGGAGGATGGTTGGACCAGTCACTCTTCATAGACACACTGCTGGATGTTAGAGACTCTGCTCCGTCCTCCTCTTCCTCCACAAGATTCATCTTCTGGAGTCTGAGAGACACAGAGAGACAGAGACAGAGACAGACAGACAGACACAGTTTAATATATATAAATAATAATATAAATAAATCCAGTCCTTCCTCTCAAGTTAGCAGCTTCTTATTATTTTACTTTAGTTTAACTTCAACCATGTGTGTTTTCTGCCATCACAGAGATAAACTTTGACGCTGATCAACATCACTGTGAGGACGCAGAAACCAGGAAAACAAACCAGGAAACAACGTCTGAAGACGTCAACACTGATCTCTGATTCTTCTGACACTATTTTATTTATCTAAACAATTAATCCCAAAATAATCATCAGGTTGATCAATAATAACAGTAATCATCATTTGCAGTCCTGATATTAACACTCACCCTGCTGTGAACATGTTGTTCTCTTCTGTCTGCATTAAAATGGCGTCTGTACAAAGTTTTACTTTCACTTCCTGCCTGTCTGCATTTACTGGAAATCATGTGACTGTGAGTGTGTGTGTGTGTGTGTGTGTGTGTCAAAGTCAACTTTATTGTCAATGCTGCTATGTGTACATGACATACAGAGCATCAAAATTTCGTTTCTCTCTTTTCCAAAAAAACAGCGTGGACACGCGTATAGTACAAAAAAAGCAAAGTATATATTAAAAAAAAAAATATATATATATATGTAGAATACAAATATACAAATCTAAGAATATATACAAGCAAAAGACATCTGTGAGGTAATATGGTACAGTGTAAACAGAGTTATTTGTATAAATATAAGTGTGGTAATTGGCAGTATGGACAGGATTTACAGTATACATGTACAATCAACAATGTAATATTTGAACATTAGACTGTACACAGTGCAAATGGTGTGCAAATATATTTTGAGTCTGTAAAGTGGCAGTGTCTGTAAAGTGGCAGGTGCCATTGTTATTTGGGGGGGGGGGGGGGTCAGCAGTGACCAGAGTTTGTAGGGGCAGCGGGTGGAGGAGGGAGGGGGGGCAGTGCTGGGAGGGAGTTCAGCATCCTTATGGCCTGGTGCGTGAAGCTGTCTCTAAGTCGACTGGTTCTTGCCCGGAGGCTCCTCATTCTCCTCCCTGAAGGCAGGAGGCTGAAGTGTTGGTGATTGGGGTGTGTGGGGTCGCCCACAATGCTGAGAGCTTTGCGGGCTAGGCGCGTGCTGTAAATGTCCTGGAGGGAGGGGAGGGCACCAATGATCCTCTCAGCTGCTCTCGCTATGCGCTGCAGGGTCTTCTTGCAGGATGCAGTGCAGCTGCCATACCACACAGTGATGCAGGTGGACAGGATGCTCTCGGTGGTGCCGCGGTAGAAAGTCTTTAGGATGGGGACTGGAGCTCTGGCTCTTCTCAGCCTGCGGAGGAAGTAGAGGCGCTGCTGGGCTTTCCTGGTCAGTGATGAGGTGTTGCTGCTCCAGAAGAGGTCCTTGGTGATGAGCACACCCAGAAACCTGGTGCTGCTCACTCTCTCCACTGCAGCACCGTTAATGGTTAGTGGATGGTGCTGGGTGGGGGCTCTCCGGAAGTCGACAAAAATCTCCTTCCTCTTCTCCACGTTCAGAGATTGTTGTCTCTGCACCACTTGGTCAGTTGGCTCACCTCATCCCTGTAGTTTGACTCATCGTTTTTGTTGATGAGCCCTACCACAGTCGTGTCGTCCGCAAACTTGACGATGAGGTTGGTGTTGTGTGTAGGTGAGCAGTCGTGGGTCAGCAGGGTAAACAGTAAGGGGCTGAGCATGCATCCTTGGGGCACCCCTGTGTTCAGCGTAATAGTGTTGGATGCGTTGCTGCCGACCCGGACTGCCTGTGGTCTTCCGGTCAGGATGTCCAGCAACCAGTTGCGGAGTGAGACGTTTAGTCCTAAACAGTCCAGTTTTTGTATCAGCTGCTGGGGATGATGGTATTGAAAGCTGAACTGAAGTCCAAGAACAGCATTCTCACATATGAAGTGTGTGTGTGTGTGTGTGTGCGTGCGTGCGTGCGTGCGAACCTTGTAAATACGTTCACTTAGTCACATGTGAGTTGCCTCCAGTTTGAAGATATAACACACGTCCTCATAACAAATCATTAAACTTCATGTGAAGGCTCAGCTGTAGTGGAGCATTTAGCAGCTTCTTAGAGTCAGATATTTCCCTCAGGAGTTGGTAAAACAGGACTGGGCATTAAATCAATATTATATCAATACAGTGATATAGCTATCATCTCAATATTATCTCAATTTGGGTACGTACGTATTAAGCTCATGTAGCATTTTCTTATGCATGTTTGGTAATATTCTGGCAGAATTTAGCATGACGACCAACTTAAATATTTCCCTAAATGTCCAACTGCAGCACATCAAAGCAGTTTTGTAATGAAATACGGGCTTAAATCACATTATTTACAGGAGTTATTATTTACAGTGTCAACAAACTGTCAACAAGTGTGAACATATCAGTAGGCTGCATATATTATTATAGGCACATATAGTATTTGGTTGCCCAAAACTAAGTATCTCACATAAACTACTAATGAAGAATATCATACTGAGTGAGAATGAAGTATCAACATTTATGGATGGTCCTGGATTAAGTTTGACTCCACCATGTGGTGGTGTGGTTCCCTACATAAACAGTCCAGACTGTATTTGAACACTTACACATCTGTGTTCAGACGTGATTCAGTTTAAAATAAAATAATATATTCTACAATTACAATGGTTCAAATGTAATTAGACACAACAAATCACCAGCAAAGACAGAGAAGAAGAAGAAGACTGAAAGACAGCAAACATGGATGTAAACAACACAGGATTTAAAATACTCAGTATAGATGTATTTTATATAGTTATTTTAATGCTATTCACGTAGAATAAAATATTCTTTTTTTGAGCCTGTGAATATTCTCATTCATCCAGGTCATAGTTATCTCAAGGAGATTAAATCGATCGCAACTGGACTTGGTTATTTGTCTTTGAAGACGTTTCACCTCTCATCCAAGAGGCTTCATCAGTTCATGCTCGCTTGACTAGGCTGGGACTAGTCCAACTAGCTGGTGTAGAAACCCAGGTATTTAACCTCTGTGGAGGCAGTCACATGGCCAGTGATGTCATTGGCTCCTTAACACTCCATGTGCCCAACGACAGTCGTTTAGTGACAGTCGTTGGGGGTGGTGAAAGTTAGTTTCGACTTCGTTAGTGCTCTATTGTGTTATAACGGCAGTCGTTAGAGTCACATGGGGTCTTTTGTGAATGGCTGTTGTTCTTAGAGGCTAAGTTGCTGAATCTCCTGGGAAGAGATGAAAGGGCAGCATTGTAAATTGGAGATAGATGGTGTCTAAGACCTCCTCCTCTGTTTAGGGATGGTTTTTCTAATTTCACATAGATGGCTTCTTTTACCCCTCTTTCAAACCATCTATCCTCTCTGTCCAGGATGTGAACATTATTGTCATCAAATGAGTGAGCTTTCTCCTTGAGGTGTAAGTAGACTGCAGAGTCTAGGCCTGAGGAGTTGGACCTCCGGTGTTGGTACATGCGCTTGTGCAATGGTTGCTTAGTTTCCCCAATGTAGAGGTCTTTGCTTATTAAAGATCCTCCTGAGTTTCTCTGATACCCCAGATACATATGGAATGACTATGCTGTTTCTTTTGTCTTGTTTTTCTTTCTCAACCCCCTTGTTGGTGTTTTTTCTGGAGCCATCTGCAGTTTTCACAAAGGCCCAATTGGGATAACCACAAGTTTTGAGGGCATCCCTCAGGTGCTCATGTTCTTCCCCTTGTGCCTGTGAGCTGGTGGGTACATTATCAGCCCTGTGTTGCAGGGTTCTGATAACACCAAGCTTGTGTTCCAGTGGGTGGTGTGAGTCGAAAAGGAGATATTGGTCTGTGTGTGTGGGTTTCCTGTATACCCCAATGTGGAGGCTCCTGTCTTTTTCCATATGGACGTCACAGTCTAAGAAGGGCAAACTGTCGTCCTTAACATCTTCTATGGTGAACTGTTTCTGTCCACTGAGTTGATGTGTTCAGTAAAGGCTTGCACTTCTTGGGTTTTGATCTTGACCCATGTGTCAGATTACAGCTGAATAGAAGCTACTTCATTATTTCTGTCCACTGTGTTTCCTTCATATCTACACTACAACCTTAATGAAACCGTCTCACTCAATCATCTTCAGCTCAGTTTACAGTACAAACTCTTACTTTGTGTTTGAGGGTCCAGGTTCATTACTGAAGTCTGGAGGAGGATGGTTGGACCAGTCACTCTTCATAGACACACTGCTGGATGTTAGAGACTCTGCTCCGTCCTCCTCTTCCTCCACAAGATTCATCTTCTGGAGTCTGAGAGACACAGAGAGACAGAGACAGAGACAGACAGACAGACACAGTTTAATATATATAAATAATAATATAAATAAATCCAGTCCTTCCTCTCAAGTTAGCAGCTTCTTATTATTTTACTTTAGTTTAACTTCAACCATGTGTGTTTTCTGCCATCACAGAGATAAACTTTGACGCTGATCAACATCACTGTGAGGACGCAGAAACCAGGAAAACAAACCAGGAAACAACGTCTGAAGACGTCAACACTGATCTCTGATTCTTCTGACACTATTTTATTTATCTAAACAATTAATCCCAAAATAATCATCAGGTTGATCAATAATAACAGTAATCATCATTTGCAGTCCTGATATTAACACTCACCCTGCTGTGAACATGTTGTTCTCTTCTGTCTGCATTAAAATGGCGTCTGTACAAAGTTTTACTTTCACTTCCTGCCTGTCTGCATTTACTGGAAATCATGTGACTGTGAGTGTGTGTGTGTGTGTGTGTGTGTGTGTGTGTGTGTCAAAGTCAACTTTATTGTCAATGCTGCTATGTGTACATGACATACAGAGCATCAAAATTTCGTTTCTCTCTTTTCCAAAAAAACAGCGTGGACACGCGTATAGTACAAAAAAAGCAAAGTATATATTAAAAAAAAATATATATATATATATGTAGAATACAAATATACAAATCTAAGAATATATACAAGCAAAAGACATCTGTGAGGTAATATGGTACAGTGTAAACAGAGTTATTTGTATAAATATAAGTGTGGTAATTGGCAGTATGGACAGGATTTACAGTATACATGTACAATCAACAATGTAATATTTGAACATTAGACTGTACACAGTGCAAATGGTGTGAAAATATATTTTGAGTCTGTAAAGTGGCAGTGTCTGTAAAGTGGCAGGTGCCATTGTTATTTGGGGGGGGGGGGGGGTCAGCAGTGACCAGAGTTTGTAGGGGCAGCGGGTGGAGGAGGGAGGGGGGGCAGTGCTGGGAGGGAGTTCAGCATCCTTATGGCCTGGTGCGTGAAGCTGTCTCTAAGTCGACTGGTTCTTGCCCGGAGGCTCCTCATTCTCCTCCCTGAAGGCAGGAGGCTGAAGTGTTGGTGATTGGGGTGTGTGGGGTCGCCCACAATGCTGAGAGCTTTGCGGGCTAGGCGCGTGCTGTAAATGTCCTGGAGGGAGGGGAGGGCACCAATGATCCTCTCAGCTGCTCTCGCTATGCGCTGCAGGGTCTTCTTGCAGGATGCAGTGCAGCTGCCATACCACACAGTGATGCAGGTGGACAGGATGCTCTCGGTGGTGCCGCGGTAGAAAGTCTTTAGGATGGGGACTGGAGCTCTGGCTCTTCTCAGCCTGCGGAGGAAGTAGAGGCGCTGCTGGGCTTTCCTGGTCAGTGATGAGGTGTTGCTGCTCCAGAAGAGGTCCTTGGTGATGAGCACACCCAGAAACCTGGTGCTGCTCACTCTCTCCACTGCAGCACCGTTAATGGTTAGTGGATGGTGCTGGGTGGGGGCTCTCCGGAAGTCGACAAAAATCTCCTTCCTCTTCTCCACGTTCAGAGATTGTTGTCTCTGCACCACTTGGTCAGTTGGCTCACCTCATCCCTGTAGTTTGACTCATCGTTTTTGTTGATGAGCCCTACCACAGTCGTGTCGTCCGCAAACTTGACGATGAGGTTGGTGTTGTGTGTAGGTGAGCAGTCGTGGGTCAGCAGGGTAAACAGTAAGGGGCTGAGCATGCATCCTTGGGGCACCCCTGTGTTCAGCGTAATAGTGTTGGATGCGTTGCTGCCGACCCGGACTGCCTGTGGTCTTCCGGTCAGGATGTCCAGCAACCAGTTGCGGAGTGAGACGTTTAGTCCTAAACAGTCCAGTTTTTGTATCAGCTGCTGGGGATGATGGTATTGAAAGCTGAACTGAAGTCCAAGAACAGCATTCTCACATATGAAGTGTGTGTGTGTGTGTGTGCGTGCGTGCGTGCGTGCGAACCTTGTAAATACGTTCACTTAGTCACATGTGAGTTGCCTCCAGTTTGAAGATATAACACACGTCCTCATAACAAATCATTAAACTTCATGTGAAGGCTCAGCTGTAGTGGAGCATTTAGCAGCTTCTTAGAGTCAGATATTTCCCTCAGGAGTTGGTAAAACAGGACTGGGCATTAAATCAATATTATATCAATACAGTGATATAGCTATCATCTCAATATTATCTCAATTTGGGTACGTACGTATTAAGCTCATGTAGCATTTTCTTATGCATGTTTGGTAATATTCTGGCAGAATTTAGCATGACGACCAACTTAAATATTTCCCTAAATGTCCAACTGCAGCACATCAAAGCAGTTTTGTAATGAAATACTTAAATCACATTATTTACAGGAGTTATTATTTACAGTGTCAACAAACTGTCAACAAGTGTGAACATATCAGTAGGCTGCATATATTATTATAGGCACATATAGTATTTGGTTGCCCAAAACTAAGTATCTCACATAAACTACTAATGAAGAATATCATACTGAGTGAGAATGAAGTATCAACATTTATGGATGGTCCTGGATTAAGTTTGACTCCACCATGTGGTGGTGTGGTTCCCTACATAAACAGTCCAGACTGTATTTGAACACTTACACATCTGTGTTCAGACGTGATTCAGTTTAAAATAAAATAATATATTCTACAATTACAATGGTTCAAATGTAATTAGACACAACAAATCACCAGCAAAGACAGAGAAGAAGAAGAAGACTGAAAGACAGCAAACATGGATGTAAACAACACAGGATTTAAAATACTCAGTATAGATGTATTTTATATAGTTATTTTAATGCTATTCACGTAGAATAAAATATTCTTTTTTTGAGCCTGTGAATATTCTCATTCATCCAGGTCATAGTTATCTCAAGGAGATTAAATCGATCGCAACTGGACTTGGTTATTTGTCTTTGAAGACGTTTCACCTCTCATCCAAGAGGCTTCATCAGTTCATGCTCGCTTGACTAGGCTGGGACTAGTCCAACTAGCTGGTGTAGAAACCCAGGTATTTAACCTCTGTGGAGGCAGTCACATGGCCAGTGATGTCATTGGCTCATTAACACTCCATGTGCCCAACGACAGTCGTTTAGTGACAGTCGTTGGGGGTGGTGAAAGTTAGTTTCGACTTCGTTAGTGCTCTATTGTGTTATAACGGCAGTCGTTAGAGTCACATGGGGTCTTTTGTGAATGGCTGTTGTTCTTAGAGGCTAAGTTGCTGAATCTCCTGGGAAGAGATGAAAGGGCAGCATTGTAAATTGGAGATAGATGGTGTCTCAGACCTCCTCCTCTGTTTAGGGATGGTTTTTCTAATTTCACATAGATGGCTTCTTTTACCCCTCTTTCAAACCATCTATCCTCTCTGTCCAGGATGTGAACATTGTTGTCATCAAAGGAGTGAGCTTTCTCCTTGAGGTGTAAGTAGACTGCAGAGTCTAGGCCTGAGGAGTTGGACCTCCGGTGTTGGTACATGCGCTTGTGCAATGGTTGCTTAGTTTCCCCAATGTAGAGGTCTTTGCTTATTAAAGATCCTCCTGAGTTTCTCTGATACCCCAGATACATATGGAATGACTATGCTGTTTCTTTTGTCTTGTTTTTCTTTCTCAACCCCCTTGTTGGTGTTTTTTCTGGAGCCATCTGCAGTTTTCACAAAGGCCCAATTGGGATAACCACAAGTTTTGAGGGCATCCCTCAGGTGCTCATGTTCTTCCCCTTGTGCCTGTGAGCTGGTGGGTACATTATCAGCCCTGTGTTGCAGGGTTCTGATAACACCTAGCTTGTGTTCCAGTGGGTGGTGTGAGTCGAAAAGGAGATATTGGTCTGTGTGTGTGGGTTTCCTGTATACCCCAATGTGGAGGCTCCTGTCTTTTTCAACATGGACATCACAGTCTAAGAAGGGCAAACTGTTGTCCTTAACATCTTCTCTGGTGAACTTGATGTTTCTGTCCACTGAGTTGATGTGTTCAGTAAAAGCTTGCACTTCTTGGGTTTTGATCTTGACCCATGTGTCATCCACATATCTGAACCAGTGGCTCGGTGTTACTCCTTTAAAGGAGCTCAGGGCCCTGCGTTCCATTTCCTCCATGTACAGATTGGCCACAATGGGGGATACTGGGGAACCCATGGCACAGCCATGTTTCTGTCTGTAAAATTTGCCATTAAACTGGAAATATGTGGTGTTGAGGCATAAATCCAGAAGTAGGCATATCTGTTCTGAGTTTTGTTCTGTCTTGGAGAGAGTTGTCATGTGTAAGTTGTTTTCTCACTGTTTCCAAAGCCTCCGTGGTTGGTATGCAAGTGAACAGGGAAGTCACATCGTAGGAAACCATGGTCTCATCTGGCTCCATTCTTAGGTTCCGGACTTTGTTCACAAAATCAATAGAGTTTTGGATGTGGTGAGGGGTGTTGCCTACCAAGGGTGCCAAGATGCTAGCCACATGTTTGGCAATGTTGTAGGTGACAGAGTTTATACTGCTGACAATGGGTCTGAGTGGAGCCCCTTCTTTATGGATCTTAGGAAGTCCATATATGCAGGGGATTGAGTCTTGTGGATATAACCGGTGGTATTGTATTCTATCAATAATCCCTTCTTTTTGTAGTTACTGGTTGGGTCCCTTTTCAGAATTTCATATGTGTCTGTGTCACTGAGTAGTGTAGTGACCTTGTCATGGTAGTCAGTTTTATTGAGAATTACTGTGCATCGTCCCTTGTCTGCTGGAAGGATTGTGGTGTTGGGGTCTTTGCTGAGAGTTGTTACTGCCTTCCTTTCCTCAAAAGTGAGGTTGGAAGGGGGAGCCTTGGCATTGGATAGAGCTGCTGACACTTTCAACCTAAGCTGGTCAGCTTCAGTTTCAGTTAAGTTGTTTTTCCTTATAGCTGATTCTGTAGCTGTAATCAGATCAACTATAGGTAACTGTTTTGGTGTCACCGCAAAATTCAAGCCTTTAGCTAAGACCTCCTTCTCTGTGTGGGTAAGTTCTCTGTCAGACAAATTCTTTACCCATCTGTCTGGTTTTTCATATTGTGTTGGAAAGTCCGTTTTTTGCCTCCGAGTAAGAGTTTCTGTGTTGTTCTTGTTGTTGTTCTGAGATTGTAGTTTCTGAAATTTCCTGGTCTGTCTTTCTTTGCTTTTGTTGTGTTGAGATAATTGTGCTTTCTGGGTGAAAACCACAACTTTCTCCATAATAGAACCAGGTAAGAGTGAAGTTAGTTAGTCTGTTTTCTCTTTCAGCCCTTCTACAGTGAAATTAATCTGTCTTATCCACTCATTGAGGAGTTGGTTTTGTGCAAGATTGTTCTATTTAATCTACTGATAATTAAATATGGGTATTAATGATCTGAATTATGGAGCTGATTCATCAGGTGACAAAATTAGGGAGGAAAATAGTTCAAAGATCAAAAGGAAGAAATCCACATAGAAACACAGTCAAGTGGACTTAGAGGGAACATCAGTGAATTTATGGTCAAAACAAGTGTAAATAAATAGATATGTCTACTTCTGGATTTATGCCTGTTATGACCCGACAGGGCAAGACTTAGTCTAGGAGAATTCAGGGAAGTAACAATTAAAGAAAAGACCCAAAAACAAAGGGGATTAACAAAGGACCGACTGCAAGTGCAGGGATTTATTCAAGAACACAAGTTGAACAACGTAAAGTAAAGTCTTCCTCAAACGTCACGATGAGAGCCAGGAACGATCACACGCCACACACAATGAGCCACTCTCTCTAGAAACACACCACCACGCACCACGAACCACTCGCTGCGGGATCACACACACACTGAGGCACCCGGTAGGCAGTTATAGCCTACTGGCGCTGATCAGTCAATCAGCTGATTAAGGGAAGGAGAGGGAAAGGGCGGTACCTGTAATCAAGAGCAGAAGACAAGACACACACCCACTACGGCACGTAACACCCCCACCAATAAGAAAGAACCTCTAGCACACCACACAGCTGCAAAATTACAAATCATACAATAATACTTTCTAAAAGTTGGAAATTGTCTTATGTGACCCCCCATAATGATGTCCTTACCCACGGGACAGCATGTCGGCCACCAGATTATCAGCCCCCCTCTTGTGCTTAACCACGATGTTGTAACGCTGGGCCTGGAGCGCCCAGCGCATCAACCGCTGGTTGCTGTTGTACATCTGCTTCAAGAAAACAAGAGGATTGTGATCTGTGTACACTGTAACAGGCACAGAAGTGGAGCCCACATAGACCTCAAAGTGCTGTAGAGCCAGGAGCATGGCCAAGGTTTCCTTTTCGATCGTTGAGTAGTTCAGTTGGTTTTTCTTGAACTTTACTGAGAAGTAGCAGACAGGGTGGCACACATCACCAACCCCATCTTGCAATAACACCGCTCCAGCTCCTATAGCACTGGCATCCACTTCCAGCTTGAAAGGCCTGGTGAAATCAGGAGCAGCCAGCACCGGGGCGCTGCAGAGAAGAGACTTGGCAGCAGTAAAAGCATGGTCACAGTCATCATCCCAGACAAAAGGAACGGCTGGGCTACACAGTTTAGTTAATGGCGCGACCACCACAGAGAAGTTCTTACAAAAACACTGATAGTATCCTGCCATGCCTAAGAAACGTCTAAGTTCACGTCTAGTCTTGGGCGTCAGAAGAGTTAACACAGCCTCAACCTTTGCGGTCACAGGCAGCACCTGCCCATGGCCAACCCGCTTCCCCAAGTAGGTGACCATAGCTTTTCCAAACTCGCACTTAGCTAAATTAAGGCTTAGCGAGGCCCCTGCCAGTCGCTGGAACACATCCCTTAAACTGGCCATGTGACTCACCCAGTCCTTCGAGTAGATGACGACGGCATCCAAGTAGACGCTACAATCCGGCACATTTCCTAGCACGTGTTGCATGAGGCGCTGGAAAGTGGCCGGGTCATTTCTCATGCCAATAGCCATGACAGTATACTGCATAAAAGCATCAGGGGTGACGAACGCAGAGATGTCTGATGCGCGTTGTGTTAAAGGGACCTGCCAATACCCTTTTAGTAGATCTAATTTAGTGATGCACACTGCAGGCCCCACACTGTCTATACAGTCATCCATGCGCGGTAAGGGAAAGGAGTCAGGAACAGTCACTGCGTTCACCTTGCGGAAATCTGTAAATCTGTAAAATCCGTCCGACTTAGGAGCTAGCAAGCATGGGGAACTCCAAGGACTATAGCTAGGCCAGGCAAGACCATGTTCAACCAGGTAAGCAACCTCTTTCTTTATAAGCTCCCTCTTATCAGACGGACAGCGATATGCGTGCTGCTTAATTGGCTTGTGATTACCCACGTCGATGTCATGCTCCAACACATGGGTACGGGATGGCACATCACCAAACAGAGTGGGGTATGCAGTGATGAGGTCGAGCACATCCTGACGCTGAGCTGGGGACAGATAGGACAGATATTGCTCGACATTAGTCAAGAAGTCTGAGTTAGACAACCGGCCAGATTGTTGTGCATCAGAGGATGTAGTTAAGTCATCAGTTACACCGGCCACACAAACAAGCAAGGGAGTGCCTGTATCAGCGGAATCTGGACACTTTGCAACCTCCCGTGGATGGAAGGTTTTAAGCATGTTAATATGGCACAAACGGGTCTTCTTAAGACGCTCGGGTGTCCGGATGACATAGTCCGTGTCAGACAGTTTGCTCTCCACCACATAGGGACCTGTGAACCGAGCCGTAAGAGCGGATCCAGGTGTAGGTAGTTAAACCAACACCTCATCACCTGGCTGGAATTGCCGCTCCACCGCTTTCCGGTCAAAACGTTGCTTCATACCACCCTGAGCGGAAGAGAGGGCTTCTTTTGCCAGCTTCGAGGCAACCTGCATGCGCTTTCTGCATTTAGAGACAAACTCCACAACATTAGTATGTTTTGGGTGGCTGCCCACCAGCTGCTCCTTCAAAACCGCTAACAGACCTCGCACATGGTAGCCAAACACTAGCTCTGCTGGGCTGAACCCCAAGGACTCCTGCTTTGCGTCTCTGATGGCAAACAACATAAACGGTACACCCTCATCCCAGTCTTTACCACTGTCATAACAATATTTGCTCAGCATAGGACTACCTGATGGATTACACCCCAATCCTCACCGAGCTCAGCCGCTGCACTGTCTGACTGTGAAACCCACCTGCGCATCAAAACACCATTTTCAATAAAGTATGGTCGCTTGGGTGTACACTCACTGGGCATTTTCACAGCAGCGGCTATGACTTTAATTAAGGACTTATCCGCTTGCTGGGCAGCAATGAGAGCCTCACGACACAGTGACAAAGGAGCCGCCAGATCAACAGGAGCAACAGGCTCCTTTACCTGTTCAGGTTTTCTAAAGTCACAGTCTGCCGAACCACCACCAGGGGGCAGCTCATCCTGAGAGAAAACAGATGCAAACAGAGAGTCAGTTAAATCAACTTCCTGATCCGGGGCTTGTGCACGGGCCCTAGATCTGGTTAATACACTAACCGAAAAAACATCAGGATGTTTCTTAGCTAACTCATCATGATCTGACTCTGGAATAGGTTCAGCAACGACCTTGGGGACAGGATAAACTTTACCGCCAGCTATATCATTACCCATGATAAAATCCACGCCCTCAATGGGAAAGCTAGCGCGGACACCCACATGAAAATAACCCGTTGCCAGCTCCGACTGCACATGGACTCGATGCAGTGGTGCGGGGATGAAACCCATCTCAATTCCCCTAACCACAGCACTGGCATCAGACACCGTACCAGATGGCAACACACTGGACAGAATGAGGGACTGAGAGCAGGCTGTGTCACGCAGTGCAGTGACTAGGCGCTGGTCTTCAGCCTGTCCTGTAAGAGACAAAAAAACAAGTAAATATGAAAGGCTTAAAACAGTCAGGCACCCCTGATATTATAGCCTCGTCACTGGAGGTTTTAATAAGCCCCACGCCTTTTGGTGGTCTCACAACCGGCCCTTGTTTACGCTTCCAGGCAATGCAATCCGCAATTAAATGACCAGGCTTATGGCAATAAAAACACTGTCGCTCAGGTTTGGAAGCAAACGACACAGCAGCACCCGACAACTGCGACCCGGGCTTCTGAAACCCCTCCCGAGGGGACTCGGGACGTTTTGCCAACACACTTTTGTGTGTGAGCGCAAATTCATCTGCCAAGGTGGCAGCCTGCTGCAAAGTGGACACTTTTTGTTCATTTAAATAAACAGTGATACGCTCAGAGACGCAGTTTTTAAACTCCTCAAGTAACATCAGTTCACGTATCGCCGTAAAATCGTCAGCCTTACAAGCCGCACACCACCGATCAAAGAGGATGCCCTTTTCTCTCGCAAAATCAACGTGGGTCTGATTGGACACTTTACGCAGATTGCGAAACCGTTGTCTGTACGCCTCAGGTACCAGCTCATATGCTCGCATAATAGCACTCTTCACTTTGCTATAATCAAGACCGTCCTCTACAGATAAGGAAGAGCAGGCCTCCTGAGCTCTGCCTGACAACTTACATTGCAGTAAAATGGCCCACACATCCTCTGGCCAGCGTAACGCAGTGGCAATGCGCTCAAATGCGCCGAAATAATTCTCCACCTCTGCCTCACGAAATACAGGGATCAAAGAAATGTGTTTACTCACGTCAAAAGTATTAGGTATTATAAGTATTAGGTGGACACGCCGCGGGCTGAACCTCACTAACCTGAGTTGTGCGCACCTGTAGCTCCACCTGACGCAGCCTAACAGCTGTGTCTGCCTCCAACCTCTTCAGTTCCAGCTCCCTACGGAACTGAAACTCACGCTCACGCTCCTCTCTTTCTAACTGCATGCGAGCTAAACGGACGTCTGGCGTCCGCTTTTGAGCCAGTTGACTCCACGGAGAATGGGACGAAGTGGGGCATTGTAACCGGCTTCTCCGCCGTCCTCACCTCCTTCACAACAGGTGTAATCGGCTGCTCGGCCTCTCCCGCCGGCCGACCCTCACCTGGAGAGGCTGCGGTCCCAACCCGCGCATCCCCAGACACCGGCAAGCAAAGAACCCCCCTGCTGATCAACTCATCCAAAAGCACCGCCTTTAGCTCAGCCTTGACAAGTGCGCTAGAAACCGGAACACCGTAGTGCTCCGCAACCACACGTAGATCGTCTTTCTTACATTTATCAAACGCAATAAATGATGGATCAGACGCAAACGCTTCCACGTCAAACGCGGCCATCATCACACACTCCGGTAATGCGCTCTACACACCAACAGCCGTCACGACAGACAAACTCCTCCAGACCCTGCCTAACACAAACTTCACCTACCTAACTTCTGGCAACACATCAGCGGCCGAAACCCTGAAACGCCAGCCCCCGTCGGAGATCAAAGTCCCCCCCCCCAGTTTACCCCGAAAACAAAAAAGGCAAAATAACAAAAGAGCCGAAAGAGAAAGAAAAAAGACCCGATGGAAAGGCGGGATGTAACCCAACCCAGCTGGGTACTCACCTGTATTCACTGATTCATGACCTCTGTTGTTTCTTCTTCTCTCCTCAGTTGGTGATGATCTCAGTCAGAGTGAGTGAACATCCAGGAGTGTGTTGAGAGAGGATCAGCTGTATCCTGATGATCCATCTGGACCAGAGTCTGGATCTGGATTTTGTCATCTTCACTTAAGTCTGTTACCTGAAAACAAACTGAACAGTCATCTGTGGATTTTGTTCAAGTCGGCACTCAGCAGCACATTTAAAAAAACCTCAAACAGAGAATTCATCTTTAATGAACTTAAAGCTTCTTCCATAAAAAACGACGGCTGAGAATATAATTCATTTTAATCATAAGTTTATTATTGGTTATTTAGATGTGAATTAAATAAGGCACACTCACATCATCTTTAAATCATTCAAACCAGAAAATAAAAACAGTCGTACAAAAATAATTAAGACTTCTGATCCGTCCTTCTTAAAATAGACACTGAGACACAAACTGACAGTCGAGTGAAGATTTCTGCAACAACTTCACTTCCTTCAGAGGCGAAAGAGAAAGAAAAATGTCTCAAGAGGTCAAAAATCCAGCAACGCTCCACTATACAGTCGTCCTGGAGTTTCAACTAGTTGGTGAGTTAAAAAAAACACAAAGCAACACAAGTTCGAAGAGGCATCGAGGTCAGTTCAAACTGAGGCTAAACCGAGCTTCATATTATCACACGTATGATCAGTGAACTACAGCATGTGTGTTTGTTAGTGTGAAGAGTAAAATATCAAATTATACCATCAGATTATGACCAAATGACTGTGAACAAAAGCAAATATCACAATATTCTTTAACCAAATACCTTGATATACAATATTGCTTTTCACAGAATATTTACACAATGAGATGATTGATAAATAATCATCAGTATTGTGGATATATTGATCAGCTAAAACAGGCTGGTAAGTTTAGAAAATGACATCATTTTACTGTAATGCAGCCTTCAAAACCAAACAAACAAAACTTATGACATATCACGATATTTTGATATTCAAAATCTAAGACTCATATCACAATAGCAATATGATATCGATATATCGCCCCGCCCTACGTCAGATAAACAGTTAGGTTTAATTTTAATATATGAAAGTCAACCAGCAGAGACTTGAATCCTGCTTAAGATGGATAAAACCCTCAATATCAAATCAATCAAAAGATTTATGTAAAATCATGTTAAAGAATCATTCAGATTAACTTCCAGTGCAGTGAACTGTGTTTCGTGATCGCAATAATATTAATACAAATATAAGAAATCTGCAACATTTCAACAATCTTGCAATTTTGCTAAATTACAGCAACTTTTCTGCATGAAACGGCCAAATCAACAGACTGCTCGTGATTTGGACCAGTTGTGCCGTGGTATAAATGGAAGTCAAGTATAGTATTTTATTTCTTTATATATTATATTATATTATATTTCTTCATATCAATGGTTCTCATGGTCAGAAACTAAATTCAAACAGTAGCACTTAATTATTAGTCGTTTCTGTGATGTGCAGTGTGCTTTTTATCAATTTGATGACATATGACTGTTAATTCATAGTTCATCGTTTTCCTTTTTTTGCTTCAAATTTTTCCAAATTTGCACAATTTTAAGATAAAAAAGAGCACATAAACATTGCAAATGTATCAGCAGTACTTATTTCGCTGCTGTAATCACAAACAAACTGTGAAATCCTGGAGAGACTGAGCAGAAACAGCAGAAGAACAGACAACGTTTACCTGCTGAATGACGACTGAAACGTTGTGGTGAGTTCAAGTGATGGGCAGGCTGTGGGATTCTTTAGTTTTCTTTTACACACTTTTGTAAACATGTTTCAGATTAGCTTTTTTTTAGTGTTAAACTCCTAAAAATACCAAAATATGTCTTTGATTTTTTAACTGTCACAAATATTCAGTGTTACAGAGGAATACTGTATAAAGTATTTAAGCAGGGACTGTTTTTAAGACTCTCCGTGTTGCTGCATTTGAGGAGAGTTGGACAGAGCGGCGACGGCCAACATGCAGGAAATTAACAAATTCACATTTGCATCTTTGCTTTTTTTTTTTCTTTTTTCTTTTTAAACCACATATATAATGTTCACATTGTTTGTCTTCTAGGTTTGATTTTCACCGACACTTTATAATTTGTCACTTTTTGTTGTCAACATTTTTTCATGATCTTTTTACATATTTCATTAGAAGTCTGTTTTTATATATCTTACGAACTGCATTAACTGCAGCAATAACGTATCAATAAGTGACTACATTTTGACTGTGATGGATCATCTATCTGTAAGCAGTTTCTCATCTCTGCAAGTTGATTTCAACAGAAATTAAGTCAAAACGCAGTGACGTAATATAAGAGACTTATAGTTACTAGAAGCTGAACGTCTCTGAACACAAACACAGCACCAACAGGGGTCATAAATAAAACAACATGATCCTAATACAACAATAAGTATGATGTTAACTGTGAATCCATTTTTAACACTGAAACCGAGCTGACGGCGGCCAGTATTCAAGTAGACCAAAAACACACATCTTCAGTTGAAGTCTGGTGCTCAGATCAGAGCTGCTGTCTAACTGTGACTTATAATAATAGTAAAAACTAAACCAACAACATTCATACCGCATCGACTAAAACAACATCAGTTTTCATCCCTTTTTCCTTTTGTGGAGGTTAGAAGGAGAAGAAAGTGCTTGAAACTCACCAGAGGAGGAGATGCAGTTCAAGTCCTGGATTCGGTTTATATTACTGACAAAATCTGGTAAAGTTACAATAAAATACTTCACTTCTAGTTGAGTATTGAAATACATTTTTAGTTTTTGTTCTTGCCTGTTTTTAGTTGTGTTGAAACTTGAGTCCGGGTGCAAACAACGCAACTGACACAACAAAATGTCAATAAATAGGATGTTAATTAGGATGAAAAAGGCAGTTTTAATTGGTTTTGAAGATTTTCTGTATGTCTATTAAATATAACGATAAAAATAAGTAAAAGAAAAAATAAAAAAGAAAGAAATAAGAAAAAGAAATGGGAATTTTTATGTCAGCAGAATTTCAAATGATAGTTTGAACGGCGCCACCGGCGTGTTGGGAGGGAACCTGAGGATTTATGGAAGGTTTAATATGACAAAAAATAAAAGAAATATCAGGGTGTGACGACTGATCCCTAAAACTACACTTTAAAGTTTCATTGTGACTCTAAAGGGTCAGTACACCCAAATTACAACCAGAGTTTCTCATTTACCTACAGTGCAGCTTACAGCAGTGTTGGTTTTACTGAGATCTGTGGATTTCGGATGTTTCAATCTTTTTTCATTCAACCGAATATGATGAAGATGAAAGAAATTTGGTTTGTGGTGATCACCACAGTGAAAAGAGAGATGAGAGAAACAGCAGAGCACCACAGCTGGACATGACTGACATCATAAAACCAAAACTATCTCCACGGCTGTAAACCACCAGAGGTACATGAGAAAATGTGTGTTTCAGTAATTTGGGTGACCTCAGACTTTCTTTTATCCTTTTGACAAACATTTAGGTTTTGGTGTTTTTGCGTTTTCTTCAAAAGGGAAGCGTGAACCTGTTCGGTGCTCCTCTATCACATTCAGGTTTATAATCACACCGTCTACGTTTCAGTCTGCCTGGTTCAGGTCAGCTGCACCGGCGTCTCTCTCATCGCCTCCGTCAGTGTGGATCAGGATGTGGAGGTCTGCCGGGCGGCTGGGACATGAGTCTCCGTCCACGCCGTCTGACTGCGCGGACTCGTCCTTGGTATGAGGCGGCGTCTGGTGATCACATGACTGCTCTGACTGTCCGTTTAGAGGGCGGAGCCGCTGGCTGTGGCTGTCAGACGACTTGTCGGACTCGAGTGAAGCGGAGTGATTGGTCGGGGTGAGCGAGGACAGGGATGGTGACGTCTCGCTGTGACAGTCGGTGACATCGGTGGAGTGTAATTCATCCGTGTCATCATCTGTATCTCTGGTCTCTTTTGGAGTGTGTTCGGTCGTGTTGGGAGTGTGTGAGCGCTCCGGCTGCTCTGCTGCGTGTTCTCCAGAGTCCAGGGTGTGACAGCGACCCAGGGGCCGCTCCCTCAGCCGGGGCCCGGCGGCAAGGCTTCCTGAGGGGCTGCTGACCTCCACCGTCTCCCCTCGCCTCAACCTCCTCCTGTCTGGATTCACCTGAAAAGATAAATGGAGATTATTATAAGAATAATATCAAGTTGGATAATACATAAACGGTCACTGAAGCATGTACCTGATTGAGGGTTGGTGAACATCTGGGAGGAGGAGCAGAGGAACCTTTCTTCATCTGCTGAATCCTAAATAAAATCAAAACTAGCGTTCGTTTGTTTACTTAACCAAGAATACGATGTCATGTAGATGCTGGTTAACAGGCTACCTGCTGATGGACTGAGATAGTTTCTGTCTTCTTCCGTTGGCTTGATCCTGCAGCCTCAGACGCTGGACGAATGAATGAGCTGCAGGGACAACAAGGGTTAATATTAATAAATGAATTAATGCATTCAACTGATTGGTGGCATTTTGAGAAAACAACGTGTCTGTTACCCAGAGCTCCTTTGGGCACAGAGAGGAGTTTGATTGGTTCAGCGTCGGGGGAAAGTCCAGACGCTTTCTGCAGAGCTCTCAGGATCTCAGTGTTCTGCAGAAGCAAACATGCAAATTACCGTTTAGTGTTAGAAACTGACTGATATAAACGTGTCAGTGAAATTTTAAACACACATAAATATGTCATCATAACTGGTTATAACATCATTGACAAAAATAAAACCTTTTTCTATCATGCAACACCAGATACAGTATAGAGGTGGATAGTAGATGTCATGATAATAATATCATGACAGTTTCAATATCTCAACTCTGATACACTTTTCAGGCTCTTAAAGGCCACAAACATTTCAAAAAGGTCTTCAGATGAAACGACATCATAATACACAGGCAAGTACTGACAGTTCAGTAAAATCATGGTTTCTTCTCAGACTAACGATTATTTTCATCATTGATTAATCTGACAGGTATTTTCTCCGTAAATCAATTAATTGTTGTGTCTATGAAATGTCAGAAAACTGAAACAGAAAAATGCTTTCTATAACTTCTTAGAGCTCAAACTGACGTCCAATCAACAGCACAGAATCATAAAAGCTTTAAAATCGACAAAAAAAAATTGATGTCTGGATGTTTGCAGAAAGTCAGTCAGAGTTCAGACATGTGGATTCAGACACAGACGTGATATGTTGACTTTGTCTCCATCTCCCAGAGACTATTTTAACGTTTTAACTGTTTCTTAGTATTTAATTGTTATAAAGCCTTTTTCAAGGAAGCTGAATTATTTTTAAAGACTGTTAAAGACCTGCAGACACCGCCCATGAGCTCCACTGTCCCTGTAGTGTGTGTGTACAACGCTCACCTTGCCGCCCAGTTCGTAGGCGCAGTCCAGCGGCGTCCTCTGCCTCTTGTTCCTGAGGCCCGGCGAGGCTCCGCCCCTCAGCAGCAGCTCCACCAGCGCCTGGTGTCCGCCGCGCACCGCCTCATGGAGCGCCGTGTTCCCCTGATGGTTCACCATGTTCACCAACGCGTTACTCTGCACACACAAACAGGTTTTATTAAAAATATCTTCTAGAAACGCCATTCTCTCTGTGGCATCCATGACAGTGTGTGTGTGTGTGTTACCTGTAACAGGGTGGTGGCTGTCTCCAGGTTTCCACGGAGACAGGCGTGTATCAGAGGAGTGTTGCCGTAGTGATCCTTCTTATTGAGTTTGGCGTTGCACTCCAGCAGAAACCTCACCACCTAAACACGCAGAACACAAAACACGACATGAAAACTATTAAGGTTCAGTACGTTTCTGGCGGCAGGTCGGAGTCGGTTGTGGATTCCCGTCCTTAAAACTCTGCGCTGCTGACGTTTTGCCACAAGGTGCTGCCAGAGAACCTCGAAGGAAACAGGAAGCAGACTTCCTGACTGTAGAGAGACGTGATCGGCGGTGTGCTTGACCCACTTCTACATAACACTCTCCCATAATCCTTTTATTTTTATCACTAACATGACAACAGTCAGTCACCTCAGCACTGAGGCTGATTCTGCCGTCATCCATGAACGCCATCATACAGATTAGTATCAGGGTCAGATTAGATATAATAATGCAGTTCTTTAAACAATCATTAATCTCATTATAATGTAAAGAAAGCAGGTAAGTGATTTGTTGGATATAATAGAAACATTCAAATGAAACAACGGTGATGCAACCAGTGAGCACGTCACACGATCACTTTAGCATCAATGTGCTTTGATGATGTTATAATTATACTGAATGACAATATAGTAAAACACAGTTATAATAATATATAATAAGTCTTTATAGGAGAAGTTATGATTGGTAAAGTACATAAATAAAACTTTATACATAGAATATTATTTTTCCGTATCATGTGGTGAATTATTTGTAGCATCAATGTTGAAATCTTACATCCTTATTTGTACCATTACCCATCCTGCTTTGCTCCTACCTGAATGTGGCTGTTCTGGCTGGCCAGGTGGAGCGGTGTGGCGCTCTGGTTGGTGCGGGCGTTGACGTTGGCACCGTGGCGGATCAGCAGGGCGACCAGCGCCGAGCGGCCGTGCAGGGCAGCGACGTGGAGCGGCGTGAAACCGTCAGCATTACAGCTGTTAACGCCGAGCGCTCCGGCCTGCAGGACGGACAGCTGCAGGACACACAGAGGACATTTATAACAGTGTTTTAGGAAAAAGGCAAAGTCGAACACCTGACATGAGTCTAAATTGATCAAGACAACATGGAGGAAGTGAAATAAAGACCCGTCTGTTAATATAAGCCTGTCCCAAATAAAGGCCTGGTTCTATCTGCTAGTTTCTATTACTGTTTCTACTCTAGTTAAACTCTTTTTAATGCAGTGAAGGAAGCGGCAGAATTACATTTCACTGTGATTGTACCTTATATGATTACATGTGACAAATAAACGTGATTGATTGAAACAAAGGACCCGGTCTCTATTTGAGGATTTACGGTACTTTTAGATTTACGTCACGTTTCAGACCTTCTGGGTTGGAGCACAGCTAGGACACTGACACAGCGGGTGGCAGAGCTGAGCCTCAGACCGAATATCTTCTCCATCCTCCTCGTCCTCGTCCATCCACTCCAACAGGTAGCGCACCTGAAACACACACACACACACACACACACACACACACACACACACTGAGTATCACGTTCTCCTCCTCAGGATGTTCAGAGAAAACAGCAGTTCTTCTCACCATCTCCACATCCCCATCCGCCACAGCACGCAGCAGCTTCTCCACCTGTCAATCACACAAATAGCATCTGTCACCATGGAAACAGCTTCTTTTTTAAATACATTTGCGTTAAAACCACAGATGAACAGAGACAGGCCGCAGATGGAGCTCAGTACTACTGGTTTTTACTGCTGTGTATTCTAGTTCTGATACTGTAGTACTATTACTACTACATCGCTACACTACTGTTACTCTTCCAGTCTACTCTTCCAGTATTCAGTTGGTCAGTTAGTCAGTTAAAAGTTTCCTGTACTATCAGCTCATTGGAAGTTACCTCTCTGTGACGGACACGCTCCCCCTCTGGTTTGACCTCAGAGCCCAGAGAGGAGGTGCTGGACACGGAGGAGCGACGGCTGCTGCAGTCTGAGGCCTGCGGGGAGGGACTGGGAGACTGCGAGGAGGAGGAGGAGGAGGAGGAGGAGGAGGAGGGGGGAGACAGAGGGAAGAAAATGTTTTTAGCCGTTTTTTGCATGAATGCTACATATGCAAAAACTGCAGTACTATTCATACTGAGTGAGTCTCTGTAGGAAATAATATTATAATTTAATATATAAACTGGGACATTTTCTATTGGATTATTTAGCAATAGTCACTTAATACACAGAGAAACCAGTGATGGAAGAAGTATTTAGATACTACACTGTGAAAATACTCCATTACAAGTAAAAGTGTAGTAGAAGTTAAAGTAGAAAGAATACGGCCTATTAATACACAAAAATTATAAAATTAAAAAAATAAACCGTAACTTGATTAAAAAAACAACTAAAACAAGTTGATTAACATTAATAACACATTTATCCATGTGTATGTTTTATAAATAATAAAAAATAATACCTCATATTCAGAGTAGTTACTGTTTCTGTCATATAAACGTAGTAGAGTAGAAGTATAATGTAGTAAAAAAACAGAACAAACTCAAGTACCTCAAACTGTATTTGAGTAATTAAATTATCTCAAGTCACCGTTTATCAATGTTTACTGTTGTTGTTGTTGTTGTTGTTGTTGTGTGAAAACATAAATCTCATCATGACTGGATGGACATAAAAACACTTGATACGTCTGTTGCATCTCAGGTCTGGAGTCTGTGACCTCTAACCTCTGACCTCTGAAGGTTTCTCTGATAGAGACATGAGAGCAGATCAGACTCACATCGACTCCGCTGCCTGCGTGCTGACGGCCGTTCTGACTCGATTTCAACAACATGAGGATCTACAGGAAAACAGAACACATGTATGAACAATAAAATGATGTCAGTTTAGTTGCGTAAGAGGATCAGTCGGCTCTGTTCCCACGACCACTCACACTGTTGCTGGAAACAACAGCAGCTAATCGGATCAACTACAGAGCTCTGACACATGAAAACAATGTCACGTTTTCTGTTTTAATGATCTGTGAGCTGCAGCTCGTATACAGCAAGTCTCTCTGACCGCCAGTTCCTACATTTAACAAACTTTACTGCGATCGATTAACAAAAAAAGAAATTACGGAAAGTTTTCTTTTTTAAGCAGAAACTGTTATCATGTTCTGCTTTTCTCCGTTTTATATCCTGTAAACTGAATGTCGTTGGTTTCTGGACAAAACTAGATTTTATTATTTTCTAACATAACGAAAGAAAATAATTAACAGAAGACACATTCTTCAATAAGAAGAGGTTCACTAGATATTGCATAGCTTGTATCCATACTAAACATATACATATGACTAAATGTCCTTATGCTATATTATTGTAAGAGCAGCATCCTGAAGTGAAAACCTGCTTCTTCCGAACAGAAAGGTTCGTTATATTCAGAGACAAACCGTCCGTTCACCTTGGAGTTGAGCGCACACTGCAGAGGGGAGTCTTTGTTCTTGTTGACGATGTCGGTGCTCGCTCCGTTCTCCAGCAACACCTGGATGATTCCCTCGTAGCCCCAGCGGGCCGCCATGTGCAGCGCCGTGTCGCCTTTATCGCTCTGCAGGTCCAGACGGCAGGTTTGGAGGTCGTAGTACACCAAGGCCTTCACACACTGACACACGACACACAGCACGACGGTTAACCGACCTCAAAGCTCACATTATTTTTTATTATTGATTGATGGATCCATAAAAGAATAAATCAAAGCATTGATTCAACTTATTAAATCTTTCATCTGTCATCTGGTTTTCGGCCTGTTCTTCAGACTAAACTAGAATATACACATCTCTGTTATATACAGTATATATCATACAAGACAAACAATCAATAACATTAATAAATAATTTACTGATTATAAAAACAACTCTTTGTTGCAGCCCTAATCTTAGCATATTGATTTAAAATAATGTGAAAAACAGACAAAAAAAATCTGCAACTAGCAAATATGTGTAATTTGTTGATTGATTGGTTCCTTTGGTTCCAAGTCTGAAGACCCACAAAAGGGAATTATATAAAAATAATCTTAGTTCTTTAGTTTTTGGGGATTTATCTGTTCAAACATTTAGAATTTGATTAAATTACTAATCGATGAATGAAATTCTTTTCTTTAACCGAAGCGATCAGAAGTGAGGGTTTGACTCACGTCCTCGTGTCCGTACATGCAGGCGAGGTGGAGCGGCGTGTTGCCGTTGTTGTCCTGAGCGTCCGTGTTGGCTTTGTAGTGCAGCAGCAGCAGCTGGAGGACAGAAACACACAAAGTACATTAATATTCAGGTTTTACTCGTGATACCGTCGTATCTTCTGCTATTACAGCCTCATTTCTTCTTTATCTTATTGAACCTGAACATTTATTCATCGTTCTTAACTTCTATGTTTTGTAACTCAAATTTTAAATGATTTTTCTGTGTATATTTCTGATATTTTCATAATTATTTTATGCATTATGTATGTCACACACTGACAAATGCTGTGTGAGTGTGATGTTCACCGTGACTCCTTGGTATCCCTTTTGGCAGGCCAGGTGCAGTGGTGTGAGGGCGTGGTAGTCTGTGGCGTTGACCGGTGCTCCTTTACACACCAGCAGGTCTATCAGCTGGGCCTGACCTGAAACACACACACACACACACACACAGGTTGGTCTATCATTTCTACATGTATGATCAGCGTTCCCATGGCGTTAACAGGTGCTCACCGCAGACAGCAGCGACGTGCAGCGGCGTGTAACCTCTGTCGTCTCTGGAGAACGGCGTGACGATGGACGGGTCGTTCAACCGTCTGAAACAGGAAATCAAAGTCACGGCTGAGCAGGTACATTAAAGACAAAAACAAGCACTGAAAATCAAAAAGAGGAAACCTCGCAGGTGAGTTCAGTTCCAGTAACGAGTGCTGAGATGAAACATAAATAAGTGATGTGAGAACATTAATAGCATCAGAGCCTCAGGTTCATTAAAGGAAAGGTTCGCAATTTCAGGTGCTGATATGTACAGTGACTGTAATCCATATCCATACTGGATATTAATATAATTACACGTGAGGCTTCATCAGTGTGAGTCGTATCAAGCGGATATCTGACACATTTGGCTCTAAAAACATTGTAATGCTGAAAGTGAGAAGTGAAAGAGCAAAAAAAGTTTTTTGTTCCTGATTCAACAGAGACGAACGGGAAATGATGTAGAGCAGGAACATGAGCAGAATAGAAAAGTCAGAAGGTTTCCAAGAAAATGATGCAAAAAGTGTCTCATTTCCTCTCAAACACGCCAATATTACGCTATAAAATATCATTTTATATATATGTGTGTGTGTGTGTGTGTGTGTGTGCTGACCCAGACAGCTGGAGGTCACAGAGGTCACAGGAGCAGAGGGGATGGCACCTCTTCACGTCCTCGTCGCTCTCTCCTTCACTCAGCAGACGCTCAACCTCCGCCTCGTTTCCATTTGCTATGTGCTGTAACACACACACACACACACACACACAGGAACATGAATACTCATGTTCTCATCTTTTAACTTGGGAGTGATTACATTAAGTAGCTAAACCTGCCCATCATACTAAATATTAATATGATCAACACAGAAATTAAACTTTAAATGACTGACAAGTGATTTATAAACGTTTTTTTTTGCCCTGGGTTTTCGCCTCATGTCACAACCCTGTGACAACACCTGCAGGCACTACTCAGGGCACTCATATATCGTCATAACACATATTCATCATGATGTATTGGGTCTTTATCAAGGAAACTGCAGGTGATATGTTGTTCTGGATAGAATATAAATGATAATATGTGCAGCTCACCTCAAACAGACAGTGGATGGGCGTCGCAGCGCTCTGAGCCAGCAGACTCATCCTCTCTTTAAACAACGCCTTGTCATTCAGCCCCCCTGAGCCCTGAGGGGACAAAAAAGACAAACACATGGAGGACTTCAGTAGCATCAAACACAAATGATGGTGATATGATCCCGTTCATGTGTGTGTGTGTGTGTGTGTGAGACCCACAGAGTGTGTGTCCTGCAGCTTCCCCAGGTTGATAAACTCCACGGCAGCTTCAAAGGTGCTCAGACAGTAGCTGAGCTCATCTTTACTCGAGTGGCTGAAGCAGAAGTTTCTGACGTAGCTCAGGTTGGCCATCCTGACGACAGACCACAAAAACCTTTAAACCACGGCTGCTTCTTCACAGGTGAAAACACCTTTTTGATTTCTATTATTTCTTTTATGACTGTATCCAACAGTAAATTGTCATTTCCCCAACAACAGAATTTATATTAAAACAAATCAATCGTCAGTTATCAAAATAGCTGCAGATGAATATTTCTTTGATAAACTCTCTAATAGTTGCAGTAATATAGCATTTATAACTGTGATACACTGTATACTGATGATGCTCGTTTTTAAATGCCTGCTGGAGGTTTACACACTGCTTAAATGACTTAAATGGATTAAAAATGCATCTGCGTTTTTCTCCCCACGGGGTCAAAGGTCACAGTGAATCTCACCAGTTGGGGATTTCCGTCTTCACCAGTAGATAGAGGATGACAGACAGCAGGTCGTCTGCACACACAGCCTCTATACTGACTGTAGAGGAAGACACACACACTGTTAGGTGAACACAAACAGAGAAAAACACAAATATGACACATAAAAGTCCTTTTCCACTCGTCTCTCTGTCCCAAATGAGTAAATTGAGCGCTTGACAAACATTTATTAGAAGCGGATCGTACCACTCTGCAGACTGACAGCAGGGTTGCTGCGGGCCAATAAGCTTGGATTTCCAAAACAAACTGGACAAACACATCGGAGGCTGACAGAGCAGATATTGTCCCGTAAGCTGATCTGATTACACACAGTGAGAGGACGATCGGAGATCACACAGAGTTCAGCCCGGCGGACTCTCACACACACACACACACACAGCACACACACACAGCACACACACACAGCACACGCACGCACAGCACAAAATATCACTTGATGAAGTGAATACTTGCTGATAAATGATAAAATAAGACAAAGTGGAGATAAAGAGAAGAGGAGGAGTCTCACTTTCAGGCCTCTAGATCTTCAAATGTCCATTTTTTTTCTTTACCATCTCAGCCGGAGGGTTAAACTCAGAGTTGCATTAAAGTTTGAGCATAATAAATTAAACACAACATTGATTTAGTTTGATTTTCACAGGAGTAAACAAAGTTTAGTCAGAGCTGAATACACAGACTGTGTGTTAGTGTACTTTCATACCGGACAGCTACACTTTGAGTGGTAAGTTGAGAGACTGCTGGGGCAGTTGTCACCGCTTCCTCATACAGGCATGAAGAAGAAGAGGTGTGAAAATGTGACTCATGCTCATAAACATTAAACACCGGAGGAGGTGAAATGTGTGGTCCACTGTTTCAAGAGAAAACTGCCAAGAGGGGGGAAGCAGAAATGAAGCACACACACACACACACACTCTGCTCACCGGTGCGTCGGGGGGTCTGGGTGGCCGTCAGGGCGACTCTGCGCAGGCAGAGCAGCTTGAGGAGGGGGGAGGTCTGCTGGTTGAGCTGACTCAGCTCTCTTTTGGCCCGAGACAAGTTAATACTACAGCAACACAACGAGAGCAGCAGCTGATCAACAGAAGGTCACATGTTCATTAACAGGCTCCCTGCAGGGTTTCATTCAATTCAAATCTCACATTGTAAAAGTGTTTCAAGGGGATCTTCTAACGGGCATCTGATTATTGAAAATGTGTGAATCTATCCTTTAATTCTCTGAGGGAACTAAACCCATTGAGTTTGCAGAGATGCCCTGATCAGAGAATATTAATGTACAGGCTGTCTGCAGGGGTCAGAAGAGACATTTAAAATAAAGACAAGTTGATGCAACTCAGTCTGGATTCATTATTAAAGTCATTACACGGTTGTGTTGTGATTGTTCAACACTTTATATTGCAGCAGTTTGTTTGTCTGTTTATTTCTATAAAAAAAAAATCAGCTTCAGTCTACATGTTTATGTTTTATTTACTTATTTACTTTAAAAAGGGACAAATGCATAACACATTGCTTCATATGGAAGATATAGATGAGATGCATGCAGGTTTCTAACCACAGTTAACTTGTTTTAACAGGAAGTGCAGCAGTACTGAGCTTAAAATAGTACATTAAAATACACACAATATACACACAATAGAATACGGGCGTGTACACGTGTGTGTATATGTACATCCATGTATGATGCTTAATGTTCACACGTGTGTTTGAACTTACCTGAACTCAGGTTTGACTCCGAGCTCTTTCTGCTGCAGGTCCTGCAGACTCCTCGTGGTTTTGTTGAAAGCAGCATCCTGTTGAACACACACACACACACACACACACACACACACACACACACACACACACACACACACACACACACACACACACACACACACACACACACACACACACACACACACACACACACACACACACACACATCTACATCTATCTACAGGTGGATTTTACACTTTTAATGATGCCAAAGAGCAATAATTTCAACTTGATACTCAGGTCATTGTTTTAATATTGTTTTTATTTGTGAAGGACGTGTTTGTACCTGGCTGGCTTCAAGTGTTCCCACAAAGTTAAAGATTAAATCATGGATACCATGATGAACATACATCTGGAAGAAGAAGAAAGACACGTTTATAATAAATAAATAAAAAAACCCTCCAAGACAACAAATGTTTCTTCATTTTTAACAAGTAGTACGAATCAACGTTTTGGGCTGGAGAGTTAAAAGCTGCACTCATGGGTGCATAATCACATATGATATAATCACATATGATATAATCACATATGATATAATCACATATGATATATGTAACATGTAGTTTTCTTTCCGTTAATGTGCATTAGAAGAGACGAAGTTACCTCCACTGCCTGTTTGAGAAGAGTCATCTGAAGCTCCTGTTTCGCCAGAAGCTTCTGTAGAAAAACAAAATCACACCAGTTAAAATGACTACAGGGAACTTTTATTTTCTGGTGATTTTAGCTGTAATGTTTTTGTTGACTGTTGTTCCCTTCAGTGAAAAGATAAACTTTAATATCAAGAAGTTGAAATAAACAGCAACGATCCTTTAAACAACTGACCAACAAGCATAATATCTGCATCATTTCTACTCACCAGGCGAGAGTCTCTCAGCAGACACTGAAGACATTTAGTGTAGAGACCGTTTACCGAGTCCTGAGAGGAGAGAGAACAGACGAGTCCTTCATAATATGCAGTAAATGTGTCAGATATCCACATGATGTCTCGTATAAGCTTCACGTCTGCTTTAAATGATGAAATGTTGGAGCTCGTCCTACTATGTGGTGTCGGAGTCCTTTCCTCTCCTGCTCCTTGAAGGCCTGACAGAAGCCGTGGATGAACTTGTCCAGTTTCTGAGCGTGGCGGCCCAGGAACTCCCTGACGTCCTCCAGGCTCTTCAGGCAGTAGGTGTGCGGCGGGCTGAGCTCGGCCGGGCTCGGGTCCACCTCGATGGGCCGGGAGATGCACAGGATGCTGTAGCTCTGCTCCTGGTCATTGTAGAAGGTTTCCTCAAACAGGATGGAGACCGACGCCGCGGCCGGGGAGCCGGATCCCAGCAGGACCTGCCTGTCCTGGATCCTGACCTCCTGCGACACACAACAGGTTTAAACAACGTAACTCTGAACATTATTTAAATGAAAGCTTTTAAAAATAACTTCTCCAAAGCCAGTACGAGCTGCATGACTGATTTCCTCTTTTTAATTGTAGTGCAGCAAACAGAAACCTCTTCTTTCATTCTAACCATATTCACCTTTTAATACAGTCATAAAAACAACATAAAAAACATAAGACGAGACAGTTGAACTAAGTTAAAACCAAGCAGTCTGCTGTCCCTGCTATCTTGTCCGGTCCGGTCCGTTTCCAATCAGACTGGACGTCAGTATTTTAGTTGTTTTAACTCACAGCGATTCTGATGTAACTGATCTTTATGAAGAGAAGACGAACCTTTCCGTCCACAGTCTGGTATCCGTCCTCCGCAGGCTGCAGGACATAACTGTCAAACTGGGAGTCGGAGAAGCTGCTGACGGTCAAACTTCCACAACAAGGCACCAGAACCTGCAGGCAGACATATGAATGCTTTCACATTTTAATCATCACTCGGCATTAAATTAAAATGGCCTATAGCTCCACGTTATACTCGTTGAGAAGAGCTGAAAAAGAAAATTCCTTCTGTGGCTGGAAGTTTTGATTTTGGATAAGAAGCTTTGTGGTTGCTGACTGTAGAGGGAAACGATCCTGATGCTAAATCACTAAACTTAACACCGCTTGTAGTGTTGTTGTTCTCTCTGCTGCCAACTGGGCACGCTCCATCTGCTCATCCAGATCATGTGATGAGACCGAAAGCTCCAGGACAGCTACTAAATGGACCTCGAGGTGAGATGCAGAATAAATGGTGTTTATTACTGTTTATTCTGTCATGTATAAATACACCCCATAATGTTTCTCAACCTTTGGTTTGGGCCCCCACATAGAGGTCACTTGATATTCAGAGTGATTCATACTAACGTGGTTCAAACAGTTTCTTTCCAGGCATCATGTTTAAACACGTGGCTGCAGGTTTGAATCCTGATATTCTGCAGTGTGTCGCGTACGAACGCCGTCTTGTATAACTACGACAGGTCAGCGACCTGCTGTGAAACGCGTCTGAGCGGCCGTAATCCCGTTAGATGCTGACGTTTTGACGGCGTTTTCAGAGGAGTCGTGGTGAGTCAGAGCTGCTGCTGGCCGCGTTCAAACATCTGATTCTCATCTGCGTCTCGACAAGCTGAAACACGTTTAATGGATCCGTTACTTACTTGTTTAGGTCGTTTTCAGACGTTGATTTTTTTACTGTGGTTGCACTTTGTCACAGACTGAAGTCCTCCTGCGTTTAAAACAGGTCTTTGGTTTATTGTTACTTTACTTGGATGTTGAACTTTAACCGTGTAGATGTACGTGTGATTAAATAGAAACTGAAAAGTAAAGCAGCTCAGAGAGTATTAAAGACCCACTTACTGAACTGACATTAAACATTTAGTTTCACTTAGAAAATGAGTTTAATGTCACCTGACGGGGGTACCAGCCGTGTTAGTTAGCTAACGTTAGCACAGTAAGCTCTGGGCTTGAAACCGGCTCAAACCAACAGGCGTCCCTCTTTATATACAGGCTGTGCTCCACATTCGTCAGACAAACATACAGGCAGGTGTTAAAGACCTAAAAGGTGAAATTCAAGCTCAAAGTTCAGACTCACGATGCCGTGGAGCTCTGCCACTCGGCTGCAGAGATCCGGTCTCTGCTTCTCCAGCGCCAGGTAGAAAGGGTTCTTCAGGATGTTCTCATCATATACCGCCATAAGGAGCTCGAAGTCTGGACCCTGAGAGGAGGGGAGGAGGTATTGATGAGCTACATCAGATTAGACTGTGATCGGTGATATTACACAGTATTTCTGGTGAAATTCAAACAAACCACAGTTGGGTTTTTGGCATTAAAGATTCTTTTCATCACGTTTTGGTGAAATCCGACAAACAAAGTGTTCAAATGAAGATGATTTAAGCTCCTGACAAACGTTTGCTGCGTGTGAAGCAACTAACTGATTATTCAATCATTGTTTTACCGATTCGGCTTCAGCTCGACAAATATATATTTGTGATATGAGGTTATCAATAAAAACACCTTTAAATCGTTCTGTTCTTATTCACAAGTTGTTGAAATGACTAAATTATTGAAAGACTGTTTTGGTGAAATTGCTTCCTTGACTTTGTTAAGACAATAAGTGCGGCTGTTTGTTGTTGTTGTTGTTTGTTGTTTGTTGTTGTTGTTGCTGCTCATTACTGTCTGTTTGGGTTTTTTTGGTTATGGAAAGGCAGTTTTAATTTAAAGGAAAAAATAATTTGTGAAAATGAAAAAGAACCACAAAATTCAACAGCTTCAAACTATAGATTGATATTAAATAGATATGAATATACTAGACTCGTGATGACAGCTGAGTTTCCAAACAAAAGCATGTGGAAATACTGGAGGTTTGTCAAGAACTGAGTCGCATCATCTGTGAAAAAAGCCCCGAGACAGATCTCATGATTACAACAAGGTCGCAAATTAAAGCCTCAAATATTATAGGGACAGAGGCCGAATAAATATTATCAATGAATCAAATATTTTGTTCAGAACAGTGGTTGAAGCAAACAGACCCATCATTTTCTTCCAGGGCATCATGTAGGGTCGTGATCCCTCACTGGCTTCCCACACACAAACGCTGAAAGTTGACCAGAGCTGCAATGATTAGTTGATTAACCGATTAGCCAACTATTAAACTAACTGGCAACTGATTTGGTAACTGATTTATCGCTTGTAATAATTTTTAAAGAAAAAAAGTCCTAATTCTCTGATTCCAGATTCATAAATGTGAATATTTTCAGTTTTTTTTCCCCCCAAACAGCTAATTAATTAATCAATCAGGAAAATAATCATGAGTTTCAGCCCAACAGTTGCTTAATTAAAGACTGAAAACAATCTCCCAACTGTGTGGAAACAATCGGAGGGTTTAAGAGAGGATGGTGGTTGGGAGGCGTGTAGCGTGTTAGAAAACTACTTCATCCACAGATGGTTGGAAGGTGGGGGCTGGTACTGAGAATTTATTCATTATAGATTCAAATTACAGTGTGTTTCTCTTCTCGAGACAGGAAGTGTGTGATCTGTCAGCTGTTAGTGGACTCTGGCCTGTAAAAAACTCACTCAGAGAAAACAGCTGATCAGCAGACGAAAAAATAAAAGCTTAAATATTATAATGGAGAAAAAAAAAATATTTTACTTTTGTTAGATGAAATTTAAATATTAAATTAGCAGCTCAAATGTTAATCATTGTTTCCTAAAGGACAATCACACTGTCAAACAACTAATCAATGAATTCAATAGGCAACTAATCAATAATCAACTAATTGTTGCAGCAACATTTAACTTATAATTTCATCCATTTATTCATAGAGCACATTTAAAAACACGCTGAACAAACGGCTTTATGAGAGTTTTAGAATAGTTCATTTATTTTAATATGAGAACTTCATCAAGTCACTCGTATATGAACATATGACGACATATTGGTGCAGTTTTATTATGTAAAAAAACTAACAACCTGCACATTGTAATAAACCAAACTTTATGTCATATATATATATATTTTAAATATATATAAAAATATATAAAATACACACATCTCTGCTCTGTCATGCTCTCGGTGATCCTTCTTCTAAAGTAATATTTTCTCCATCTCTGAAAATATCGAGAGCACGTTGGACCATCCACAGGTTTAAATCTCTTCCTCCGACAGATCGACTCACCTCATCTCTCTGCTCAGAGATCAGCTTCATCCTCCATCAGCTCCGGTTCAGACCAGCAGACAAACTGGGAACCGGTTGAGCAGAGCAGAGAGCAGAGAGCAGAGAGCAGACCCCCCACCGAGCGGCCCCCACATCAGCCGACACAGCCGGGAAGAAACTGAGGAATGAGTCACGTGACCCTCGATGTCCTCGTGACCTCACAAGCTTAAAGCCTGCAGCGTTTTCTGTGGCACAGAACACACGCTTACATGACACGCTTAGATTACGGTCATTCAGCTGACGTCTGAGCCCGAGGCTTTAATGTGTGTGAACAGGAGAATTACTTCAGCAGGACCATAATCACTGATCACAGCTCAAACGGATCAATAGTCCTTCATCAAAAACGCACTGATCCAGACAAAATGTACACATCCTGGTTCATCATAATAACGTCTGTGTTGAGTCTTACTGTTGGTGCATGAATCCATAAGATGAGTAGAGCTGCAACGTTTTTTGATGCTTAAACAATCGTTTTTGTCATTTATTTACGTAAAAATAAAAAGGTTTCTGCTTCTCAAACGTGGTGATTTGATGCTTTTCTTGGTCAAAAACTGGAAATCTTTGACTTTTGGACGGTGGGTCGAACAAAAACGAGAATATAATTGTGAGATTAATTATTTAACGAAAATATAAATGAGACAGTGATACCACAAAGGTGACTCTGAACCACAGTGTCTTTCAATATTGGCAACAGAAACAGGAAAAAGACAGGAAGTGATAAGATAATTACATCATTGATGGTAAACAGTAGTGGGATGCTTTCTGTATTGATCATGATCATCCTCCTGCCTGATGACGTAACCCTGTAACCCTTTGAACCCGAAGGAGTTTGCTTGGTTTTAAATCCCTTTATTCATAGCAGAGTCTCTCTCTCTCTCTCTCTCTCTCTCTCTGAGTGGAGTGACAATGATGATGAAGATGAAGATGATGATGATGTGAAAGAAGACACCACTTTGCTGTTTCACTCGATCAATGAAAATCTCTTAAGAGCTGAACATTAAAACCACCACAAAGAAGATTCACAACTCACATGACGACAAAACACCGACCCACCTTTAACCTACTACTACTGAGTACTTTAACTACATCAAGATCACAGTACTTATGTACTGTTACTGCAGTACTTTAACTACATCAAGATCACTATACTTATGTACTGATACTGCGGTACTTTAACTACATCAAGATCACAGTACTTATGTACTGTTACTGCAGTACTTTAACTACATCAAGATCAATATACTTATGTACTGATACTGCAGTACTTTAACTACATCAAGATCACAGTACTTATGTACTGATACTGCAGTACTTTAACTACATCAAGATCACAGTACTTATGTACTGTTACTGCAGTACTTTAACTACATCAAGATCAATATACTTATGTACTGATACTGCAGTACTTTAACTACATCAAGATCACAGTACTTATGTACTGTTACTGCAGTACTTTAACTACATCAAGATCAATATACTTATGTACTGATACTGCAGTACTTTAACTACATCAAGATCACAGTACTTATGTACTGTTACTGCAGTACTTTAACTACATCAAGATCAATATACTTATGTACTGATACTGCAGTACTTTAACTACATCAAGATCACAGTACTTATGTACTGTTACTGCAGTACTTTAACTACATCAAGATCAATATACTTATGTAATTTTACTTAAGTAGGATTTTTCATGCAGGATTTTTACTGTAGTATTTTCACGTTGCTGTATCGGTACGTTTACTTAAATGAAGTACTGAGTACTTCTTGCACTGCATGTCATTATATATATTAGTTATAACTAGTCCAAACTGCGGTTTTCGCGCATCTTTTGCAGCAGTTTTCTTTTGTGCGCAGAAATCGAACCAAACTCAATGTAAAAATGCGGCACTTTAAGGTTTATTAATTATTGTGGTTATTATAAAGCAAACACAACAAGCCGTTTAACACCTGCTGAATCTTTAATGTCTTCTGACACAAACAGCAATAACGGCAAACAAATAACCGTCCAGACTGGACGTTAAATCGAGAAACATCACCTGTTTTTGCCCTTTTCGTTGTCTGATTCCTCCATCAGCCGTTGAACTGAATGGAACCGATCGTCTGTTATTTAGTCGTTTCTATAACGTGTTTTTAGGCACATTTCTTAACGTTAATTCTACATTTTGTGGACGGAGGTTATCGTGACTTCCCCGTCAAGGTTTTTTTGTTTTTTTTAAGGATTAGCTTTAAACTGTGGTTAATTTAGCAGCTATAATGCTAGCTCCCCCCAGCAGCTCCGCAGGTGGAAGGACAGATGTTGTTGTTAAATTAACTTGCCTGTTTGGTCACTTTTGTTCATTCAGATATTTGAGTTTCTAACATGACTCAGCCAACACAAACTGGGGACCGGAAGTTTTTAAAATTAGCGTACAGTAGCTACAAACAACATAAAGCGCAGCCTGATAGCTGCTGTTAGATACCAATCTAACGTTAGCCGTTAGCGTGTTAGCATGACTAGACATCAGTCAGCTACCACAAGCGATCGTTAGTAAGGTGAGACTTTTACCTGTTATCAGTGAGTCCCGCAGGTCATCCAGGCTTTGGCATGGCAGAGACAAACACCCACAGCCGCCTGTCAGGAGCCGTTTGCTGCGGTCAGCTGGCTAACCAGCGGCAGGGTCCGAGCCTTTCCTCCGGGTTGCCAGAACAGAGGAAACACGTAAAACAAGCTGTCAAACTGTCATCTTGTTTCTCCTTTTCAATGGAGCGTGTCGTGATTAATTATTATTATTATTATAATTATTATAGTCAGGGAAATGTAGTAATATCCGCTACACGTAGTAAAAACCGAGCTTTGTTTCCTTCGGCTCTATTTACCGTTAACTGAGACCCAGAGATGACGACGCCCCCTACCGGCCTCAAAACAACAAGGCACGTTTTTAAAGGACATGGTCACAATTTTCAACAAATAGACATTGACATGTTTTTTACTGGCTGTTAAAGATCTGCTTCAGATGTGTTTATAGTGTCAGTGATGGAGGTTAAAATCATTTAAAGTAGAAGCTTCTCTGAGGCTTCATCAGTGTGAGTTAGTCATATCAAGTGGATATCTAATGTGGAAATATAATACTAATAACACTATAATAGAAATGTTAGTCTATTACAAGTAAAAGTCCTGCAATTCAAATCTTATTTTAAAGATCCCCTTCAAATGTGGAACAAATGTTTGGAAATGTCAAACTGCACATACATCGTTCTGCACAGTGAATCACAAACATCCAACTGTAGGAAGAAAAAAAAAAGAGTTAAAGTACATTTAGTATGTATCAAAAGTAAAAGTACTCACTATACAAAATGCCCTACTGTATACACAGATAGTTCCTGTGAAAATGTAAAACTACTGTGATGTAAAACTTGCATGGAGAGGCGTATATGTGCAACAAATGAATGAAAAACTGAAATTAGTGAACCATTAACTGCCTTCTTTTATTGATTAACAGAGTAACATTAAGTAGATTATTCCAGAAGTAAAAAAGGAGATTTACACTCAGCTTTGTTAAAGTTGTACATTTAAAAGATAACAGAAAAGACACAAACAGAAAAACTATTTGTTACATCAGATCTGACTTGTGTTTAATGTAACACCAGGCTTTTCTTTCTTAGTCAAGACCTCAACCAACTTCTCAAAATGGAGGCGAGTGTGTCACACTTCAACTGCAATAGACTGCAAAAATATTCAACCCTGTGAACTTTTAGCCGTATGCCACCAAATGACCAGCATCTAACAGGCCGGGGTCACATTTGCAGCCAAGCAGCTATTTACCACCTAGCCTGCTAATTTAGGATTAATGATGCATGTTCCCTGGTGAGTGTTTGTTTTCGTGTTGTTCAGAGTCTTGTGTGGCGCTTGTGTTATGTATCAGGATACTATCAGGCTCAGTGTGACCATCTGCTCTGGCGATGATCAAGCGCCACGTTATAGCTTCATGCAACCATATAAATAAACAACACTATGGGCTTGAATATCCACTCAGTTATGTAAAACAAATAGAAAAAAAAAAAAACATGAACATTTTCCTTTTTACGGTCAGTTCATTTCATAAACTTTACTTCAACAACAAAACTAAATTAATTAAAACTAGAAAATTAAAAGTGCACATTTTAAGCTGCTTAAAATAAATTCCTCCCCGTTTCCCATAAAATAATAAATTCAAAACATTTCTTTAAATTAAATCAAAGTATGGACTGTGTTAAATGTGTTTCAACAGGAGGCGAAAAAATAAGGCAAACAGTTTCTCCAGAAGTCTGGTTGCACTGAACATTTGAAATCAGCAGCAGAGCCGATAGTAGTTAGTAGTTATCCTCATAAATCTACCTGCATGTTTGAGGTAATTAATAATAGTATTACTTGCAGTAGATTGTGATCTGCACGTTCCCAGTGTGAAGAAGCGGTCAACAACAAAACATATTTCGCCGTTCCTTGCTGTTAGACAGCATTGTGCCGTCTCAGCAGCACTCAAACAGCGGATCGGCAGCATCATACAGTCAGTTCGGCATTAAAAACTGACTTGACATCACAATCCTAAATAAATCTAAACTCTTTATCATCATTTATACACCCATTTCAGAGCAGAGATGGGAGGAGTCAATCTAACCTCAAACCTCAACAATTCTGAGCCAAAATACACCTGAAGTGTTCATCATCAGGTTAGTGCTGGTTAAAGCTCTACACTGCCTGAATGAGCAGAACAGGTAAGATACAGCAGCGACTGGTTTTCAGTGACTACCTTAATGCTGCAGAACGTTTGGTGTCTTGAAGCATTTAAAACTGTTTATTTAGCGTTTCATCTTAAAAGATCAGACTAGTAGTTTCATGCATTCGTTCACATATTGATTCACGTCTACTGCAGCCAAAGGATACATAGGTTTTATGATGTATTCGTTTTCTGGTTTTTTCCCTAATTTTCTCTGAGTTTAGTTGCTCAACACACCCTTCAAATTTTATCACACATATTCAGTCACATATTATCTTGCTGAAGAGAAAATGAACTTAAATTATTCAGTATATCATCTTAATGCTTGAGACAAACTTATGAATTGGACTTGCTGGAATCAGACACTTTCAACCTGAAAATCTTAAACCAACGTCTCAGTGACTGCTGAAGTTTCTAGTTGATTTCTAATAGCAGATAACAGGACATTTAGGGAAAGACATTAAGGATGAGGTGTTGTTTTTCTTCAGTCACTCTCACTGCTGCTCTCTGAGTTCACATACCAGTTATCCTCTCCTACGTTTGCCAAAAACCACTGACCTGAAGAACAAACCACAAAAAGTACAGACAGCAGTTCAGTGTAGCTGTGCGGCAGGTATTAGAGACAACATTTCATTATTTTCAGGTTTTCTGAGAGTGTGTTTCTTACAATTTGGTGCTCTGTCTTCATCGTCTTCAATGTGATCCGTGTCGTATCTCACAAAAATATTCTGTACAAAGAACAAAAATGGATTCATCATGGCATTTTTACTTTAGTTGCTCATTTTGGTGCAACTCAAAAAATAGTCTTTTCATACTGGATATCTGGTCTGCTGTGAGCACAAGTAATCTCAGTACCTTTGTCCTAAGGAGTCTCTCCCAGCATCCCTGCTGTTGTTTGACCAGTTTGAGGACCGGCTCGTTGGACTTCATTTCCCAGCGGCAGCGTTCAGCTGTGATGTTTTCCTGAAGCTCCAGGTCGGCTCTGTAGGTCCGACCGTTCACTCTGCCACTGAATATATTTAACAGAGAGAACGTGTTTCATTCTGTTTAATTTCACTGTTTCCACAGGCTGTAAAGTCCTCAGACATCCAATAACAGTTCAGCTCAGTACAAGTGCAAATGAAGTCGAGCTGTAACTCAAAAGTGAGGACAGGAGGACACCAGTGAGGACTGCAGCCACACATAAAATTAAAATTATATAAAAAAAAACTATATAAAAAAGATTTCTTGACTACTGTAGTTTATTTACAGGTGAAAAAAGCTCAGCAGTTGCGTCACAAACAACAGTCTGCTTGCATTGCTCGTTACTGGTTGATATAACACCTGCCAGGCCGTCAGAAACTTGTTTTTCTTGACTATGGTGTAAACTCATGTTTGTAACATACTAAATATGTATCCACTCCCACCGGTGTAAAGTGCTCTGGATTACTGGACCAGACCTGTAAACAACTCTGTCAGGGTAGAAATCACAGCGCTGATTCTCTGGGTTGGTCAGCTTCACCGTTACAATCACCGAGTCGGACGTCTGGTACCAGCGGACCTGAGGGTGGAAACTGAAACACAAATAAATACACAAGTTAAACTCTAAAATGAATCATTTGTTCTGTTTCAGAGACACGAAGCAACCTGTGGATTTAGTAACTTTGGCTTCTTCCACAATGTAAAAAGTAGAATTGGAAAAATGAGGTCTTAGTAAGTAGTTCAGAGGAGCTGTAGTTTTTTTAATATCCAGATAGGTGAATTGTACCTGTTTGTAGAATCATCACAGTCTGCTCCATTCCTGCTGATAAGCTGCTGACTGTGATTTTGATCATCACATGCAGGGACACCTGAACACATTATTAAAATCCATTTTAAATAAACACTACTTTATATTTGAAATGTACTGATCTACATGTCAGGATTCTTCTCACCGTCTATCTACACTTTACATTGAGGTTTAGACTGGATTAGGATTTTAAATAAAAATAAAAAAAGTTTTACCATCTTTGCAGCATTTGATGTGAGCTCCGTCTCCACAGCTGTGTATCAACATCAAACAGTTTCAGTTTGAAAAAGACTAAACTGAATTTTTATGCAGACAGAAGAGGATGTGTAACCTGTTACAGCCCCTCAGTGAAGACACCAACCTCGTCATCTGCATAGCTGACTCTGAACCAGCAGTTTGGATGCTTCTCTGTTCGTCTGCAGCCTGGATATCTGACAGGGATTTCTGATCATGAACTGAGACCGTCTGGACTTCAGCTGCTGGTGGTGCTGGGACCAGGAACTGGTTCAGTGACGATATTGGACTAAGTGGCTCATATGTCTTGAGGCGGGGAGGGTCTGGAGCAGCAAGCTTCTTGATCTCAGCTGCTCTGAAGGCTTCAGCCAGAACTTTTTCCTCAGCTTTGATCCTGACGTCCAGAGACGCCGCACCATCCCCCAACCTACAATCAAAAAAAAAAATGCTGCTTCATTCATCATTTAGTGAAGGTGGCTGGTAAATCTAGACATGTACATGTCACTAAGGACAGTTTGGTCAGCCGAGTGTTTCCTTACCTGGAAATGTGTCCGGCCTCTGTACTGCAGCCAGCCACACCTTCCTGGCACAGTGCCCTCAGCAGGTCCAGATGCTCTGGGTTCTCTACTCCCATCCCTGTGTTCAGAATCACGGACTGCACGTTGTATTCATTGATCACAGTTTTCATACCTGGCACCTGTTTCACCCGGACCTGAAAAAAAACAAAAAAAAACAACAGGAAACAGCCAAGTTTACTGGTGGCCTCTGCAACAGTTCACATTAGACTTATATTATTACAAAGACTTAAATTTGCTGAACAGTTGGAGAACGCCTGAATTAAGGAGAAGCCTGCAGGTGAAAACAAACCATGGGATCAAGGAAAACAGTGTTTCCCAGGCTGAGCACAGCTCTGGCTCTGTGCTGCAGACCTCGAATCTTCTGACTGATGGTTCTGGTGACCTGCAAGACCAAAGAGTGTCACATGTTCACCACATGACAACTTGTTTCACAGAGGGCTGGACTTTCTGTTCAAGAACCTGAAGTAACATTATGATGCCTGCTTAATATGTACAGTATACTACAGTTTTTATCCTAATACACTGTAGGTTCCCTGGTCATTAAGTGCATGGTCATGACAGAAGTGGCACATCCTTGTGAAACAGGAGGCTTGGTGACAGCTAAATGTTAGCTGGTAACACGTGAAAAAGAAAATTTGCAAACAGAGCTTTTATGTATGCTGCTCTCTATACTTGATACAGGAACTCTGTATCATCATCTATATACCGATGTCAGTGAGGTTGCTAGGAGGAGTTTCTCACTCCAATTCTACTATTTTTTTATAGGTTTTATCTTTATTTTTACTCTTATTGACTAATGAGAGTTTGTGATAGATCCGTCTGTATTACTTGTCTTCATGTTGTTTTGTTTCAGGCTTTATGTTGCTGCCTTTCTTTGCCAGGACACTCTTCCTTCAGCAAGACACACTTTTCTGAAGACTGTCATTATTCAAGATAAATTAATTAATGTGCTGAGGTTTCAGTTTAAGCAATAAAACCTTGGGGTGCCAGTCGGTCTCTGCGTCGACTGGTTTGACTCGAGAGACGATGATCTCCACGGCCTGCTCTGGCAGAGAGTGAAACTGCTCCGGCAGTTGGAGAATCTGATGGGATTTGACCTCCTCCTTCTTTCCCATGTCAATAAACCGAACGAAGACGGTGAAAAACAGCCGCTCGCCTCTGTCAGGGACACACAGGACCTTCACCCTGCCACAGGAAGCACAAAGTCACATTAGAGATATGCGACTCCAGTGCACTGACCCATACAGACAAACAACTGAGGTTTTAGATATTTGTCCACCTGACTTCACCAACAGAGAATATTGTGATAAAAACAAACAGCATCAGGTTTCCGGTGTCTAAGCTGTTGTGTGGTATATCAAACCTATGGAAGACATCTTCCTCCTGCACGGCGTATAAGCCTCCCTCCAGCACCTCCTTGGCTCCAGGTTTCTTGTTGTTATAGTAAGAAGCCATCTCAGAGACCATGTTGTCATACCCACAGTCCTCTTTCCTGATAATACGACCGTAAAAGACTGATGCGGTCTGAACGTGGAGGGGCACAACCTGTGAACATCAGACACAACACAGGTCTACTTCAGCTACTGTTGAACATTTTGTAAAGCCGATTCAACCAATAATTTTGTGATCAATGAATAAAGATGAAGGCCAGAGCTCTGCTTCACATCACAGTCTTCGTTGTAAAAGCTTCAGAAAGCTCGAGATATTTTAATTCTTATCTCTTTTATTGGATTTGTGTTAGTGTCTGTTAATGAAGGAAATCTTCACACAACACAAACAGACAAAGATGTGAACATCCTCACTTCTATGACTCCAGAGGCAGGAAGATCAGACTGATCCAGCGCGGAAATGAACCTGTGACGGTCGGGACACACACTGCTGTCTCTGCAGAGGAAACACACAGAATAATCATGTGGGTTATTCAATGTTTTCAATGCCTAAACTCATTGAGAATCCCTTTGATTTCTAAATCAGATGCAAAAACGTGAAAGTTCAGATTAAGTTCACGGTTCACGGTGACAATGAGAACTTCATTCAGGGTGAAGATGTGTTAACTGGTGTAACGAGCAGCTGTGGAGTCTGTTCAGGACTGAAGCTTGCAGGTCATGCAGTGTCTAAATCAGGGCTGCAACTAATGATTCTTTTCATTTTTTCAGTTATATTCTTCTAAAATAAATAAATCCCTTACAGCCAAAAATGATCCGCACATTTGAGAAGCAGCAGCCAGTGAATGTTAATTCTGATCAATACAATACATGAAGGATCAATCCAGCTGCTGTTGTAGCTTGACTTTTTGTGAATTATTTCAGCTCTGGACTGTGACTAATAAACTGCTGGGTCACACCTGCAGACACCAAAGCTCTTCAGGTAGCTGCAGAGAGGCCTGTTGGTCTTCTGATCCTCTCGGGCCACATGGACGCCGCGGGCAAAGGACAGCAGCTCCGGAGGCAGCAGGGCGTTGGTTCGTCCCAGGTACCGCAGAACCCCGGTTACATGGCGAGCGTTCATCTCTGAGATCAGAAACACCGATCTGGTGACATGAGGACAACTCTCTGTTTGATCCTGGGAGGAAACCTTGGAAGAGGAACCACAGGAAAAGAACAAAAAACATGTTAATGTATTGATCATTTATACAGAAGAAGAAGTTTTTATCCACCGTCTGTTTGCTCGGTCTTACTCGCTCTGAGAGGTTTCTGAAGTTCTCGGCCATGCAGAAGAGTCGGCTACCAAACAGTTTGGGTGAACTGGGGAAACCATAGTGGACGACACAAGTCGCATCTCTGATTCCCAGACATCTCAGACACTCATTGGTGGTCACTAGAGAGCAATAGATCAGACACAACAAAAATTAAAACAGAAAGAAGCACTGACGAGAATTTTTTTTTACTATTGATCATGTTCTGAATGTTTGCAGTTACAGTTTACCCAGAATGACATGAGTGCGAGGCCCTATGTCTTTCTTCCACTGCTCGACAACAAAGTCAATCTGGTATGTTAACCCCTCGTGGGTCTTCAGGCAGAAAGCTGATTGGTTGCTCACAGCCTAAAGATTATAAAAGACAATTGTAAGCTTCAAGGAATATTCCCCACTGGATGCTCTTTTCACTGTCGGATGTCATTGGTTTATATAATCTGTAGATTATGTCTGAATGTGGAAAAAGGTAATGATACATGAAGGGTCATTAATGATCCTTTAACATTTAAAGTGCTGGGATGTAAAACTGAAGCTGCCGTTTCACCTTGAACACGTCTTCAACCTCCTCAGCAGAGTTGGCTACAATTAGAGTCTTCTGACTGCTGTCAGGGTTGAAATCTAACGCACCCAACAGTACTGAGATCTTATTGTTTTCTAGAGTCATGAGGACGATCTGTGGGAGGAGAAACACACCTGAGTATAAGTCTGCACAACAACTCAATCCACCACATCAGAGTCATCCGGATAGTTTGGTGTAATTCACCCTTTCCTTGAAATAAGAAAACAACTTTTCATACGTTTCCAAAATGTCAAGGCTTTACGGAGCAAAGTTATTTAACTGGACTCTTTGCATCTGTATGTAAAATCGATATTTTAGGATCTAAATATGTGATGCCAAGTATACCATGGCAACGACTGACCTGCTGAACATTACCATACAGAGCAGCTTCCTCAGCGACTGTCATGACAATGCAGGGGCAGGGCATGTGATTGGCTATCAAATCCTCCATGTGACTGGTCCATCGCCTCGCCACGGCAATAAGCTGCTGAGGACAGGAGGCGTTCTCCTCCCTGGAGGTCACTTTCTGAAAATGCTGCAAGATGGTCACCATCTAACAGGAAAACATTGACGTTTAAAGGGGGAAAATGTAGAGAAATTTCCTCTAGGTTTGTAAAAGCAAAATATTGCTGCTGCAATATTTGTTTATTTGTTGTCATGACTTTCATTAGCATCAGAAAGTCTTCTCTATGGCTAACACTGCTTTGAGGCAGCCTGTTAGCAGCTGCTCGAGGTCAGAATCTGCTGAGTGTTATTAATGACCAGACTGTCACCTGGTCTGGAGCGAGAGTAAACAGCTGGTCGGCCTCATCCAGAATCAGGTGGTACAGACGCAGAAACAGGAAGCTGTGGCAGAGCAGCAGACGGACCAGACTGAAGGGAGTGGTCACTACCAGCAGGCCTGGTAAAAAGAAAAGTTCAGGAAATGATATGACTACATGAGTTGCAAACAAACAAATACATTTGGAAATTTTCAATTATAACCTCACAAAAGGTGGAGTAAGTATGCTTTTAAAGCTCCACCAAAAATGTAATTTAATTAGAAAGCTTCCACATTAAATAAACAAATACCGTAACCTTTTATTATTTTGTTGTTAGATAAAAGAATAGGTAAATGGTAAGGGCTTCCACTTTCCTCTGCTGAGTGAAACTTTTTCTGAGGATTCTCTACAGAAACATTACATGTTTAGAAAGTCATCTGAAAAAAAAATACACCTTCTTTTGATAAGTTTTTACTTTTTGCAACACAACCATCCACGGTGGTTAAAGCAGGCTCACAGTTTTTTGGGATCCTGGCAGACTTGGCCTCGTCTTTGCCGGTGCCCAGCAGCATGATGACTGGGTGGAGGGCCTGGGCGACCTTGCTCTCCTCCAGCAGGTCATACAGCGCCTGGACTTTCTCCCAGCCTGGACACAGTAGCACCGCTATGGGCTGTGTACACATACGTCAACATAGACAGTAAAGATGCAAAAATTACACAGCATCCTTTGAAATTAGTCAAGCAAACGTGGTGCTGTATAAAGGGATGCATGGCAACATTTCAAGGAACTGTGTTTAACTTCAAACTCCTCCCTTATTGGTGTCGATATACTCACCCCTGCTGTGCTGGAGGTGAGGGAGGCGAAGATGGAGTTGAGCAGCATGTGGGTGAGCAGCGGGGCGAGGTAGCAGAGCGGCTGGTCAGCACTGTGGGAGACGATGACAGTGTTGCATCCTCGAGCCACAGATGGCCAGCTGTGACAATCAGCTGGAGACAGAGCGCAGTACGTCTTCCTCCTCAACACCTGGAAACAAACCGGTTGCTGAGTGAAAACAGGACTTCAGCTGGAGTTTAAACATGTAGCAGGTGAGTGGAGCAGGAAACACCTGCGTGGATCTGGAGTGAACACACATTCGATAGTAATTGTTTATTTTGCTTTTCTTCTGTCCTAGTTTATCAGCAGCTTTTGGGACATTGACAGAGTCTTCCAACCAATTGGAAAAACTGCACACTGCAGCTCAAGTTACAAAACCTTTTAGCAACAGTAACAAAGGTTACCGTATCTAATAACTTCTGTCTGTGGTAATTTCTATAATTCTGAGTGAATGTAGAAACTCTATTATGAAACCTGTATTTCTCCATGTCTGCATATATAAATAAAACAAAGTTATCTACCATAACAAAGGATTGGCAGGTAAGTTTAATATATCACTGAACTTTGGACCAGAGTGAAATATCTCAAACAGCTATTAGATATACAACCATGAACCATTGTACAAACACTCATGATTCCCGGCCTAAAGAAATCTTTCCTCCAGCACCAACACATCAGACCTGCTACACATCAACACATTACAACTCTGTGTTTAACTCAACACACCACTGTGTTTCTACAAACTATCCTCCATCTCATCTGTTCCACTTTTCACTTACTGGCCTTAGATATATATCCTTGAAAAAAAAAAACAGGGCTATATATAATTTTTATGACAGCACTAATGTTTACAATATGATATTTACTCTTCTGAATCCTGTTAGTAAAAGTCATAAAGTTACTCCATCTCTCTTGCGACTGCTCTTAAGTCACCTTTTTTAGTTTTCCCTCATTTTCATGTCTACACAGCCTCAAAACAAATCTCGGAGCATGTCCTTATTTACCCAGCGGAGACCGTCTGTGATGGGGGCGTCATCCAGTCTGGTGCATGGCTCCACTGGGAAGGCAGAGTGCACCAGAATCCCACTGATCCCGGGATCACTGGGGACAACCTGGAGACAGTCAGAAGACAAATGTGACAGTAACTGTGATGGCAACATGTCAGCTGTCAGGGTGGCCTGATCCAATGCAATCACGTGACACTGAGGTTGCCTGTTTTACATCATAGCAGCAGATTCTGGAGAACAGATGCAACACAGCAACAGCCACATTTAAGTTGAAGGTCTTTTCTTTTTTTGTTCAATATTTTCTTGAATGTCCAATACAACAAGAGATTACGAGACCACTGTCAGGGTTATTTACAGGTAGCCAACAGACAGGTGAAGAAGGTCTCCTATGGTCTAACAATTGTTTGGTTCTTGGGCTGCTGCCACAAGAACCAACTACTCTCAGGCAATGGACGAAAATTTTGAAAATATTAAAAAAAAAATTATAATGACCTGCTCTTCTGGCTCTTCTGCTGCTTCCAGATCAGGGTTCAGAAACTTTGGGTTCAACCACTCCAAAAGTCTGCATTCAACACAACAGGCAGAATAATATTTAACAGCGTCTCTTTACATAAAAATAACCATGCTCCTCTTTCAATTCCAACTATTAACTTTCAGGTGTAAATTTATGGTAACCTGATGAGGAATCCACCACAAGCCACCATGTTCCTGCTGCAGAGATGAAGCTTTATCCCTCATAGAAAAATATTTAATATCTTAATTTATTTGTGAATCTTTCCTCTCTGAGCTGCAGCTCATGCATGCTTCATACATGAGGGTGGCTGTTGTATTGGACTGTATTACATTACACAGGTGTTCCTAATAAAAGAGCTTGGTGAGCATATATTGAAGTATGAACACAGCTTTATTTAGGGTGCTTGATTGGTTGAAAACCAATACAACCACCTGGATTAACTAATATTGACGTCTGAAGTATGAAAGCATCAATCCTCACCTCATACAGAGTGATGCTTGATCGTCCTGCGTCACAGGCTCACTGTTGTGTAAAGGTGTTAATCTGTGTGACAAAAACATACATGAAATATTTTATTATTATTTTATTACACTGATGAACCAAATAAGCTGTGTTTAATTAGTAGAGCATATTTGTGCTAACGCAGGTAGGATGATATAATGTGGCAGTTCTCAAACTGAAACCTTTTTTGTAATTCAAGAAAGACAAAGTGAAGAGTGACACGTTTTTGGCATGTGTGTAGCTACGCGTCCTGTGCTGTGTGCTGCATGTGTGTAGCTACGCGTCCTGTGCGCTGCATGTGTGTAGCTACGCGTCCTGTGCTGTGTGCTGCATGTGTGTAGCTACGCGTCCTGTGCTGTGTGCTGCATGTGTGTAGCTACGCGTCCTGTGCTGTGTGCTGCATGTGTGTAGCTACGCGTCCTGTGCTGTGTGCTGCATGTGTGTAGCTACGCGTTCGTGCTGTGTGCTGCATGTGTGTAGCTACGCGTCCTGTGCTGTGTGCTGCATGTGTGTAGCTACGCGTCCTGTGCTGTGTGCTGCATGTGTGTAGCTACGCGTTCGTGCTGTGTGCTGCATGTGTGTAGCTACGCGTCCTGTGCTGTGTGCTGCATGTGTGTAGCTACGCGTCCTGTGCTGTGTGCTGCATGTGTGTAGCTACGCGTCCTGTGCTGTGTGCTGCATGTATATAGCGTACACATCCTGTGCTGTGCGGCTGCTGGAGGCTGCTGTCGTCTCTTCAGGCTCTTCTTGCTGACTGATCTGAAAGAAAAGCAGATTTTTGGTTCTACATTTCAATGTTAAGGAGTTACAGGACGGATTGTAAAGTTGCTTTATGAGAAGTCATCATTTCTTCTTAAAGGACCAGTTCACAATTCTTCTTCACAAAGTCTATCTTGAAACAACAGTTAGGAGCACAAATGAACAGTGAAACATGTTTTTCTTGCATTAGATCCCTTCATAATGCACTTACCATATAAATCCACAGTTGCCCACTTTATCTTACAACTATACCCACTTGATATGACTAAACTCAGGCTGCGTCTGCATCTGAACCTACAATACAGCCGTGTCAGTGTTAGAAAACTGTTGACTTGTAAATATACTCACACTGGGAGTCACCTGCTGGTAGCTGCTGCCAGAATTCAGGAACCTGAAGGGGAATACGGTGCTCTGTCAGCATCAGCCACTCAGATCAGATGGTGTAAGATGTGATGTTGGTAGTTTGTGTGACTGAGGTCTGTTCAGAGCTGCAACCAGAGAAGAGTCTGTGTCCTCTGATGAGTCACTTGCAGGAGTAGTTCTGCTAACTTAGATGTACATTAAACAAACTAAATAAACCTCTTAACTTAAACACATGTGCGCTCACTTCTCTGCAACAGCACTGTCTGAGCTGTTCTTTGATTGGTTCCCTGGAAACCATCGTCCTTCTTTGACTGTTGACGCGCTGCTTTCCTCACAGGTCTTCAGCTCATGTCGTTGGCTCTAAAGCAGCAGAGGTCAGAGGTCAGAGGTGAGGATGTGTGGATGTTTACGGCAGTGCTGACAGTAACACAGTGAGCAGAGACGCTGACCTGAGGTGTAGAGGGAGCCTTCAGCCAATCACCTGCTCTAACTGCAGCCAGACTCTGTGACATCACTGAGGGTTAAACCAGATTTAACTATTTCACTTCTTATTAGAATTAAAGCTTAGACATAAGAAACAAGCATCATATCAGACAAAATAAATCCACCTCCTTCTTCCTGCAGTCTGAATAACAAAACTTCTCAAAACACACGTAGAGTCGGGCACATCAAGATCAGTAAATGGAGTTTGCTTTGTTGTCATTGAAATGCAGATTTTTCATTTTTATCACTTGACGACTTTTCATCTGCGCAGGCTTGAAAGTTCTTTAAATGTCCTTTAAAGACACTGAAAGGAAAAACAATGTTCATCTCCGTACTGCACTGAATTCACTCATTCATTCACTCAAACAGATGACACGCTGCCTGTGTACATCTTAAACCGTAGGAGCCTTGAACAGGAAGTCACATCTGTGTGTTTACCGGGACGTGGTGGGGTTTCTGCTGTCAGCTTCATTGAAGTCGTGGAGACAATCTGAGTTAAGATGCTGGAGGACAACATGATGGGAGATCTGTCCACCTCGTGCAGCCCGCTGCTGTCGGCTGAATCTCTGCCATAATACGCAAACTTCTTAACCACCAATTCGTCATTTACACAGATCTGAAAAGCCAAAGAAATCCTGCCGATTCGTTTTTTTTCTCATCATGAAAATAAGTGAAAAAAATCTGATAACAAATTGCATAAGAAAATGTAAGTAAAAACGGATATCACATAATATGACAAACAAGAAACAGGAGAACATACATCACAAATATTGGGGTGGCTGACCTTATGCATAGTCTTATCTATATTTAAGCTATGTTTGCAGCTCTTTTTCTATAATTAATGTGACTTGTTAAATGCTACACTGAGGGATCAAAGTTCACCTTGATGTTCCTGACCGTCAGGTAGAGCTCGATGGAGGTGGAGTCTGACTCGGATTCAAGCAACACAGCATCTGTCTCAGTTGATGCTTTAAGATTGACAAAAGCAAACTTTCAAAATTACAAATACATTTTAACATTAATCCCAACAGTTACTGGTAAAATTTTGCTTCTAACACATGCTCACCTTGCAGCAGGTTATGCAGGTAAAGTGTAGCAGAGCTGTCCCACTGACTGGACTGACTGCAGAGTAAAAGAAAAATGTGTTTCAGAGTTTCTAAACTACTTTAGATTTTAGTTTTTCACATTTTTAAGGACTGTGGAAAGCCTAAATAATGAGTATAGTGCTTCACAATCCATCCAAGTTCAGAGGTACGCAGCAGGTCTTACACAAGCTCTGCCATCTCCTCATATACAGACACTCGCAGGGTTGTTGGTTTGATTCCTGCCAGGTGGAACCTCCTCACCCAGAAAGGCAGCTGGAGGAAGTTTTGCACAGCGACTTGAATCCTCGTCAAACAGAGACAACAGCAGTCGAGTTAAAACTTAAAACGGCACAATGACACGGACACATCTGCATGATCCTGCTCTGTTCCTGTTCTGGTCTTACTGGTCTGAGGGAACCACGAGCAGTTCTCCGTGGTCGACCAGGAGGCAGCGAGCGTGACAGGATACCGAGTCCGTGATGATCGACTCCACCACGGCACGACACCACAACTTCATCACTGACCAGTACACCACACACACCTGAGAGGAAATACACCAACACACACACTCAATCCACCTGCAGAGCAATTAAGGTGTCACAAAGAGGTGTCCCCAGTCTGGCGTGTAAAAATACATCTGAAGACAGACTGCAGGTGTTGTGTTACCTGTCCCTCATCTAATGACATGGGCTTCAGGTTGCGCAGGTCCTGGGTGACATTACAGTAAAAGAGGTTCATCTGAGCAAACAGATTTTCATACTGCTCCGTGGTCTCTTCCTCACTGCCGGGACCCCGATGGACCCGACCCCAGATGCAGGACGGGTTCTCAAGCTGCAGATGCAGGGATGCCAAAAGCAAACAGGCAACAGAAATGAGTAGTTTTACACCGCGTCTTCACATGACAACCAGATGGATTAATATTGTTTTATCAATACAGTTTGTCTACATCAGCTGGATAACAACTCGCCCTTCACACCTATAACTGCAACCTCAAGCTTCATATCAATGCAGGGAAGCAACTAACAATTATTTTCAATATTTTTTTTTTTTAATATTTTCTCGATTAATCGATTAGTTGTTCGGTCCATAAAATATCAGAAAATTATGAAAAATGTCAATCACTGTTTCCCAAAGGCCAACATGCATGTTTTAAGACAATACTTTATGAACTGTGAATCCGCCCTTTAATGTTATTTAAACTTAATTAAAATATATTAATTAATTAATTATCGACATGATTTACATGAAGCAAACAGTCTGCGCTGAAAACATGACGAATAAAAAAAACCACATTTTATCCACCTTTAACCATAAAGCCGATCTAATCCTTTCTTTAGGTAACAGTTAGTTAATGAAAGATTCACTTACCTTCAAAATTGATATTTTCAGCATTTGTATGTTGATTCGTCAAACCAAACAACACAACAGACACTGCAAGACAACATAAGAAGTTAAACTATTCTGTAGAAATGGTCAACTGCTGAATTAAACCCCATAACGGTCCAGTTAGCTGCTGTCAGTTAAGAACTGAAGTGGACATTTTTTCACCTGAAGACCCGCCTGACCAGCGTTAGCTAACATTAGCTCACCTGAGTTATGCTAGTTAGCTGAGAGTTAACGCAGCTAAAACCCTGCCTGGGTGACGCAGGACGTGACAGGTGTTTGTTTGTGTAATGTTGGGTAATTTCTCTTATCTAATTTTAAACCGTAAATCTTTTAAACCTCTTTCCAAGCGTCGGTGTTTGAGCGGTAACGGCAGAAAGAGAGACGAGTGTGATTCTGAACCTGACCGTTAGCGGTCGCTATGGAGACCGAGCTGAGAGGGAGGCTCCATTTTTAAAAATTAAAATGTTTATTCAGCTGGATCTAAAACAATGATAACACAGTAATTATGATCAGTGGTGGCAAGTAACTAAGTACATTTACTTAAGTACTATACAGCAGGACAGTTAAGTACAATTCTGAGGTACTTTACTTGTGTATATGCTACTTTATACTTTTACATTTCAGAGGAAAATATTGCACTTTCTACTCAACTAACCTAAAAGTAACTAAAACTGTCAAATAAATGGAGATATCCAAAGTACAAGTGGACTACCTTAAAATTATACTTAAGTACTTTAACCACCTGAAGAAGAAGAAGAAGAAGAAGAAGACTAGAAGTTGAAGTTCTGTGTAGAATGAAATGGAGATAATGAGACAGGGGATAAACAAGTACAGGTTGAAAGGGCTTTGTTTAAATATTAATATCCACAATTTAACTTCTAGATAAAGATTTATTTATTTATTTTTATCATTATTATTTTTTATTAATAATACTATTTTTGTATTTATTTTTTGCTGAGCAAGTTTATATGTTTGGTTTTGGTGTTTTGTTTACATGGTTTGTTTACATGGTTTACTGTTGTGTTCCAGGCTGTGAATCCTGTCAGAGGAAATAATGTGATTGACACATCAAAAACACACTTTCCATGTTTCAAGTCTGTGTTAAATCAACAGTCAGTAAATGAACAGTGAACATGTGTTTGTTGCTGTAATCATCCTCCTGTTCATACAGACCATTAGATCATCATCTTCATAACACACTTACAAGAGCTCTTTTAATTTCCTAAAACAGCTGAATACTGTGGGTTTTAGAAAACCGAAGAAGATAGTGCAGTTGATGATAATTTGAGTCAAAATAATTGTTAGTAGATGAATTCATTGTTGCTTTTTTCTTTTCACCAGATGTATGTTTTAAGGAAAAATCAGGTTACAATGTAGATACTGTATGACGGCAGTATAAATATATATATATTTATATATATATATATATATATATATATATATATATATATATATATATATATATATATATATGATTACATAATCCTCAGTGTAACAAAGTAAAAATGTTTACTAAAGAGCCATGTTTACTAAGGTTGTGTTACTCCTCCTGTCCTGCAGGGGGCGACGTGACAGCGTGTTTCTCTACCTGCACTAAATAATGAGTAGAAGAAGACGTTTGGACGTTTTGGAGGCAAAAAGAAAGCAACTGGTACTCTTTAGTATTTATACACGGCTGTTTGGAAACGATTGACTTTACATATGCACCAATATCCCGAGAAAGTTTTAGAAATGTGTCTTTAGGCGGTGAAACCTGACATGGAAACCAAAGTGAGTGTCGTGCTGAATGCGGTTCCTCCTTACGGACATGTCATAGCCAGCGAAAAGTGGAGAAACACGTCACTTATTAAAAGCTTAAAGGGTAAGTAATCATAATTTTATCCTAAACAACAGTCATTTTAATTGTATTACAGCCTCCCAGCTTGTAACGTTAGAGAGAGTCTGTGTTGTCCTCTTTAACCTGCAGACATCAAACGCACCAAACTCCATTCAAAAAAGAAATATATATATATATATATATAAGATTGTTTTGCTTCAAATGAGACAAATACACCTGGTGAAATATGACTCTCTGCAGACTTTAATCCGTCTCACCTGATCAACATCCGGGCATCGTGTTTATGTGGTGACATGTTACAGAGTGACCCAGAAAATCCTTTATACTCTCCAACATATTAAAGAGTATAAAGTACAATTCTGAGGTATTTGTACTTTACCTGAGTATTTCCATCTAGTACTTTCTACTCCACTCCATTTATCTGACAGCTTTAGTTACTGTTCAGATGCAGATATGACTCAATGGATAATATAAGAAGCTTTTAAAATCAAAACACATTGTTAAAGATAATGAATTGATTTGCAAAAGATCTTCAGGTTAATTAATTTATTTTTAAGTCATTTCTTGGGATGAAAATGGCTAAAATTCACTAATGCTGCTGGTTTCTGTATTGTTGTGTCATCTGAAACTTCATATGTTTGGCTTTTTGACTCAGTGTTACAGCACAATAGGAAAAACTGTTGTGTTACATGTGTGTAGTTGACCAGACTTAGCTAATGTCCATAACTAACATTTAAAATACATATACTTCATCGTATATTTCATACTAATTCATCTTCTGCTGCAGGTGGAGGTCTGAAAATCCTCTTTGAGAACGAGTTCGGTGTGGCAGATTTCCACCTGCCCAACAAAAGCTGCATCCTGTACGTGTCAGAGTGCGACATCATAGCAGGAAACGGCTACAAGAGGAAACTGGTTCGCTACAGAAATGTGAGTTTAATGACTTTTGCTGAATGATGATCTGTGTTGTTGTATCTCTTACGAACCACTGTCCCTCCTGATGCGAAGGCCAGCAGCAGTTTCCAGCAGCTGGTGCTGGTGGAGAACACCAGACTGAGCGAGCAGTACTTCTCTGCTGTCCAGAGGTTCGTGGTGTTCGACCTCGGTCTGACTCTCCTGCCTGTCAGCGGGCAGACTGAGGCCTCCCAGCTCATCACTCAAATGGTAAGACAATACTTTAGACCTGCAATAAATATGAGTTTAATCTTCTGTTACTGTCAGTCTAATCTGTCATTATTAAACAGATATCCTGTTATCTGTGTGTCAGTCAGTGTCTCTTCTCTTTTTCACTGATTACTTTATTAAGAACACCTGTGCAATCTAATAAAATCAGCTCGGCCATAATTTCTGCTCTTATGAAGCTTATACGCTTTAGTTTTTGTTGACATTTGTCAGAAAGATGATAATTCTACTTTATGTTTTTTTATTAAGGGTTAGCAAAGAAGTGTACTTGAGTGCATTATTCTAAAAAGTGTTCCTAATATTTTGTCCACCCCATAAACATATGTGGAAGGGGTAAATTATTGGGAACATTCGTCAATGTAATGCATTTATGTAGCCTGGGGAGATTAATATTTTCAAAAGGAAAAAAGATCTCGCAAATATACAAAAGTAGATTTTATTTATTTATTTTTCTCCCATTAAAATAATCTCTTCCATGTCCCTTCCAGGACTCCGTACAACCTGCATGTGTCGGTTAGACAATGATTGTTTGTTCCCATTTAGCTCTTTTTGTTTTTGTATAAAAGAGTCAAACACAGATCTCTGGAAGCTTAACCGACAGCTGTCTGATGCTGCTCCGATCCTCTGCAGGGTCACGGGGAAGGCAGGGAGAACCCTTTCAGACGGAGGAGTGCGTCTCGGCTGTTGGACCCTCTGGTACTGGCCCTGGTGCAGCAGGTCCCAGGGGTGGGCAGGGTCAAAGCTCTGGCTCTGTTGCAGCATTTCTCCAGCATCCAGCAGATCTGCAACGCTGCCCCCGCTGAGCTGGAGTCTGTCGTGGGTCAGGCTGCAGCTCAGCAAATCCACAGCTTCTTCCACAAACCTACAACTGCTGGAAGCTGAAGGTGCTCCGCATGGCTTTATTTAACCAGGGAGGTTAGGATCGAATGATACCGCTCACCTAACACAGGCTCCCTGAGTGACTTCTGGGTCACTAACGAAAACTTTTGCAGAAGCACTTTGGCTCACACGGACGTTCTTTATTGGAAAAATTACAAGTGTGCAAATATTTATTTATATTTATTTACTGTTGATGTGAAACTGGCTGACTTGTAAACTAGAAATGGGATAAGAGTGTGTGTGTTATAGGTTAGCACATATTTTACATATTTTGAGGTCCTGTATATATGATCAAACATAAAGCAGTGATCGGTACTTAGTGGCTTGATGTGTGGCACAATAATAAACCTCTTAATCTCTCTCTCATCTCATTTATATATTTTAGAGGTCAATCCCCTGACGCGTTTTACTTCATCAAAACTGATGAAGTAAAAAAAGTGCAATAAAATAAAAGTCAAATAAATAACAAATAGAAAGATTTACAGTTTATTAGAGCGATATTCAGTTTCCTGCTTACTCGTTAAAAACAGTGAATATTCACATTTATTGAGAAGCTGGAACCAGAGAACTTTTGATCAATTATCTAATTGTTGTTCTAATCAATATTCCAATTCTTCTGTAATAATTATATAATATTTGTGACATTTACTTTTAATTTTTTTATACTTCATACTTGTATTTCTATAAAACACCTTAACTGTGAAATTTAATTTTGATGACATAGAATATTGAAAAGAATTTACAACACATATCATGATCCCAGATCTTACACAGACAGCTGACGTTAACTGAAATGTTGACTTGAAAGAAAAATGGTTCATGGATATATTTTTCTGCACTTTTGGAGACTATTGTGGTGTAAACTGTTATCAAATATCAGCCATCTGTATCTGTAGAGAAAGTATTTCTTATATCGTCTTAAGATCCTTGACCAAAGACCTTTTGCTTTGGCTGATCCAGTCGACTGTTTTACTCCCCCCCATCACTCCCTTCCTGACCACCAATGTTCCTCTAAAATTTTATCCTGAGAACAAAATATGATGGATTTCACTGATCCAAGAACTGATAACCAAAACAAGCATTTATTCTAAATACAACTTTGCAGTAGTACTGCTTACAAATGTATTATGTGTTAAAACACTGCATCCTGCTGGACAGTCTGTCTGTGGTAAATATGTGAAGCTTGGACAGAGTGCATCTATAATGTTGTGACAAAAACACCAAACATTGACAGAGATCTTTGTTTCTCACATTTGAATTTGCTTAACATTAGCACAAACAGTAAAATGCAGAAGGATAATTGTAGATTTTCTTCCCCAACACAGAGTCAAGACAGTTGAGCAATACTTTATCATACACCAGATAAGACTGGCTACATGAAAAAGTTTCCATTAAAGCAAGACTTGCACGGGACACAAGACGTTTCTATATCTGACAAATGATGTAAGCATTCAGAGAGCATTCATGTGTCACTCGCCAGACACCGTTTCCTGACAGCACGGTGCAGCCTGTATCCCCGACAGATTTGTCTGGCTGCCCTTCTCCCCATTTGCTAAAGGTCTCAGGTTTACCCTCTGCCTTTTTATTATTGACATTGATCCACACCGTTTTGTCCACTTCACCAAACAACTGAGTCAGCGCGCTGTTTTCCTTCTCGTTCTTGGGCAAAACCAGCTCTAAGCCTTGTTGGGAGCAGAACTCGAAGGCCTGAGAGAAAGAGCCTGTCTCCTTGTTCGACACAAAATATTTCTGACCAACTTTCTGGAAAAAGTTGTAGTTTGCAGCTGAAAAAAGAAAACATGCATGAAATTAGGAATATACAGAACCACCAAAAGATAATATGCTTTAATTTGTGCACATAATATATGGATATTGCTGTAAGTAAGACATTTTGTTCACTCAAGTAATTATCTCGTGGACACCACATACAGGCTTGTGAGTACAAGATAATAACTTAGATACTGAGGTCATTAAGTTCTGGTAAACAAGATACAAATCGATCACACAAGTTCACATCATGTATTTAAAAGATAAAAACTTAATCTTACAGGAAAAGAAATATTCTGGTTTCAACAACCCCCAAACTGAAACACATTTAGTTTTACGTGTTTGTTCTTCCTCTCACAGAATATCAGTATCAAATGTGTTTAGTGTCTCATACAGGTGAAAGAAGGCCATTTGTTCACTTGGCAGTATTTTAAAAGTTTTACATGTATCTGAATAGTCCCTATCAAAAATAATACTGCAGTATATACATTATTATACTACATTATAATAATGTATATACTATATTCAAGAGTTAATCAGACAGCAGAAATACTTCATGTCCTGTAATACTCATAGTTCTTAAACAACATACTTACCCAGCTCCAACTTAGAAACGCTCCGCTTTACCGCTTCAAGGTCCTGGTCAACAAAGTCAAGTAGATCTGGATCAAACAAATTCAATCAGTCAGACCTCACATCCAGTAAACCAGGATACACACGGACACAACAGCAGAAACAACTCACAATCAGTGGTGGAAGAAGTACTCAGATCCTTTACTTAAGTAAAAGTATCAATACAGCAATGTGAAAATGCTCCGTTACAAGCAAAAGTCCTGCATGAAAAATCCTACTTAAGTAAAAGTACATAAGTACTGTGATCTTGATGTAGTTAAAGTACTGCAGTAACAGTACATAAGTATAGTGATCTTGATGTAGTTAAAGTACTGCAGTAACAGTACATAAGTATAGTGATCTTGATGTAGTTAAAGTACTGCAGTAACAGTACATAAGTATAGCGATCTTGATGTAGTTAAAGTACTGCAGTAATCACTTAGCTGATGAAAGAAATTCAGTAAAATATATATATATTTAAAACTAAGAAAGTTTTATAACCTCGTCCACACATTACAGCAGGTCCAGGAGGTCCACGGGCTCCAGGGAATCCAGTAGCTCCAGGAGGTCCATAACGTCCATTAGCTCCAGGAGCTCCAGTATCTCCAGGAGCTCCAGGAGGTCCAGCAGGTCCTCGGGCTCCAGGGAATCCAGGAGCTCCAGGAGGTCCAGGAGGTCCACGGGCTCCAGGGAATCCAGGAGCTCCCGGAGCTCCAGGAGCTCCAGTAGCTCCAACAGCTCCAGGAGGTCCAGCAGGTCCAACACGTCCAGGAGGACCAGGAGGACCAGGGACTACAGCAGGTCCACGATCTACATCAAGATCACAATACTTATGTACTGTTACTGCAGTACTTTAAGTTTAACTACACTGTTCCCGAAAGGAGCAGGAAAAGAGACATAAAACAACTCATAATTCACACCTAACACAATGCTTGTTGTGTATTTGAGAAAACAAAAATGATAAATTGAGACATCTTTGCAATGCTCAGATTCTTAGGAGCACAAAAACTGAAATATTCAGTCTGAGGATGGCACCAGAGGAAAAAACATGCTGTAACCTAAAATCATTAGGGTTTGTACTCTGATTAGCATGAATGTATTTAGATATTATTTTCAATCTTCTATGACAGCTGACACAGACAGTAAAGAGACTTTTAAGGAAGGTGACGTGGAAGGATGTGGGGATGTTTGAGAGAAGTTGCAGGATTGTGGCTAAAAGCAAACTCCTCCGCCCGTCTTACAAACAATCACTGGAGTCTGACTGAATGTTTTAAGGAGCAGTGAAGTTAATATTACCCAACGTATCACTCTGAAAATACACCCACGCCAGGTTTCCCAGGAGATTCTCTCTCACCTGTGTGACCAGGGGGATCTGGAAGCTGACTGTCGCCAACAGGAGCCATCAGGATGCAGAGTAGGAGACACAGCCTCATCTTCTGAATGCAGAACTGCAACTTTTTATTGCCATGTTATTCAAACAACAAGCTACTAATCATTAGAATAGGCAAGACTTTGTGACAGAGATAAGAAATCAGTCTCTGAGTTGCATTTTAGTTCTTTGAAATGAACAGAATTTGAAATATTGATAATAAAATACTCGTTTAAAATTGTAATAACACTAAATCTAGTAACAGATATTAATAAATAGAAACTCACAGTATAAACCAGAAGAGATCCACAGGATGTTGAGACTGATATTGAGATACTCAGAATGTGATTTGATCTCATGTGTGATGAATTTAGTTTAGAGTGAACAGCGGGCGTTGACGTTTATGATGATGATGTCATTTGGTGTATGACAGAAAATGAAATAAAAGCTAACGTGCACAGCCTTCACACTGCTGACATGACCACTTTAAAATCCAACTTAAACAACCTAATCAGCTCCATATTTTTACACTGTTAGACAGCCGCCACACATTTCATTGTAATTTTTCCCCACATATGATGGTAATTAAATTCCCTCTGAAAGCTACTGCCTGCACACTGTTGGTGGGTGTTTCATGTCATGTTATGGGATAGATACGGTGTCAGTTTATGTGGCCCTGAGGGAGGTTTCCTCCCTATTTGCAACCCAATCTGTGACATTTTGCAGCAGGCTAACATGTGTAACTCACACACAAATTGCATTACTAATTTATTGTATGTCCAGCATGTGCATTTTCTCAGTCAGATTTAGGGATCTTGAAGAAACCTAATGATTATCTTTCACCATCACTTACAAAGGGACAAAGTGAGCATGAAAAAAACACAATTATTATGTTTAATTGTATACAACTACAGTTTTTATGGGCTCAAAACTTCACAGGAACATTTTATTAACTGATTAAAACAAAATGTAGCCTTTATTTAGCCTAGATGTTCACATCCTTGAAGGAATTTCTGTAAACCTCTCAATGATGTTGATTATTATAATAATGAAAATTATGATAAAGATGGAAATCAGGACGGTGGACATGATGCTGAGGCAGGTCTCTGGCCTATAAAAGCCAAAGCATATGGACTTTAAAAGCAGATTCCTTGTTTTATTCAACCTGGAGGAACTTAAATATTTTAGGCTTTTCCCCTCCTTCATATATAGTTCTGTTCACAGTCATAACTCGGCAAATATGACACATTTCAATTATCTTTTTTTTGTTCCTCAATCTCATTGATTGTTGCTGTTCTTGAACTTTTAAAATCTTTTTCTCAGTGAACAGGGACAACCCATCATGCCCTCCCCCCATCCGGGTGACCGTCAGGATTCATCACTTGATATAAAATCAAACTGTTCTCCTACAACTTCGAACTCGTTTGTTCAAACTTCACTACAGATTCATTTAAAGTCTATAGAAACACATCAAAGAGATTCAAATAAGAACGACCACTTATTGCAACTAATACGACTGTTTTCAACTTGTAATACGTCAGGAAAACACTGATGAGATTCTTATTGTGTGACTAATTTAGTCCAGAATAAACATGTTGTAAAACAGTTTTTAAACATACATCAAATCTGACATGGCAGCAGTTACATACATGAAGGAGGACATGCATGTTTTAATCAATCAGTCAGTTTAATCAAATTCAGAGGATATAAATATGGATGCATTTAAAGAGCTGGAGACTGGTGGGGACTTGTTGTATTACAGCAAAAAAAAATAAACAAAATCCCCCTGGGCCCAAAAAACTGCCATTTTAAAAGTCAAGATTATTAATCTTTATATCAGTATTTATAATCCGTGAAGGTTTTATATAACTTTCTCAGAGTCTTGAAAACTGATTTAAGGGTAAATGAAGATGGAACAAACCATAGATTAAAGACTGATGCTAAATATACGGCCAAAGTAAAAGTAGTACAGCTACATACATATGTCTAATAGACACAAAATAATGTCTAAAGGATCCAATTAATCATCTGATATTCATTCTGTACAGTTTCATCAATTAAGGTCAATCAGAAGAGCTGATCAGTATTGGAGTATTTTACTATATTGGTACTTTCTAATTTGACTTTTTTCCACTCTTATAACCTTAAAAAAAAGATTAAAACACACAAACAATATCCTGCTTGGACCTTTAAACTGAAGTATGACACTGGACTCAGAGAAGTGGGAAGCTCCGGAGTCCCTGAACGCCTCATGTTTAATATTCTACCCTGGACAGCGGCAGCTTGTTGCGCAAGCGCAGCCCATTCAGTGTGCATGAATACGGAGGGGGGAGAGGACAGGAGCACCAGGAGAACCGGGAGTACTGGGACTGGACGGACCGGACCGGACCCGGGCAGGCGGACATGGATGGACAGAACGGCAGCAGCAGCATCTGCTCCCGGCCGCAGGGCAGCGTGACGGACGGCAAGAAGAAGGAGAAAATCCCGGACAGAGTGACTCTGAAGAAGGAGATCGGGCTGCTGAGCGCCTGCACCATCATCATAGGTGAGGCCAGTTCCGCTTTTACTTTACTGCTGCACAACTTTTACAAAGCTGCACTGGTAACCAGCTGCTGCTGAGTCTCACATTAACTGCTAAAACAGGGATTCATTTGCTTTTCCCTCAATTATAAGATGCACCAGTAGTCCGCAGAAATTCAAATCAAAGGCACCCAGAGTTTGGTGCCTTTGAAAAGTGAGGGACTCCATGTTTGTTTGCATGTGGATTCAGATGAAAGTGAAGTTAACGCTTACGTGGCTAAAATATATGAAGTCTAGAAGCAGAAGGACATTGTCAGCTGGAGCAGAATGAAGAGCAGGGAGCTTTAAACACACCTAAACAGTGAATGTGAGCATCATGCAGGCTGGATGGAGAGAGGCCTGCATGCAGAGGGCCGCTTACATATCAGACCAGGTAGGATTCATGTTAACAGCAGGGTGAAGACAGCAGAGGATGAATGCACAGGAAAGAAGTGCTTGGACTTTTTCTCTAATCTTTGATTTTTGCTGAAATATTGGATCATTTGAACATTTATTGAAATGAAACCATGTGAGAAGTTTAGAGGTAAAAATCACTATTTGGTGGAGCTGTTAACAACTCATAGACATCTGAAATGTGACCCGACTACACACTGCTTTTAGTAAGACGTCAACAGACTAAAAGGTTGAAACCACTGGTTTCATCTTTAACAATGTGTTGGATTTTAAAAGCTTCTTATATTTTCCATTGAGTCAAATCTGCATCTGAACAGTAACTAAAGCTGTCAGATAAATGTAGTGGAGTAGAAAGTACTAGATTTACCTCTGACATGTAGAAAGTACTAGATGTACCTCTGACATGTAGAAAGTACTAGATGTACCTCTGACATGTAGAAAGTACTAGATTTACCTCTGACATGTAGAAAGTACTAGATGTACCTCTGACATGTAGAAAGTACTAGATGTACCTCTGACATGTAGAAAGTACTAGATTTACCTCTGACATGTAGAAAGTACTAGATTTACCTCTGACATGTAGAAAGTACTAGATTTACCTCTGACATGTAGAAAGTACTAGATTTACCTCTGACATGTAGAAAGTACTAGATGTACCTCTGACATGTAGAAAGTACTAGATTTACCTCTGACATGTAGAAAGTACTAGATGTACCTCTGACATGTAGAAAGTACTAGATGTACCTCTGACATGTAGAAAGTACTAGATTTACCTCTGACATGTAGAAAGTACTAGATTTACCTCTGACATGTAGAAAGTACTAGATGTACCTCTGACATGTAGAAAGTACTAGATGTACCTCTGACATGTAGAAAGTACTAGATTTACCTCTGACATGTAGAAAGTACTAGATGTACCTCTGACATGTAGAAAGTACTAGATGTACCTCTGACATGTAGAAAGTACTAGATGTACCTCTGACATGTAGAAAGTACTAGATTTACCTCTGACATGTAGAAAGTACTAGATTTACCTCTGACATGTAGAAAGTACTAGATGTACCTCTGACATGTAGAAAGTACTAGATGTACCTCTGACATGTAGAAAGTACTAGATTTACCTCTGACATGTAGAAAGTACTAGATTTACCTCTGACATGTAGAAAGTACTAGATGTACCTCTGACATGTAGAAAGTACTAGATGTACCTCTGACATGTAGAAAGTACTAGATTTACCTCTGACATGTAGAAAGTACTAGATGTACCTCTGACATGTAGAAAGTACTAGATGTACCTCTGACATGTAGAAAGTACTAGATGTACCTCTGACATGTAGAAAGTACTAGATTTACCTCTGACATGTAGAAAGTACTAGATTTACCTCTGACATGTAGAAAGTACTAGATTTACCTCTGACATGTAGAAAGTACTAGATGTACCTCTGACATGTAGAAAGTACTAGATGTACCTCTGACATGTAGAAAGTACTAGATGTACCTCTGACATGTAGAAAGTACTAGATTTACCTCTGACATGTAGAAAGTACTAGATTTACCTCTGACATGTAGAAAGTACTAGATTTACCTCTGACATGTAGAAAGTACTAGATTTACCTCTGACATGTAGAAAGTACTAGATTTACCTCTGACATGTAGAAAGTACTAGATTTACCTCTGACATGTAGTAGAGTGGAAGTATAAATACCTCAGAATTGTACTTGGTTACTTGCCACTACTGCTCTTTTATGTAGTAATCTTATAAAGTGTCAAAAAAGTGTATAAAAAACACAGTATTTTAACTTAAATTTATAGAATCTCTGTTAAAGATTTTTGGTTTTAATGTATAATTTTTACTATAACTGAAGTGATTAATCAATTAATTGATTACACGATCAACTGAAATTAAGTTGACAACCAAAAAAATGGCTGTAAATTATAAGTTTTTGCTGCTTTTTAGTCTCATGTGATTGTAAACTGAATATTTTTGACTTGTGGACTGTTGTCCCCTCAAGCTTAAAGAAATTATTGAAACTGACACTTGATTCATCAATTAATCCCGAAAATGTTTGGTAGATAAATCAGTAAGTTGCATTCTGCGTGTTTCTGGAATATCTCAACAACGACATGATAGATTCAGACGTTCATGGTCTCCAGATGATGTTTCCTCATGACATCTCATGACCAGCAGTTAAGACGGATATATGTGCTTGTAACGTGTTTGTGTTTGCATGTGTATGTTATCCTGCAACATAAACTACACACATGTACGGTAACAGTGTCGGGATGTGATGGGGTCAAAGGTCAATTTGTCGATGGAGCCGTTGTCGCTTTTTTCCGCTGTGATCTCAGAATTAACGAAACGGTAACGTCCTCGACTGTCACACCTGGAAGTTTAAGCTATTTATATCCTTCTCTAGTTATCTGGAGCGCCCTCTAGTGGAATCATCCAGTAACACTTAAGGTACATATACATACAAAGACACGTAAACTTTAGAAGTGAAAATTATTTTCTGGATTTTTCAATGAGGGTAAATGTTGATGTGTTTAATGTGTCTTGAAACATGTCTGTAATAATGCAGACGTGCCTGAAAACGTCTCGCTGTGAAGGCTGAATCGTTATTTTTAATGATCCAGGCTAAAGAACCTGAGGTCCTCCAAACACAGTCGCTCCATATCATCCAATAATGTATGAAAAACCCCACAAATAATTAAAGATGTAGCCTGTGACATCATAACTAGTTTGGTCCAGTATGCAAATTACAAACGTGTGACGTGGAAACTTCAGCATACAAACACTGATATTTGCATATTCAGATATTCTGGATTTTTACATGCAGGAGAAGAAGTAGATATTGTTTACTGTGGGGAAAAAACACACAACAATATCAAAAACAAATAATAATTATAATTTTAGAACATATAAAGGGGATCTTTTAGGAACATCTTGTAAACTACACAGCAACTACGTGAGATTACACCCAAATGGTTCCAAGCTACATTAGCTGCTACTATAATAACACTGAGCTGCATTGTGGGTAATGTAGGCGCTGTGTTTTCACGAGGATGCCGTCTCTGGTTCTGCTCCATATGTTAAAACATGTTCATATGGACACCTGACTGCAAAAATTGTGCACCTGTCCTTTAAGAGCTAAATGCCGCTGCTGACGGATTCGGTGACCCTCATGGGGGTCGGACCTGCGGCCTTCTTGGTTTTGGTGCAGGTATTGGCTAATCGGGCCACGTTCCCTGCTGCCCCGGTTCAGCTAAGCTGAATGTTGCTGAAGGCGGACATTTTTGTGAAAATCCTTCTTCAGAACAAGAGAAAGGTCCTGTGTGCAGAATGCTGAAACACCTTTCCATTCACAAAGAGCTTGGCTGCTCTGCACCCTGGACCGGGCTCAGCATCAGAAGTCACGGGTGACTGGATTATACTGAACAAACTTTTATTTTCTTCTTTGTAGGTTTTAATCTTTGCAACACCAATATGTTTTTTTTTTTTTTTTTCCCCATGTGTCACTTTTAAGGAACGGCTGCAGAAGGTGAGTCGGTCACTTCCCACCTCCGCAGCCCAGAGTGGATAATTTATGTCTGGTTATGTAATGGCTGTCTGTGCCACTTGGCTGCCTTCTGCCGTGCTACTGGTAGCGCTGTAGTCTGAATGTGTCGGATCTGCTGGTACTCTACACTGCATACTGAGGCTCTGGGCAGGAGGGATTGTCCCAGCCTGAGTGATGCCTTTACCTCCTTCTAACTCACTCTGTTATAGAGCCCTTTGTGTTTTACGCCCTCTGTATGGACTCACAGGGGAACAGTTTGGTTGTTGATTGACATGTTGGAGGTGTTCTGGGTGTAGCGTGTGAAAACCCCTCCAAGCAAGTCACATGTTAGGACATATGTAAACATGTTTTCCACACCTGACCTCAGCACACTCACAGCTACCTTAGATTCATAGTTGGTTTAATTTCCAGCTGCATTTAAATTTGATATTTCATTAATTAAGAAGAGTCTACGAACTAAAAATCACAGCTTTGGTCACATGATAACTGCTTCAAGCTCCAACAAAGTTTCATATTTCAGGCACGGTGAAAATGAAAATGACAAAAAAAATGAAACTATGTAGAGGAAGAATGTGATATGAAGTTGAAAGCACTGGAAAAGCTAGTAAGTGGACCTCATCAGTAAATCAACATATCTTTGGTCAAAATCAAAAGATTTTAAAGTGAGGTGAGACTTTGTTGAACCATCAGTAGAAATGAACACCTGTCAGTACCTTAAACCTACTTCCTCCTCTCCACAGGGAACATCATTGGCTCGGGGATCTTCATCTCTCCTAAAGGGGTCCTGGAGCACTCGGGCTCGGTGGGTTTGGCGTTGGTGGTCTGGTTACTGGGAGGCGGTATCGCCGCCTTGGGCTCCTTATGCTATGCTGAACTGGGCGTCACCATCCCCAAATCAGGGGGCGACTACTCCTACGTCACCGAGATATTTGGTGGTCTGATGGGGTGAGTAAAGAGGATGATGAGGGTTTCATGTTCTTCTATTGTTGCTGTTCATCAGACACTTCAAAAAACTGTGGACCCGTCCTTTAACTCAGCAACTGGCACCGGTTATAAAACCATCTGTTATTACGTGACAAAACTTTCATACTTGGGTCACGTGTGTAAGGACTGAGCCATCTCCATGACAACAGAGCAAACTCTGCCTGCTAATGAAGACTGTGAGATGAAACCCTGATAACATTGATCGTGTGTTAAGTTTTCTTCATCAAAATATTATTCCCAAGGTCAGGAATGAACTCTCCTCCATGAAATGTCAGAAAATATAAATATAATATAATATAATGATATATGTGACTCATGCTGTTGAACGTCTGTCTTTCGTCCAGGTTTCTCCTGCTGTGGAGCGCCGTCCTCATCATGTACCCGACCACGCTGGCCGTTATCGCCCTCACCTTCTCCAGCTACGTCCTGCAGCCCGTCTTCCCGAACTGTGTTCCTCCGTACATGGCGACACGCATGCTGTCCGCCACTTGTCTCTGTAAGCGTCTTCACCATTTACAGCCCTTTTTTAAAAGTTTTATTCCTCAGCAGATTGGATGAAATCTCTGTAAGAGGAAGCATCTACACAAAACGAATAAAAAATCGAATAAATTCGCCCCATATAGAGATGTAATGAAGGCTTTGTCTTGTGAAACAGGACTGTTAAACATACAGTGGTGGACATTTAGAGGGAGATTAAAGTCAGATGCTGAAAGGCTATAACAGCTCTCCACTACGGCTATAACAGCTCTCCACTACCACCGTAATGCTGACACAGCTTTGAGAAATGATGCATCTTGCAGCCGACTGGCCCGCAGTACGCTTGCATGATTCATGAAGGCTGACGTGTTGTTGTGGTCGCTCTGCTGTTCTTTTCTCTGAACTCCTTCTGAAAATCAGTAATACCTCCTGTGATGTTGATCATGAACCCGTCTCAGATTCCCTCATCAATAGAAAACAGTCTGTTACTTTAGCGTGTGTGTGTGAGAGTGTCTTATGTAACAGCTGGCTGAAGCCTTTTTAAAACCCCTTTTTTTTATGGCTGAGGTAAAACCTGCACAGCATCCCTGGAGGGAGGAGGACGAGGAGACCGGACGGGGGGGGGGGTCACCAGATACTAATACTGTCATTAAACGTGTGGATATAACATAATGAAGGGATGTAATGCTCAGAAAGAACAAGAGTTCACTGTTGATTCACTTTGAATGAAGCATATTAACGTCTTCATGAAATCACTGAGACACGGAGACGACGGCTGTAACATTAATCCGGTTCATTTAAAAATTAAACGGCAGATTAACCGATAATGAAAATAATCAGAAGACTGCAAAAAAAATAATTAAAATGTAAATAATTAGAGAAAGTTTTAATGAAAGAAGGAGAAAATTAATAACAGTAACCTCTTTGAGATGTGAAAGCTGCATCCTCACTCCTCAAAGATGAGTGAGTGAGTGAATGAATGAGTGAATGAATGAATGACTAGGAGACATGGTGGTTGTAGGCAGGGTGTGACAAACAGGCGGACTTCATGGAGGTTGTACAGCCCTGAGCTGACATACATCTGTCCGTGTGGACCTGTCAGGCTGCCCATCGAGTTTTTCCCGGGAGTCTCTTCGCTGACCACCATCAACCCAACAGCCTCTTTGTCAGATCACTGAAGTCTCATCAGGGAGGTGAAACGGGACTTCAGCGTGTGATTCCTTGCCTCTGACGCCATCATTCACACTTGTTTTTGGCAGCGGGCGCTGAAACGTGAGCTCTGCCCGGGCTTCTCGGGGGTTTCGTCGCCACGTTTTGTTTGCCCTTCGCAACGGAAGTGTTTAGTTTTGTGGGTCTGACAGCTCGTCTTTGTGCCGGAGAGCGAGGCCACCATGAGAGCGAGCCGAGCGAAGTTGGTGACAATGATGGACGAGGTGAAACAATCACGCCTCCCTCGCTTTCCCCTTTTCCACATTCCTGCCTCCCATGGCAACTGGCTGCTGCCGCCCACTGGACACCAGCACCGGGTCCACGATGCAGGGATGATACAGATACGTTTAAAGGGGCATTACACCAAATATATGTGTCTCAGCCTGTTAGCTCAACATGGTTAGTACTACTCTAAAAGTACAAAAGTGTATATAAACGGTAAAAAAGGGAGAATACACACAGCGCGGTTACAAATGTAATGCTATTTTCAGATAAATACTGCAAAAAAAAAAAAGGTTAAGAAGTTATTTTACTTTATGGAATAGTTCAACATCCACACATCACAAACTGTTGTTTTTTTTGGATTTTATATAAAAGGAGATGTAGTGTGTTAATTAGTGAGCTTTAGAGGTGGAATTTATTACCTTCAAACAGAGCCAGGCTAGCTGTTTCCCCCTGTTTCCAGTCTTTGTGCTAAGCTAAGCTAAGCTAACTGGAAGCTAGTCAGTGTTGGTCCTGCATGTTTCTCCTGGTTTGATCGGAGCTCCCCGTGTCTCCTGCTCAGTGCTGCTGACCTGGGTGAACTGCTCCAGTGTTCGTTTGGCCACCAGGATCCAGGACGTCTTCACGGTGGGGAAGCTGATGGCTCTGGGTCTCATCATCGTGGTCGGACTTGTCCAGATCTTCAACGGTAACCTTTCGCAGCCTGTAGCCTGAAGCTTTACTGGTCCCTGAGGTGAGAAACAAACTCTACTGTGTGATATATCCTGCAGGGAACTACGAGGCGCTGACTCCTCAGGTGGCCTTCTCCCTGGAGAGGACGCCGTCGGTCGGGCAGATCGCTCTGGCCTTCCTGCAGGCCTCCTTCGCCTTCAGCGGCTGGAACTTCCTCAACTACGTCACAGAAGAAGTAGTCGACCCCAGACGGTGAATAGTCAGACTTGTCAACATCTTCCGGTGTCATGACATTACTTATTCAGCTTCCATCTCAGCTTGTTTTTTTTCCTGCTTGGTCAGATTGTGGGCGACATTTTATGGCAGTGTACCAAAATCAAGAAATGAATAATATTATAATATTATTTTCACTATTAGGACTCCATTTACAACACAAATACATTTTACTCTGGTGCTTAATTTGCATTTTCTCTTCTATATCATAAAATTCTCTGAGCTGTGCTGATCTTAAGACCTCTGGGAGTATGAGGGCGTAGAATTGTAATTTTCAGGGTGAAAATTGGGCCCGAACTAAAAAAACAATGAGCACCACTTCTTAGTTGTCGTATGTTGGTTGGATATTTTTCTGATCATAAACCGTTAAACATACATTTTTAATAATTACTGATTTCTAGTTCCTTTTTAATCAACTTTCATGCATGTTTTTAATTTATTTTTTGACCGTATCATCTGCGCATGGTGTGTCAGGAATCTACCTCGTGCCATCTACATCTCCATCCCATTGGTGACCTTTGTGTACACGCTCACCAACATCGCCTACTTCTCCTCCATGTCGCCGGAGGAGCTGCTGACATCCAATGCTGTGGCTGTAGTGAGTAACGTGGCCAAAGATCACAATGTGTTTTATTCAGTATGCAGGCATACAAAGAATGTGTGTTGTGGCATTTTCTCCCAATAAACAAAATATTAGTAAAAGTAAAGGCTTTATCTCATCTGAGTTGTTGCAGGTGAGTCTTAATTCTGACCTGTTGGTGGCGCCACATTGTGTTGTTTCTGGGCATAAACATTTTCTGATGAACCACCCAGAATTCATGTTGTAGTGTTTTGTACACATCAGTGATTCTGTGTGTTGTGCTGCTCTTCAGACGTTCGGAGAGAAGCTGCTGGGAATGTTCTCCGTCATCATGCCCATCTCTGTCGCTCTGTCCACCTTCGGAGGAATCAACGGCTACCTGTTCACCTCCTCCAGGTGAGCTCCGCTTTCTGTTTCTGCTTCAGTCTGGCTGCTGACGGCCTGTCTGATGATGTTTCTGCCTGCAGGTTGTGTTTCTCTGGAGCCAGAGAGGGTCACCTGCCCAGCCTGCTGGCCATGATCCACTTCAAGAACTGCACGCCCATCCCCGCCCTGCTGGTCTGCGTACGTACAACCTCATACATTGAGCTCAGTTTCCTATATGCTATATATAGTGGTGGAAAGTACATTTACTCAAGTACTGTAGTTAAGTAAGAGGTACTTGTACTTTACTTGAGTATTTCCATGTGATGCTGTTACTGTTCAGATGCAGATTTGACTCAATGGATAATATAAGAAGCTTTTAAAATCCAACACATTGTTAAAGATGAAACCAGTGGTTTCAACCTTTTAGTCTGTTGACGTCTTACTAAAAGCAGTGTGTAGTCGGGTCACATTTCAGATGTCTATGAGTTGTTAACAGCTCCACCAAATAGTGATTTTTACCTCTAAACTTCTCACATGGTTTCATTTCAATAAATGTTCAAATGATCCAATATTTCAGCAAAAATCAAAGATGAGAGAAAAGGTCCAAAAGCTGAAAACAGATTTGTGTATCAGAACTTTGTTTCTTCTTCTTTCCTCTCCCATTAATCATCTCACGACCCCTCAGATTTATCTGGTGACCCTTTGGAGGGCCCCGACCCCTAGGTTGGGAGCCACTGGACTAAACTAGCTAACTGTATATAAAGTAGTTGAAACTAGCTCCACCTCCAGCAGCTACAACAGTAACATGCTGCTCTAACACTGATGCTTCAGTATTAATAATGCAAGAAATGAAAAGGCATAACGATAATTTCCACTCCGACATCACACCTGGTCGTTGTCACACCTTGCTGTGTTTTCAGTGTGCTGCCACCATTGTGATACTGTGCATTGGAGAAACACACAACCTGATCAACTACGTCTCCTTCATCAACTACCTGTCGTACGGCGTCACCATCGCAGGCCTGCTGTACTACCGCTGGAAGAAACCCAACCTGTATCGACCCATCAAGGTACTGAAATACCAGATAGTAGTCCGTGTTTCAACAAACTGTATATGTAACTGTTGATTTACTGTAAACTTTCCACTGCATGTTGCCTTCAGGTGAACCTGCTGGTTCCTGTGTGTTACCTGGTCTTCTGGGCGTTGCTGCTGGGTTTCAGTCTTTACTCGGAGCCGGTGGTTTGTGGTGTCGGCCTGGTCATCATGCTCACCGGCGTACCTGTCTACTTCCTGGGTGTTCACTGGAAAGAAAAACCAAAGTGTATCTACAACTTCATTGGTGAGTTTCTGTATAAAGTGGGGGATGTGGGGGATAGGCAGACTTTTAATGGAGCCCGTTTGACAAATATTGGTTAAAAACATGTGTGAAAGAGAACAGTAATCTAATGGTTTTATTTTTCTGTCAAATCAATTAAATTAGAAGGACATAATTCAGAGATCCACTTTAAAATACTGGATTTAAGTGACGTGAGGAGCCGCTGTAGTTTTTTTTTTAAACCAGGGTTCAGGTGAAAAATGACCAGCAGGTAACGTTCACATCACAAGGAAGCTTGATTAAAGCCGCTCTTGTCTGTTTTCCTGCAGAGACGGCGACGTTTGTGGGCCAGCGGTTGTGTTTTGTGGTCTTTCCTCAGTTTGACCCCATCGAGATCGCCAGTCCTTCAGAATGGACCGACCGGTCATCAGGAAGGAGCAGCCTGTCTGCCAACTGTTAAAACTCTTTTCTGAATATATAAAGATCTTTGTTTTATTTTGTCACTGTCTAAGTCCAGACACCTGCTCCCGGTGTGGGATCTTCCTGTCTTGACCTTTGACCCTCTGAGACTCTGGTTTCCCTACAGTTGACTGGAAACGCCTGTTCTTCTTCACAGGCTTCTTGCACTTTTTACTTTCTCTTTCTTTTCTACTAAGTCGTCCAGTACAACAACCTAATGCCAACAGTGTCACACCGTGAGAAGGACTTTTTTTTCCCGTTTTTGGACCCATGTGTTTCCTCTTCTGTAACATGACAGAACTGCCACTGACTGACTGACGGTTATTTCTTCTGGATGTTGCTGGTGTTTTATGTCTTTAAGGTCTTTTCACACAAAGTCTGAAACACATTTAGAGTAAATATTCTGAATTTAGAAAAAGTAAGAAAAAGACTCCAAACAGACAAACACCATGTTCTTTAAAGGACGGTTTCACAGTTTTTCAAGTGACTCAGTATTAGAGGCTCCCTTCATAATTTATTTACAATGTAGGTGATGGGGACAAAATCCACAGTGGTCCTATTTAGACGTTCAGACTTGGTGTGAAAAGGCTTTTTACTGGGAGAAAATATAATTCAATTGTATTAACTGATTAGATTCTAGTATATTTTGCGAGTGCCTTTTTGCCTTGTGTATTGGATTATTTGAGAAGCACTTTGGTCTTCCATCGTCCGTTTCCTCATTTTGCACAAAGCACCGTCGTAACTCTGAGACCAAGGACGAGCTCGACTTCATTCATTAACAGAGTCGTCGTTTTCTCTCTAGCTGCTGCTGCTGCTCTCACCTCGACCCTCATCACCCTACTGACTGTGATTGTAATCAGATGTAGAAGTTCTCGCAGCTCTTTTTAATGACAAATTAAGATTTTAAAAAGCTGCTTCGCTATGTATATTAAGACATAATATAATAATAATAATAATGATAATAATGATAATGAAATAATGCATTATGTGACAGACAGAAATAGAAATATTCTTCTCAGCACTGCCATCACGTTACAAACGTCTCTAAACGTCTCTATCGACCCCTTGTGGTCACTTATTCGATGTTTCCGTATGACATCAGTAACGCTTTGCACAATAAAAACAGACTTTTAACAGTTTTCCAAGTTGCAAAATCTGTTTCAGAATCGATACGACGATACGAAACAGTCGCAAATGTGGAAATGAGATAAAAAAAATCTGTTTTTATTGTGCAGCAGACTGAATGTTTTGTTTCTTTGAGGATTCTTGGTTTTTCAAACATTAACGGTTAATTATGTTTCACAGAAACTGACGGTTACCTCTGTGACCTACAAACCGTTATTCATGTCCAGGCTGTTCACGGTACCTTTTTCCTCTTCGCTTCACTTGCTTCTGCTCGGATGTAGACACCAGCTGACTAGTTCTTTACTTTATTAAAGGGCGAGTTCACAGTTTTTCATGTCTGTCTTAAAACAGCAGTCAGGTGTCCAAATGAACAGATGAACAGTGAAGCATGTTTTTCTTGCTGTAATCATTCCTCCTGTTCATACTGACCCTTCATAGTGATCTTTTAACAGCGAGTATGACCTAATACGGTCACCTGACTGTTGTTTGAAGCCTTTAATATTTTTCATTCACTACTCAAGCTACAGTACATGACCCCTAATCTGAGGATTTCTTGGTATCTCTTCAAAAGCTGCCAAATGATTGTGGGGCAAAAAATATCTGCAAAAATATGTGATTCAGGTCATAGATGTGTAGAAATGTTGTGTCAAAGCAACTCGACTGGCTGTCGATTCTTCAAGAGGTTTTTATTTAATGAAACGTCTTCAAGAACTGCAAAATTGGTTTTCTTTGACTAATAATCAGATCTCATTTTTCACACCAGTAGTTGTTTTTTTGTTTTTTGTTTTTTTTTCTCTCAAATGATGGAAATCGTATTATGTTTCTGTTTTTATTGACTGTTCATATACAGGCTGTGAGTGAAATAACATGTACAGTTTGAAAGAAGAAGCTGAAATCTGTCCGTTTTCCCGTCGGAGAAGAAGAAGAAGAAGAGGAGGAGGAGGAGGAGGAAGAACCACAGCGGCTGGCGTCGTCACCTGTCTCGTTTGGCCTCGAAAAGAAGACAATTTTTCACTGTAAATTATTTGTAAAGCATCGTGTTTACAAACAGGATCATGTTAACTGTGATGTATCTTAGAGCACTTTTTTTTTGTTTTTTTTTTGTAAAAATGAGTAAATAACTGTAGCAGCACAATAAATCCAGAATGAAGTGGAAAAGAAAAAGATTTTAATGTGTTTTAATACGAGCTGATTGATCCACAATGACTCTTCTGTAGCTCTATATACTCCGGCTCTATGTTGTGCTCATCTACGTGACGTGTGTCTATAATGGAACGATGACGTAGGAGCGTAAACAGGAAGTAAAAGGAGCGTGCTGCATTTTTACCCCCCACATGATCACACGTTACAGCTGCTGTCATCAGTAAGGGACGTTTTAAATGCCGGTGAGTTTGTAGCAGTATGCAGAAGTTCATGTGAACAAACAATAACGTTACTACCGTATTTATGTCTCAGTTAAAATCACGTTATTTTGAGCAGCTACGATGTTAGCTTAGCATAGCCGATCGACCCGAACTCCATTCAGAAAACAGGCATTTTTTATATTTGTTTGCTTTTTAAATAACAGACAGACCTGACAAAGCATCGAGTCAGACTTTTTATAAATCTCCATCATTTTCTCGTTATTTCGGCATTATTTTTATCCACATATTTCTAATTAAATCACCGCAAAATGTAAGTTTATTTTGGGTTCATACCGCTGTGAGCCGGATTAATTCATCTGGTGTGTAGGAGTTTCTAGATATATAGAATTTTGTACTAAAAGTGAATATTATTTGTTATATATGTCGCTTTGTGTGTTAAATGAGTGACTAGTTAAATAATACACGTTTTAAAATCCACGTGTTCAGAATAGAAATAATAAAAGCTGGAAATGAAATCAACGTTTTTTTGAAGGGAGTCTTGCAGTGTAAAATAAGGCAGTTAATCAGCAGCAAAGCGACCAGAGAAGAGTTGATGATGTGTCGGTCAGTGTTGACAGATACGTGTCGGTGTGTCTGCTGTCAGCTGGAGGACTGAGGACATGATGACGGGCGGCCTGAGCTTCAGGAACATCACGGCGCTGGCTCCCATGGTCCGGGTGGGGACGCTGCCCATGCGGCTGCTGGCGCTCGACTACGGCGCTGATGTGGTTTACTGTGAGGTGAAGATGGAGGCTTTGAACCGGCCAAATACAAACTCAACACTTGTGTTTTATATCACTTATGTTATGTGTTGTCTGTTCCAGGAGCTGATTGACATCAAGATGGCCCAGTGTCAGAGGGTGGTGAACGGTAAGAATCAGCTGTGAACATCCCACAGACACCTGAAGCTGTCACATACATGTGGACGGTTTCCCTCTGACATGTAGTGGAAGGTTAAAGTAGCATCGTGTGTGTGTGTGTGTGTGTGTGTGTGTGTGTGTGTGTGTGTGTGTGTGTGTGTGTGTGTGTGTGTGTGTGTGTGTGTGTGTGTGTGTGTGTGTGTGTGTGTGTGTGTGTGTGTGTGTGTGTGTGTGTGTGTGTGTGTGTGTGTGTGTGTCTGTCTCAGAGGTGCTGCAGACAGTGGATTTTGTTGCTCCTGACGACCGTGTGATGTTCAGGACTTGTGAGAAGGAGAAGGACAGAGTTGTCTTCCAGATGGTGAGACATGGCGCTTTAAAGCAGACATCATGAATATTTTGCTCCTGTGTTTGTTGTCAGTTTTCTGTACGTTCAGAGTCAAAGCTGTGAGTTTCCTTTCCTCTTTTTTTAATTTTTTTTAGGGGACTGCTGACCCGGACAGAGCGCTGATTGTCGCTCGGCTTGTGTGAGTTTATCATCTTTAACCAAGTAGTAGAAGCTGTTGGTGGATGATGTTGTGTTGTGTGACTATGAGCTGGTCTCGGTCGACACTGAGGGACCGTTTGTTTTGTCCCAGTTCGTCTCTGACCTGACCAGGTAAAGGTGAGTCTCCTCTCTGTCTTGCAGGGAAAAGGACGTGGCTGCTATCGACGTGAACATGGGCTGTCCGAAGGAATACTCCACTAAGGTGAGTTTCCTGTCACTGACCAACCTTTTGGTGACCTTTTGACCTGTGGTGACCTCTGACCTCTGCTGTCCTGCAGGGCGGGATGGGAGCTGCTCTGCTGTCGGATCCAGACAAGATCGAGGCGGTGAGTAGATTTAATGATAAATGATGTTATTAGGAGCTGAAACTGGACGGGGAGTTAAAACATAAAAATCAAACCACTGTTTTATTATTTATTATTATTAATTTGTATTTCCTGTCAATCAGATCCTCAGAAAGCTCGTCGCAGGAGTTTTGATACCAGTGACGTGTAAAATCCGCATCCTGCCTTCGGTAAGACGTAAAAACATCGCCATGCTCATAATTTCACATCAGTTTATGATCACGTCTTCATTTTCTATTTTCCAGTTCTACTTGTGATTAAATATGTTAGATTATTTATTGCGTCATATTGCAACATGAGATTATTGTTGTTGATTGTCAAGATGAAGACAGCAGGTTGAACATATGTGTCCTGCTGCAGAGATATAATGAACCTGTAGAGTCAAGGCTAAATGTCTCTCTTCATGTTCTCCGTCGTTGTAATTGTCAGTTATGTTATATCATATATTATATTTTATCTTTCTAAAAGTCGACTTGAACATTATCAGTAGATTCATCAGCTGTTCACTGGTTTCAGTTGGAGGAAACGATCAGCCTGGTTCAGAGGATCGAGAAGACCGGAGTCAGCGCCGTCGCAGTTCACGGCAGGTAAACGGCTTCAGGGTGCTCTGCTATGAATGCCACCTTTACAAACATACAGTTTCACTTTTTTTTTTGACGTGATAATTCTGGTTTGTTTATTATTAAGGTCATAGTGGGTGGTGGTGGGACGTCATTATATTGAAAAGCGTTAAATTCACAAATTCTCAAATCACTCAAACGCATCTGTTTTCTCTAATATCCCATTTTTCGAAATATCATTTTCGTGTAGCTTTTCAGACTGAAAAGTTTCTCTCCTTCATTTTATGTCTAATAAACACCCTAAAAGAAAAGATAAATCATTAAATTTACCTCTTATATTATTCCTGACGGTGTTGTTCAGGTTTAAGGACGAGCGTCCCAGACATCCCGTCCACTGCGACTACATCCAGGCCGTCACTCAGGCCGTTTCCATCCCCGTCATCGCCAAGTAAGCCTCAACTTCTACTCATCTGTTAGAAAACTCAACATTTCTGCTCGCTGATAAGATGCTGTGATGTGTTAGTCGCCGTCTCGTTTCTCCTGCAGCGGCGGTTCTCTGGATCTGGTGAAGACCAACGGCGACATCGAGGAGTTCAGGAAGGCGACGGGCGCCTCGTCGGTCATGTTGGCTCGCTCCGCCATGTGGAACGCGTCCGTGTTCAGCAGCCGGGGGCCGTTTCCTGTGGAGGAGGTCATGGAGGAATACCTCAAATATGTGGGTCTCTTTTTTTAGCTGAATCCACATCAGATCAGTGTCTTAAACTGCTGGGAAGTTGGACGATTAAAGGACAAGTTCGCAGTTTTTTAAGGTGCCCAAATGAAGATTGAAATATTTGGACATGTGATATAACTGTGTGTGCTCCTCTTGTATTTCCAGGCGTTCCGGTACAACAACCACGCCTTCAACACCAAGTACTGTCTGTGTCAGATGCTGCGAGACAAGGTGGAGTCTCCTCTGGGGAAACAGCTGCAGGCGGCTCAGACCAACGCTGAGATCAGGTGGGATGTTTTTATGACTCCTGGCCATCGTAGAGCAGAGGTGATGCAGCTAATTGTTGATGATTGATGTTGCGTATCAGGTGTTAATAGCAATGGATCTATTTATCGCAGCAGCTCTAGTCCAGATAACGTTTCCAGCCACAGGGTGACGTGTCGTACCTTTCTATGTTTCAGCGAGGCGTACGGGCTGCAGGAGTTTTACCGGCTGACTCAGGAACAGCTGCAGGTCAGGAGAGACGCCCTGCAGAGCAACAGTCAGCCCGAGTGGCCCGTCGTGGACGGAGATGTCACCACCATGGCCGTCAAGTTCGAACGGTCCGTCCACCAAAATATTTATTATGTTATATTTATGTTTAAAAACATTTATGAATTCAAGATTTTATTGTCACTTTGAAGGCAGTTAAAAGATAAAAATAGTGTGTGTGTGTGTGTTCAGGAGGGAGTATCCACCTCATATCACTCCAAAAATGTTCCTGTTGGAGTGGAGCCGCAAGGAGAAGCTGGAGCAGCCGCAGTACGAGACGGTAATAAATGTGATTAAAATCTGTAAGAAATGATGCAGACGGACGAAAAGAATCTCTTCTTCGTTCTTTTTCTTCTTCTACTACTCCTCTTCTCTGAATTGTTTTTGTGTTTCCAGGTGCAGCGTGCTCAGGATCGAGCCTTTCAGTCTACTGTGACTGTAGCTGAGAAGAAATACAGATCTTCACTGTGGTCAGTATACACACACACACACACACACACACACACACACACACACACGAAGTATAGGAACAAAAAGAGGGACTTTGGCTCTAAAAACACTGTAACGTTGAAACATATCTGCTGGATTTGAAGCTTCAGATTAGCTTCACATAAACTTTTCAACATATTTTTGCACCGACTGTGGATTTTGTGATTTTTAATGTAATGCAGAGAAAGGATCTGCGTTTTTTAAAATTTCTTCTCCTTTTAGGGAGAAGTCGAAGAAGTTTGCAGAACAAGCGGCGGCCATCGCCTGCCTGCGAGTTCTGGGCGTACCGGAGGGTCGCATCGGGGAGGAAGACTCCGGCCTGGTGTGCAAGAGGAAGAGGGAGGGGAAGGTGAACGGCACCACAGAGGAAGACGGGAGCAACAAACGACACATCACTGATATCAAACAGGAAAACCTGACGAGCACTGCGGTGGCTAACGGTGACCTTCACCAACCAAACGCTCCTCTGAAACAACCGTAGAGTCGACGGAGACGTAACGACTCTTTTAGGTCAAATAGAGGATTAGAAGCTTCTCTACTGACGGACGGGAGAACGAACGTGTCCAGCAAAGGCTGATGGGAGTTTTTACTGGTGATTTTTGCTTTGTCTCATCGATTTATATCCTGTTTGGCTGTTTTGAGGATTATCAAACTCTGCCTGTTATGTTTCTGAACTTTTATTTTTACTTCCAGCGGTTCAGTTGAAACACTTTTAAACTGAAATCTGTCAGAACAAAATCAGTCTTCCTACAAACATGTTGTTGTTGGTTTTTTTGTTTCACATTTTATCTGGCAAGATGTGTGTTTGCAGGCAGCAGAGGACAGTGTTGTTGAACCTTAAGATGCACGTGTATGAATTAGTGCCTTACAGACAATTTCCTTTTAATTTTTGTAGTTTTCTTTTTTTTTTAAATCCTATTTTTTGATGGAGTCTTAAACCTGTCATTTGTTACCTTGTGTAATCTGTTAATCCGTCTGTTCATTAAGGTTGAATCACAGCTCACTACAGTACAGTCATGGTGCCGCATGTTTCTTTCATTCATTTGTAATATTCTTCTTCAGTTACTGTAAAATAAGGCTGTTATAGTTTTATATTTTGTTCATGGCAACAATTTCAATGAAAATGCCAGAATCACTAATTAACGTTGTAGCTGATTCCTCATCAAAAAACATTAAAAACACATGAAAGAGCCAAACTGTTGCATTTAGAAGACATATTCATTTAATATGATGAGTGATATAATTAATATTAACTGCCACGTGATGCAGTATATTCATATAAATAACACCAATCTGAAGTTTTAGTTTCAAACTGTAGTTCAGATTTTAGTTTAATCCAGAATTTGGATTTAAAAGTTTGTAAAAGTCCTGAATTGAACCTGAGACCTGAAGACACGCAGATACTGACGTCACCACCAGGCTGGTTAACGGGGCGTTCACGGACGCTGGGAAACACGGAAATCACAACACAGTTGCGCTTACAGAAAAAACCGACCAAACCGTTGACTGCAATTCTTGGACAATATGATTTTTAAAATATATTTATTACGTACTGTATGCAAGTTATTACCTTATAATGTGGCGTTTACTGACTAAACTTTAAGTTGATGAATAATTGTAATCTTTTGTCTTTGAGCTGGTATTAATTTACAACTTTATTTAAACCTTCCAACATTTCAGACAGTTAAAACATATTCAGCAGCAAAAGGAAATATGAAAGCATTAACTAAATAAAACGAAACTATAATTCTGGTCTTAATCATATTTAAACAACCAAAATCTCTTCAGATAAAAATCCCTGAAGCAAAATCTCATCAAAGGTTGAGAACCACTGATCTACACTATACATGTGATATGGAGTCTTTTATACCGTCTAATTTAAATATTTGCAATTTAAAAATTTGGTTTCCTTATTCTGTTAAAAACTTTAACAGAATAAGGAACTTATTCTGTTATATTATTTTATTTTACCCATGTAGTCATTAATATCTACATTACTGATGATTATTTATCAAATATTAATAAATATAAACATTTTGTGAAAGCAGCAATAGTCATCTCTACAATTTGTTTCACAATAATTGAGGAATTTGGTCAAAAATATTGTAAAATTTAATATCAACCAGCCTTATGTTTAAAAAAAGGAAGAAATTGAGGATGTGTTTAAAACATTTTAGAGAATATTTATTTATCCCTAATTGTTTTAAAATGTAATATTAAATGTTCATCTGTCAAACAAACTTAACTTCTGTCTGCTTGATTTAACAGACAGTTTGTCGTTGTTATCTTTTCGAGGAGACCGTGAACGCAGCAGCAGACGGATTAACCTGGAGCGGAGTGAAAGTCGCTGCAACGACCAGAAACCGCGAACACAACACGTTCACGCAATAATGGGACTTTTCTGTTTGAACCACAGAGTAGAAAGACGCGTTTATCGATCGACTAACAACTTTTAGTCGGGATTTAGTCGACGTGTCGTTGAAACGCTTCAGTTGAAACGGAGTTCTGCTTTCAGTCGGATGGGAGTAAGTGAGACAGGTCAGTTTTAAGAGACAGACAGGTCGGTTAAACGGTGGACTTCCAGTGTGTCTCCGGTTCAATGTCCACAGTAAACTGCGCTGAGGAGCTGGACTTCAGATTAATCTTTGAGGAGGACGGGGGACAGACTACAGGTACGTGTCGTTTTTGGCGACGTTTGCAAATTTCTCAACAGTCAAGTTCACGATTTTACACCGGAAAACAAGCGCGGCGGTTTCCAGAAGATTCAACAACGTTACCGCAGAGCTCGGCGATATAGCGATATTATAGAGGTATCGTGATATTATCGCGATATGCAATCATTATTGTCTAAGTGATGTAGTTTTCTGAACTTACTAGCTGTTATTATATTATTTAACCCATTTAGTCATTATATCCACATTACTGATTTATTATTTATCAGAAATGTCACAAAATATCGGCCATAACATAAGATAATATTAATTTATTCACTTATTTGTTTTTCTCCTTTCTCTTTGTGTAAGTGTGTGAGATGTACAGTACTTTGATTATACTGTTATTATTATGTTTCTATGTTTAACCGTGATTCTCATTGTTGTTTTTCCACTAATACACATTAAACACAAAAGTTATTCACAATTATTTTGAAAAAGGAGAGAGAGAGAGACGAGAAAGATAAGAGAGAGAGAGGCAAATTAAAATGTATGCAAATATATTTATTACTGCACGTTAGTGCGCAAGGGCAGTATCAAATATATAGTATAAAATATAAATATTGCCTCATAGGGAGGAGAGTGTATTCACAGATGTAATGAAGTTGCAGACAGTCGTTATGAGCATAAAACTACTTGTAGTTTTCACCGATTTATAATCCAAAGTGCTTCACACAAGGCAGCAAATTAAAATCAAATGACTTTTGGACCTTTTGACATATTCTAAAAATGGTTTATTGGCATATTTTTGCATACTGGAGTCCATAAACAGTCTTAGACTTGCATCGATTGGTTATGACTGGAAACCCATTTATATTGATGATGGTGTTAGTCCCCATTGTGACCTCTTTGATTACAGCTGTAAAAAAAAAAAGAAAAAGAAAAAAGTTTTACATTTGGAGGCTTTTATTTTGAAAGTTGTAACAGGAAGTCGTGATGTCATATTGTAGTGGATGTGACACATCCAGCTGTCTGCTGTTAAATTTAGGTGAGTTTTTGAATGTGGATTAAGAGGGAAAGAAGTGAATAAAACAGCCTCCTTTAAACCCACCGAGAGCTGCAGGCACCACTGAACTGATCAATGTTATCAATTACTGAGCTGTAGGTTGAATGTATTGATTAGTAAACTGTTGGACAGATTGCTGTAGTCATAAAGGATATTTTCTGACACTTTATGAATCAAACAATAACATAATTATTCAAGAAATCAACAGAAACGTAATTTGCAGATTATGTTTTCAGTGACTTGATTAATTATTTGGTCCATCAATTAAAATTTAAAACTCTTCTCTAGAGGTGTAAGAAAATATTGATACACTTAAATATCACAATATTATGTTCTGTGATACTTTATGTCTTTTTACAGCAGTACCTTGACCTTTCACCTCAACATATCTGAATGAAAATGGTTTCTATGGTTACCCATGAGTCATGCCCAATTTATGCTGATCATGTGCAGTTTTTTGAATTTGAGTACAAATGTGTTATGTTGACCTATTCTAAAAATGGTGTATTTGAATATTTCTGCATACTGGGGTCCTGATATATATCTATATATCGCCTTGCTTAAATATCGCTATATATATCAACCCCCCCGTATCTTGAAACGTATTGTATCGCCAGATTCTTACCAATTAAAAGCCTTACTATCATCTGCCAAAATGATTAATTAGAAATCGGATGGAAAATAAATAAATATATATTTTACTAATAATTATTTTCATTATCGATTAATCTGTTGATTATTTTCTCAATAATCAGTTAGTTGTTTGGTTTCTGTCAGAAAGACCCAAAGATCTTCAATTTACTGTCATAGTGGACGAAAGAAACCAGAAAATATTCACATTTAAGCTGGAAACATTATTTGAAGATTAATTTTCTGTTTATAGATATATATACTTTATTAATCCCAAACTGGGAGATTAACAATAATTAATCATCACTAAATAATTAATTTAGTAATTGTTTCAGCTCAACTTTGAAAATGTCCTGGGTGACGTTTGGACCTGCATACATGAATCAATGAATTGACCGTTAAAAAAAGGCCTAATCTGCAACTATATTGATAAGTGATAATCATTTAAATTACTAATCAAACACAAAATACCAAACAGCAGCTGGTTCCAGGTTTTCAAATGTGAGAAAGACGTCACCTTTTGCTCCGCTTTGATATATTGATCATCACTTTACTTACTAATCAAGAACATATGTGTTGTTTGCAGCCGTAGTAACACTTCACACATGAGGAAACGTCGTGGAATGAGTCTAAAAATGCGTTAAATTGATTAAATTGGTATTCAGCAATAAAAACCTCGACTGGAGCTTCCCGGAAATGAAAATAAGAGTTCTCAATTTCGTTTTCTTGAGGCTGATTGCTTGATAGCAGCATTTTACCATCTTTGTTTAACTGCAGAGTCATTGTCGTAACGAACCAAAGTATCTGTGTGTGTGTGTGTGTGTGTGTGTGTGAACCTTATACTATATACTGTAAAAACAACTTAAAAGTGATGCAAAGTATTATTTTTTATTTAAAGGTAAAACACAACTAGAGGGATAGTTAGATACTGTAGATGTGTGATGACTGCTTGTATTTTCAGTCTGTCACCAGCCTGTCTGACAGGAAGGTTTTACTTCCTGGTTTTCTAACTGCCTTGTGGTACACAGCTGGTGGCGGGCATTGCCTCCTCCTCCTCCTCCTCCTCCTCCTCCTCCTCCTCCTCCTCCTCCTCCTCCTCCTCCTGCCCTGAAGGGAGGCATCTGTTGCATTACATTTGGTATATTTTACTGTTCATGCAGGCTGATTTGCAGCGAAGCAGATCGTAGCCGCCTTGACGCCTACTTTGCATGTCACCTTGCAAGGTGTGAGAGAGACAAACAGCAGTATTAATAGTTGTGTTGTGGTGAGTGTGTGCAGCTGTGTGAATGAAACTACTGAACTGTTGTAGATAATCTGCCTCCATGCATGTGATGCTAACTGCTGCTGTGGTGTCACTGAACTGCTGCTTGCAGCCAGATTCACATCACAGCGTGTGTTTCCAGATCTTCTCTGTGTAAAAAGTAGAATAAAACCTTTGTGTTTGTCCAGAGGAAGTTGTGTAAAATCTGTTAAATTGCCTTAAAATTGCCCCAAACTGGCGGCTAAATGCTTGTTCACAGACATCTGGCATGATAGCTATGAGGAAGTTACTCATTTTGTGCTCAAGACGGTCTGAGGTGAAGGAGCGCTGTATAGACTGTATATGGACATAATATGGACATTATTGCATCTCCACTTCTTGCCACTGTGCAAACGTGACGGCAAAATGTCCATTTCCTACCTCTTTCCCAGGAACTGCCATCGTGTGACGTCGTTTGCAGCCAGAGTCAACGAATGTGTTGAATAAAAGAGACGATTCTCGTTTGTTTTGTCTCTAAAATTATTTTATTTTTAATATTGATTCAAATTCAGTTTTTAATTCTTCTTATTATTTGTCTGCCTCTCTTTGGTTATTTACATGTCCTAAAATAATAAAAATGCTAAATGAGTTTACCGTTAATGTCACGTTTGGTGGTTCGAGCTTTTCCTTGTGTCTATAATTACAATCACATAACCTGACATGATGACATTAAAATTGCATATTTTCTCATACCTACAATTTCATAACTCAAACAAACTCAGTTTACAATACAGGAAATTATAATGATAAATGTAGTCACTGCTTATTTTATGTTGATCAGTTAGTGAGCGATTTGCAGCACTAGTAGTTGTGGTAGGTTATGGTGTTATGAATAGGACTGTCTGCAAATATCACAACTATCTGTTAGAAGCAGCACAATAACATTTAGATTTCACAGCTGGTGTCGTCAGACTCAGTGAACAGAAAGTGCCTTTCTCAGGTGCACTAGTACTAGTACTCAGTGTTTGCAATGCAAATGATCACACATGTGATTTACATACCCCTCACAGGTCCAGATCTCCATGTGAGGACTCCCTCCTCCACACAGGCTCCGGCTGAGCTGCCCGTCAGCCCGGAGCTGCAGGGACACTTTCCCTGCCTCCCTGCAAACAACTACCAGCATGTCAGCTACCAAATCCAGGGGCCCCAGTACGGAGCCCAGGGGAACCCCAGAGCCTTCGACTGCCCCAGCATCCAGATCACCTCTATCGCTCCTAACAACCATGTAGAGCCGGGCAGTAGCCAGCAGGCTTTAGGCGGGGCAGAGGGGGGTTACCTGGAGACATCCTTTTTAAGAGACCAGCTCTACCTCCCCCTGGACCCCTGTTACCGGGACCCGGCGCTCTGCCCGAGCCCCTGCAGCAGCCTGTCCTCCAGGAGCTGGATATCCGACCTCTCCTCCTGCGAGTCCTACTCCCACGTCTATGAGGACGTGGAGGGAGAGCTGAGCGACTCTGCCCGTCTTGCGCTCGGGTCCCCTCTGGGGTCACCTCTGGGGTCCCCGGGTTGCGGGGGCGGGGCCTTTGGGGTGGAGCTGTGGCAGCAGAAGTATCAGCATCCTTCTGCTTTCAGCCCGGTGCTGTCGCCTCATCAGTCGCCCCGCCAGTCACCCTGCCACTCTCCTCGCACCAGCGTCACAGAGGAGAGCTGGCTGAGCCGCCGGCCCACCTCCAGGTAGACGTCACCGTAGTCTCCAAACGTCTAATTTCTAACTTACTAACTAAATTTCCCAGAAAGCAGAAACAGAGCTAACAGAGAGTTAATATTACTAATGACGGAAATGAATGTGAAGTAACTGGGAAGAGTTTAATAGGTGCACATGATGATGATTATTATTCTATTTTTTTATTATTCATATTAAGGGATGATTATTTATTCTTGTCAGACAGGATTTAAAAGTTCCTATTTTACGGTTTACAACTTTCTACACAGAAAGTATAATTTAAACTTTTTTTTGGGTCAAATGTTGAACATAAAACGATTCAACATCGACCTGCTAATCCCGACCTTCTCTGCAGGCCGTCATCCAGACCGACATCCCCCTGCGGGAAGAGACGCCACTCCAGTGCCGACCCCCGTGCCCGCTCGCCCTCCCCTCACCACTCCCCCAGCCCCACACCAGGTGCATCCCCGCGGGGCAGCATGACGGAGGACACCTGGGTGGGAAGCCCCGCTGGCGTCCTGGGCTCCCTCCTGATGTCTGGTTACCAGGAGCTGGACGTCCCCTCAAAGACCAGGAGGACGTCGGGGAGCCAGCTGGGCCTCGTGGCCGGACAGGGGGACCCCGGCCTGGAGGAGCTGAGAACCGTGATGCCTTTCCACGATTCTCCCGGAGAGGAGACGCGAGAGCAGGACGGCCTAGCCGAGCTCTTCCTTCAGGTGCCCTCCCACTTCAGCTGGAACAAACCCAAACCAGGAAACCCTCCTCTGTTCAGGTTGGCTTTATGACTCCTGTCTCTCTCTGATAAGTGCATTCTAGTAGAGCCAATATATCAGCTGATATCATTTTATCACAGAGATATCGAGATTGGTGTATCTGTTGGTCAATAAATATCAAGAAAGTATTATTTTTATAATATATTTTACAGGAGCCTCAATGAAAATTAGCTGTAATCATCCTCCTGTTCATACTGACCATTAGATCCCTTCATAATACACTTACAATGGAAGTGATGGAGACTAAACCCACAAACATGGATGTAAAAGTTCATCTGAAACACAATTTGATGCTAAACAGACTGTAAATGTGTCAGATATCCACTTGATATGACTAACTCACACTGATGAAGCCTCAGAGAAGCTTCACATCTACTTTAAATGACTGTGTGGACACACTGTGGATTTTAACCTCCATCACTGACACTGAAAGCACATTTGAAGCAGATCTTTGAACATCAGTATGAACAGGAACAATGATTACAGTCACTGTTCATATGGACACATATGGATTTACGATGAATTGATTAATTGTTGCAGCTCAACTCAAACGTCTGTCTACCATCTGTGCCTCCAGGACCTCGTCGCCCCCTCCTCTGGACTGGCCCCTGCCCAGCCAGTTTGACCAGTATGAGCTGAAGCTGGAGGTCCAGCCCAAGTCCTACCACAGGGCGCATTATGAGACGGAGGGCAGCCGAGGGTCCATTAAGGCGCCTACTGGAGGACACCCTGTTGTTAAGGTAGCTCCTCACTTTTAACCAAGTAAACGAGCCACTTTACTCTAATACTTCCCCTCCAGACATGTTTTAAGAAAAAATATTAATATGGATCAATACGCAAGAAAAACAAACACTAGGAACTGGTAAATATTAATGCATAGTTACTATTTATGTCATAAATTCAACAAAAATGAACTAAATAAAAACATTGTTGTGGCATCAGGCGTCTTTTTTACAAGAAGAAAACACTCAGCAACCATAAATTCTCTGAAAATGAATGTTATCGATGTCCACAGTGCAGGCGAGCAAAGCGTTGTCACAGATGGTAAATGTCAAAAAGTAATTTAAACCCTGCAAACAACCTGCAGGAAGATTTAGCAGAGTCAGGAGTGGAGGTTCACCGCTCCAGCTTCATGGAAGAGTCAGTAGAAAGAACCTTATCTCATCCTCATAAGGTAAAATAAAACTAAACATACCTCGAAATCCACCATGGACGACCTCAAGAGACGAAGCTGAAGGTTTGGGAACAGCCCTTTAGTCCACTGAGTTAAACCTAACTGAAAGCATGAGATCTTAAAGGAGATGTGTGCATGCAAGGTGTCGCAGGAATATTGCAGAACTCTACAACAAGCTGTGATATCGGCCAGAGGAGGAAGTACCTTCCCTAACTACCCTAGTTGAACCCATAATACTGCCTGATAATTAAGATTACCTGCTGCCATTCGTGCTGAAATCATCCTTTAATTTGATGATCAGCAAATTAATTGTTAATGTTTTTATAACTGAGATGATATATTTCTGTTATACCACGTTGCTTTAAACCTGCTCACCCTGCGATTAATACATGATCAAACAAAAATACTTTCCAGTTGCTGCTTCTTAGTTTTTCTCTGTTTTCTATCTTTGTTAATTGAACATCTTTAGGATTTGGACAGTTTATAGACCAAAAACACCACTTGATGATGATTTAGGTTTGATTTTCTGCCTCTCCTACATTATTAAATGTGTTTACACTAACTCTGATATGACATGAATGCGGCATAAACGATTCACAAAAAAAGATAAACATTAGTTGCAGCTTTGTAAATGTTCAAACTGCATATAAACTCCTAAAAGCTCCACACTCTGAAGACCTCGATGATCCAGCAGGGATAAAATGTTTGTTGTGATGTTGTGGGTGAACTACCCCATGGATCAGAGGCCAGAGGCAGGCAGAGACAAGTAAAGCTCCATCAAGGCCTCGTATGTAACAGACACCAGCGGTGCTATTCTGGGTGTCACATTTGCAGGCCGCTGCTAAAGCCAGACGAGCTTCCTGCAGCGACGACATGTGTAAAAACTGACAGTATTTACTGTCAAGACAAGGACACTGGTTACACAGGAAACCGAAGTCTGTGCTGATGGTGGCAGAGTTGTAATGTACAACTCACAGAAACAACAGCAGAGCCGTATGGAGGATCAAACCTGACCTGATGTATTTTAACACACCATATAAAAGTAGATCCTGCTAAAAAAATAATGTTAATCACCTAAATGTTTTTTTTTATGTACTCGTCTATTTATACGGAGATCCAAAAATGAACAAATAAATAAATAGCTGTATTTAATAAAATATAATTAATAAAAGTAATATACATAATACGTAGTAATAAGTAAATATACATGCCACAAAAGAATAAATAAATAAATAGTGTGCAATACATTATTAATACGTCCAAAAGTTTGTATATTTTTCTATATTTCTTCATTTATTTTTATATTTATTTATTTCAACTTTTTAAAATTGCATTTATTTATACATTTCTTCTTCTTCTTCTTTTTTTTATTTCTCTATATTTTATTTTTTATATATTATTATTTATTTATTTCTCATGTCACTTTTGGGCCTCCGTACTTTACACTTTAACCCTTTTTTACCTATTGTTATTTTGTTTATTATTTATTATTATTTTCCAAACCAATATTGTTTTGCTTCATGAATTGAGACTTCATGACTTCATGAGATTCTCATCAGATTTGTGTGGATCAATCATTGACTTTGTGTCTGCAGCTGATTGGCTACAGCGAGCAGCCAGTCAGCCTGCTGCTGTTCATCGGCACGGCGGACGAACGATGTCTTCGTCCCCACTGCTTCTACCAGGTCCACCGGGTGACGGGGAAGACGGTTACCACCACCTGCCACGAGAAAATAATGGAGTGCACCAAAGTCCTGGAGATACCGCTGCTTCCTGAAAACAACATGTCGGCCAGGTAACCATGGCAACAGCAGTACATCAACAGTACATAAGTATAGTGATGTTGATGTAGTTAAAGTACTGCAGTAACAGTACATAAGTATAGTGATCTTGATGTAGTTAAAGTACTGCAGTAACAGTACATAAGTATAGTGATCTTGATGTAGTTAAAGTACTGCAGTATCAGTAGTGACTGATATATTATTATATATGACATCGTTATATTATTAATACTGAAGCATCAGTGTTAGAGCAGCATGTTACTGTTGTAGCTGCTGGAGGTGGAGCTAGTTTCAACTACTTTATATACAGTTAGATAGTTTAGTCCAGTGGTTCCCAACCTAGGGGTCGGGGCCCTCCAAAGGGTCACCAGATAAATCTGAGGGGTCGTGAGATGATTAATGGGAGAGGAAAGAAGAAGAAACAAAGTTCTGATACACAAATCTGTTTTCAGCTTTTGGACTTTTTCTCTAATCTTTGATTTCTGCTGAAATATTGGATCATTTGAACATTTATTGAAATGAAACCATGTGAGAAGTTTAGAGGTAAAAATCACTATTTGGTGGAGCTGTATAAAATGTAATGTAAGCTAGTATAATTTATTTTAGATTTCTTTAATTTAAGCATTTGACAGTCATGTTGAGATCAGAAGTATATTTTAATGTGTCAAAATCAGCATGAGCAGATTTAGACTTGTCAGTGGTGTCATTAGTAGCAGCAGTAGTAGTAGTAATAGTAGCCATACGCAGTATTGCAGTACTTTTACACCCAAACACTGTGTAAATACGTGTTGAAGGCTTTTCCTTTCTCATAAAACAAACATGTACAAGTCTAATTTTAACAGCAACATTTTTAAACCTACATTCTTTGCATTCACATTAGTTTTAACTGGCAGCCGTTCATTTCTTGGCATGTAGCTGCCACCAACTGTTGATCAGTAGAAGAAAGTAGAAGGAAATATAATCTGCAGCCGCAGTGCCAGACGGCTGATACACACAGTCTACATCTGGCCTGGCTGAAGGACGTTTCTGGCCTTTTGATTTTATACATGTCCATGTTTTGAGGTCGATTTAAATTAAATTTGTCATTACGCTGGCTCGTCCATTTTGACAACGAATGCTTCCAGTCAAACTGTATGTGTGTATTTAATATCACCTGTTCAGGCTTCCTTTTCCTCCTGTTTTATAGCCTGTCTGTCTCTACACATTTGCATAACCGCCCTCTGCACAAGATCCAAACAAAAGAGTGACTGGCTCATAAAAACGCTGCTCTGTGGCCTCATTAGAAGTGAAAAACTCCACAGGATCCCTTTAAAAAGGGTGTTTGGGTGTGTTTTCCACAGCATTGACTGTGCTGGCATCCTGAAGCTGCGTAACGCCGACATCGAGCTGAAGAAAGGAGAGACGGATATCGGGCGGAAGAACACGAGGGTGCGAGTTGTGTTCAGGGTCGCGTTGCCCCGGTCGGACGGACGCATGTTATGGCTGCAAACGGCATCTATTCCTGTAGAATGCTGTGAGTCACCTGTAATATTAATGCATCACATTCACATTGAGCAGAAGGCGAGCCACAGAAAGGTTAAAGGTTTTATTTTAAAACCAGATTATGAAAACAGACAAACACTAGTGTTGCTTCATACTTTAACTTGAGATTATAATCGGTGAGTTTTTTTCCTTCCTGTTGTGTGAGTGTTTCCTCTGTCTGCTGCATGTGACGTGTGATGTGCTGCGTTTCAGCCCAGCGCTCAGGCCAGGAGCTTCCTCACGTGGAGAGCTTCAGTCCAGCCAGCTGCTGTGTGGACGGAGGAGACGAGCTGCTCATCACCGGATCCAACATCTCCACACAGTCCAAAGTCGTCTTCATGGAGAAAGGACCTGGTGAGATCTCTTCACTGTACATCCTACCACCTGCATCACATACAGGAGATTTTCACAACATGTTCATATGACTGATGTCCTCGCAGATGGACGATCGCTGTGGGAAACGGACGCCAGACTTGTGCCAGAAAAAAGCAGCGGAGTAAGTAGAAATATTATTAAACAAAGACCATGAAATATCTATTAAATCTTCTGATTATTATTTTGTTTATTTTTTTAATGGACTGGATTAATGTTACAGCCGGCGTCTCCGCGTCTCTGTCTTTCAGTCCAGCATCGTGGTGGAGATCCCTTCTTACAATAAAAAGACAACATGTCCGATCCAAGTCCAGTTCTACGTGTCCAACGGCAAGAGAAGAAGAAGTCTAACACAGAGCTTCACCTACCTGCCTGGAGTCAGGCACCTCCTCCCCGCTGCCGGAGCTCCGCTGGTCAAACAGGAGCGCTGGGAGCCGGACAACATCTCCCACAATCCACCTGGCTTTGGTCATGATGGAGCACTCAGCCCCGATGTGGTTTATTATGACCTCCCAGTGCATTATGGTCGCTCTACGCAGAACGCCCCTCGTCTCCATCACCCTCCTCCCTCCTCTGCACCCCTTCAGACCTCCTTAGTGTTTCCTCCCAGCTCCTCCGTTCCTCCTCATACCTCCTCAGTCCCCAACCAGACCTTGATTCCTCTTCAGACCTCCGTTATGTCCTCTCAGACCTTCACCATCCCCCCTCAGACCTCCTCGATCCCCCCGCAAATCTCCAAATTGCCTCCACAGGCCTCCTCGGTGCCCCTTCAGACCTTCCCCATCCCGCTTCAGCCCTCCTCCCTGCCTCCCCAGACTTCCTCCATCGCTCCTCACACCTCCTCCAGTGGACCTCAGAGGGATCAGCCTCCATCTCTGATTTCCAGGAGCGCCTTTGTGACCCCCGCTGAACCCCAGAAGGACTCCTTCCTCTCCCAGAACCTGAGAGGAGTGCTGAGCATCAAGCAGGAGCCGGAGGACCAGCCTAATCTGGGATCTCTGGGCCTCCAGGAGATCACACTGGATGACGGTAGGAGGTTTGGTGCATTAAAAAACATCTTCTCTGTGTGCTGATTGTTTCTTATTAAAGAGTGAAATATTTTTAAACACACCACACACATATATACAAGATAATGTCTTAAAAATGTACTTAAAAAACCCAAAAACTAGAGAGTTTATAGTTTTAAGCAAAGAGGAGTAAATGTGTTGTTTTGTTGGGGACTATTTCCAGCAGCGGATTTATACACGTGGTGCTGTGGTGAGTATTTCCTGCAGCAGGACGGTATGAGTGGGTCAAAATAAACTGCAGCGTGTGTGTTCATCATATCAGTTCATTGTCAGTTTTTAGTCTTTTCATGCTGTTTGTTGCAGAAAAAGATAAAAAATCACCGAACTCGTCCTTTAAAAACGTCAAATATTAAAGTTCAGTTTTCTAAAACAAAAAAAAGAAATAAACATTTTTTAAAAACAATTGTAAAAGTGCAAATTCCATCAAACCAGAGTGATTCATTTATTGTGGCTGAAAACAAACATGATTAAACACGACTGATCAGGTCTGGACCAACCGGGTATGAAAGTGTTGCAACAGAACCAGATATATTTCTTCTTGCCTACATTACCCACAATGCAACTCGACAGTGGAGGCCTTATTCTAATGAAGCTTTTAATCATTCATTATTCATTCAGTGAGACGTTGGTTCTAATCATATGTTGAAATGTTGTTATTTAAACTTTTAGACCAAATTTTTTTATTTTTTACAGACGTCTTGATGTTCAGTGTAAACTAACTTCAAACAAAATCAAGTCCATCGCTGCGTGCGTGTGTGTGTGTGTGTGCGTGCACGTCTGTGTGTGTGTGCGTGTGTGCGTGCGTGCTGCCCTGTGATGCTGGTTATTTATATGTCGGGCCTGTGTGTGTGTGTGTGTGTGAATACTGTGTTTCTCTCTGATCTGGGTTAATAATAGCCGTGTGTGCTGAATGATGCCGGCTGCGGTTAAATCTGTTGCTGTGTCTCGGTCGGTGAGCAGCAGCTGTCGTAAGTAGATCCCCCCCCCCACACACACACACACACGCTCACCTTTCAGCTTGACTTTGAACCTTGAAGAAACTTCAGGCCGACACACGTAGAGTTACAAGATTAAAACACGTGTAAACACTCTGGCTGCAGCAGTTTCAATGGATGCTGCTGCTCGTGACTTATTTGATCTGAAGGCGTCTGAGGAAACTGAGTGACGAGGACTTTAACGACACTCAAACCGTGGATGTTTTCTGACGATGACGTCCTGTGCACGACATTATACGAGGCGTTGAGGTGGTTTCATCTGTTGCCATAGTTATCCATAGTTGAGCAGGTATTTGATCACAAACCGCAGTGTTGGACCTGTTGTTGGTGATCGATGACAAGTCGGAGCATCACCAAAGTTATTACAGTTAATCTGGAGAGAAGACGTGAATGTCTGGAACTTAATCTCAATCCATCCAATAACTGATGAGACATTTCACTCAAAACCACAAATGTCAATAATGAGATTCATCCTCTGGGGAAGCATGAATGTGTGAAAATGTCACGTCAGTCCCTCTGATGGTTGAGATAGTTTAAACTGGACCAGACAGCGTTTCCCTGTTGAGCTGTGGTAGAAGTATAGGAACAGAAAGACTTAAACACATCTAAGGAGGGGTGGGGGGGCAGGGGGTTGGTCCAGATCGCAGCGGTGATGGTGATGAGTGTTTTGGTTTGTTTCAGGTTTCACAGCTATGAATAGTCTGAATAAAGCAGAGATGGAGCCATTTGCTGCCCTGAAAATAGACTCAGCAGAGCAGCTTTACGACTGCTACAAATAATAATCACCTGCTAGTAAATAACGTATTCAGTAATTAAAAGCCAGTTTATCTTTTAGTATATTCGTTACGCTTCAGGCGTCATATCAAGTCACATATTTAAAGCTGCAGGTCACAAAAAGTGTCCAGCGGCGCCCTCCTGTGGCCATGAAGGGAACTAAAAGGTTTCTTTCACTTTATTTGAACTTTTTTTGAGCATGTTGTTTAATATCATATCATTTATATTTATTTTATCACAGCATGTGTTTGTTTGTCACCGGCGCTTTATTATGTTTATGATGTTTTATGTTCTTAAATAAAATGATTCTCAAACTTCTGCTTCTGTTTTTGTTGCAGTGAACGAGATCATCGACAGAGACATCTGCAGCCTGAGCAGCGGCGTCCATCCCGACCAGTTGGACCAGTACCACCAGTTCGACTGGGAGCACAAGTCCAGCGACGCCTTACCGTTCTGCGGAGCTCCTCAGTAGTCTCACCACGCTACTGCTGCTTCTGCTACTGGTCGCTTTCTGGACTAAAATGACGTTTGCACAAAGTGCATCGAACTGATTTTCAAGTGCCTGAAATCCAGTGAGCGGCCCCCGCCGGGCCCGCGGCCCCCCGCCCGGCCCACGGCCCCCCGCCCGCCGGGCCCACGGCCTCGTTTCATCAGGGTATCACGTCAGATTACTGTTTCCTCATCTGTCTCAGGAAGTACACTCGTACCTCACCGACAAACCAAAGATTTTAGAAGTTTTCACGACCGAATTGGATGAACTGTAGAACAACAGAAGGGCTGTAATTCAATCATCATATCGAAACAATCTTAATGTCATTAGAGGCTAAAGTTGCACACAAATGAATAAATCCTGACATTATTTATTGGCCAGTTAATTAAGAAATCTATTTTTGATACTCTGGATGTTTTCCAGTAAAAAGTAAAAGTTCTTTAGCTGATTATTTTCATTTTTATAGCTTGGTTTTACTCTGTTTACATTTCCTTTGCTGAATTAACATTATTGCTGTTCAACCTGAACTGTTTTGGTGTGAAGCTTAAGACACTGAATTATAGAAATGTATCGTGAGGTTGAAGTAAAAAGGAAAGTAAAATAATGTGTGTTCTGGTTGATACGAAGGAGAAACACGTTCGAGAATCCTTTATTCAGGAGCCGAGACATCGACGGTCCTCAAGCTCCAGTCTCATATAGCAGCAACGTTTCATTACAGGTCAAAGGTCAAGACTGCTAATAACAAGCTGCAGGACCAAACAAAGAACGTTATTAAAGGGTAAATCCGCACTGAATCCCACAGTAGCAGGTGGACTTTACAACATACTTATTAAAACCAGACGTGACGAGTCTGTCAGCATGTTTCTTCTTCTCTTATTAATCAGGATGTTAAAGTAACAGCATCCCTCTGATTCACTGTTGATTTTCTCTTTAATGTCTTTTATGTTTCTTTGAGAATAGTTTTCTGTTTTAGTGAAAATAATACTAATGTTCATTTTAGTTAATTAAAAAGCTGCTGGTCTGGGTCCATCTGAACAAAGCAGAACTCCTCCACAGGTGAGTCTGAGCCGGCCGTCCAGCAGCTGTTTGAGCAGGTATAAACCAGCACCGTGCCGAACTCCAGCTCCGCCTCAGCGCTGCCGTCCTTCCCCCGCAGCAGACTGACCAGCGCCGGCATCAGCTGCAGCTCAAACGTCCTGGATCCTCCACAGGAGCCGCACGCCGACACCACCTGAGCCAGGTTGGACGGCGGCTCGGAGATGAACAGAGGTTTGCCGCCTCGGCAGTAGCGCAGGATCTGTTGAGGACACAGTGAGATCCTCTTCATGAACCTGGAGAAGACGGCGTCCCCGTGTCGGGCTCTAGTCTTCTCGTACTTCTCCTCCCCACCGGCCTCGCCTCCCTCCAGCTCTCCTACTGCCACGCCCTCTCTCCTCTCATACTCCCTCAGCAGCTCCTGGGCGTGCTCCAGCTCGCCTTCATCACCACACAGATCTGACTCCTCCACCACGCTGATGAAGAATGGACAGAAGACGGGAACGTCCTCCTGTGATCCTCCCAGGCGGAGCTCCTGTAGTCTGCTGCTGACATCCGTCTCACTGACTGCAGGACTGTCTGCTGAGCAATATGGAAAAACAAGTTGCATATATAGACTCCAAACAAGCTCAGTCTGGTCTATACATTTTTCATTTCAAAAATCAAACATATTCAAGATACAATGATATGAAACAGAAATACTAAATGAAACGGGACTTAAACTAGTTCTCAATCATCTGCACATGTAAACTCAAGTGATGCGTGTCAGTCTGTTTTGGTGTTTGTTATTAGTTGGTAAACTGGGACTGTGGCTTTAGTCTCCATCACTTCATTATAAGTGTATTATGAATCTAATAATGGTCAATATGAACAGGAGGAAGATTACAGCAACTAACACATGTTTAAAAAAAACAGTGAACTCGCCCTTTAAACTTCAGCTCCACATCTTAAAACAGTAAAAAATACTCTGCTTGTACTGTAAAATATGTACATTAACTTTACCTTCTGTCTGAGGAGCTGCTGTCTCCTCCTGCACCTGGCTGTCCTCCTTCACACCTCCTCCCCACCCATCACCCTGCTCCTCCTCCGCCTCCATCCCCCAGTCATCAGCGGCATCACACCAGTCAGTGACCGACAGAGGCGCCTCCTGGGCCGGGGAGGGCCGGCTGGATGTCTGCGCTGCCGCCGCCTGAGCCTCCAGACACTGAGAGCGGAGCGCCCTCCAACAGTCTGCCCTGCCGCTGCACTCAGCTCCTGGACACGCGAACAGGTGGAGGTTCCTGTGGTAGGGAGACGCCTCCAGAGGGCAGTACACCTGCACCACGTGTGCTAACGGGGCTCCGCAGCGGCCACAGCGGGGAGGCGGCCGGGAGGCGACCGGCCACCAGTCCGGCTGACCGCCGACTTTGTTGGTCAGATATGAGGTCTTGTATCTCTTAGAGTCCAGCTCTCCATCACACAGACCGATCAGAGTCACTTCCTGGGTGGCTGAAGACATGTCTCACATGTTGGAAACAGCAACCGGAAGAGGTCCGTCACCAAAACATGACCTCCAGTAAAAACTGCGGTGTTGTAAATATGGAAGCAAGCAGAAAAAAATAGGATAAAAATAAAATAGTATTAAATAATATGAATAACACAGCTGAGACATGACGGGGGAAATAAAATGGAGCTCAAATCTATGTTAGTAAACGAGAATGAGAAATGTTCCTACCGGAACCTTTCAGCCCGGACAAGAAACAGCGATACACCTTCCCTTTAAAATAAAAGAAGTGCTTTTAGTTTTGTTGTATTTTCTCTCTTTAACTTTAGATTTTTGATTTTTTGCATTGGAGAGTTTTTATTGCACCTCTTCTTCACTCTTTCTGTAGTTTGTGTATGTATGTATGTTTGTATGTATATTTTATATATGTGTCTGAAGTAAATATTCACATATAGCAACAGGAGAAATGTTTCCTGATAATTAGCTGCAGTGATTAAGAAAAAACAAACATATTTATTTAGAAAAAAACGTTACAGGAAAATCAAAAGCAGAGAAATGTATGTACAGAAAACAGCAAAGTACATTAAACCTGATCCAGAGTGTTTTAAATATGGAAAACATATTTAAAACATCTTATTTTAGCTCTATGATGACGGATGTAGTTAAATAACCAGGAAAACAATTACACTATAAACTCCATAAAGAAAAGCAGTAATACAAATATATTATAGATAGATGGGAAAGACTAATGAATAAATAAACAACAAACATAATGGAAAAATTAATGCTGCTCAGGAATCATTATAATAAAGAGCTACAGTGAAGGCTGGCGAGCACAATGACGATGTAATGAAGGGAAATGACATTTATCTGTGTGCATGAATCACTCCGTGTGACGTTTAGTGAAACTCTGATTTTTGAGTGTTTGAGTCTGTTTGAGTGGGAGGAGGTGAAGGAGGTGAAGGAGGTGTGGAGACCAGGGAGGCCGCCGCTGATATTAATAATGTCATTATTAATGTCATTAATTTCAGCTGTGTTTTCCCTGCTTTGACGAGTCTGTGAACCGGTTTTATAGCACGTTTGACTCTGATTTCTTCCAGTAATAAATGGCAGCAGCAGTTTTTCTGTGATCTTCTTCACAACAGTTAAAGTTTCAGAGACTTTGACGCTGTACATCTGTAATAATTCATCTCAGTGAACATCCTGTTTTATTTCTGTCAGTTACTCTACATTCAGCTTTGTGCCTGTCAGCAACATATTGTTAAGTCAGCAACTTTCCAGAATAGCCTTTTACTTTTTTTATTTCTTTCTATATTTTATTCATTCTGTCATCTCTTTTTGTGCTTTTCTTTTCTTCTGTACCTAAAACAGGTATAAAACATTAAGAATCAGCTGACTCCTGCAGACTCTGTTAGCAGCAGCAGCTAATTAGCTCCAGCGCTGATGAGACTGTGTGTTTGACCCCGTTACTGAACCCACAGAGGACGTCTGAAACTCTCCTCTGCTGTCTGACCAGCCAACGCCAACACATCCACACGACCCGCTCCGTCAGTTCATGACATCAAGATTTATATGAGCCAGAAACACGGGTGGAGAGGTTACCTCCACTGTGTCCCTGTAAATACTGCATGTCCCACATATGTCTCACTGTGGAGCCGTGAGACATATGTGTCTGGTTCAGAAGTTTGTAACTAGTGTCGGATGTCAGGATTTGTGGGTCCTGATTTTCTAATGTTTAAACCTGCAGCAACAGAAACAAGTAGTGAACACATCATCACCTAAATCATTACTTTACCTGAGTATTCCCATGTGATGCTACTTCCTACATGTCAGAGGTAAATCTAGTACTTTCTACATGTCAGAGGTACATCTAGTACTTTCTACATGTCAGAGGTACATTTAGTACTTTCTACATGTCAGAGGTAAATCTAGTACTTTCTACATGTCAGAGGTAAATCTAGTACTTTCTACATGTCAGAGGTACATCTAGTACTTTCTACATGTCAGAGGTAAATCTAGTACTTTCTACATGTCAGAGGTAAATCTAGTACTTTCTACATGTCAGAGGTAAATCTAGTACTTTCTACATGTCAGAGGTACATCTAGTACTTTCTACTCCACTACATTTATCTGACAGCTTTAGTTACTGTTCAGATGCAGATTTGACTCAATGGAAAATATAAGAAGCTTTTAAAATCCAACACATTGTTAAATATTAAATCTGTGTGTATTTTTTTCTTTGGGTGATTTTACAGGTGATGATGTCTTCAGTGAACATAAGTTTTGACTCTACTGTGTCATCCTCAGTCAGTCTGAGGTTGCATATGAAGCCTCCCTACAGCAGGGGGCAGTCACGCTTCACTGTCACCTTCACTCTGTCACACATCTCAACACCCAGAAGCTTCGCTCAGATTACTTTTGCTGCAGGAAACTCTCCATTATGATTTCTAATTACTATAATTATAGACGCTTCAGGGTGGAATAATCCTCATCTTGTTCATGTGTAGCTGTCACACAGTCATAAACCACAGAGGAAATATAGTTCTATATATATATATTCTTCTAATTTTAATCAGAGAGTCTGGAGAGGAAAATATGTCCATTATTTTCTTTGTTTTTTCATCATTCAACGCGTTTCACAGACCTGCTGTACATCTTACATAAGAGCCATAAAAATTAAAACAGATATAATCAAACATATGACTGGATGTCAAACCCAGCTGTCAGTGCTGCATTTGCATTGTGGGTAATGTAGGCTGCAGAAAGATGAATGTGTGGAATAAAAAAGACGATACACAGAAAAAAATCAATAATTGATGCTCTTGATTTTACTGATTATGGATTACTTGGTTTTATTTTGGTCGGTATATGTCGAAACTGCAACAAAACTGGTCATTTAAAGGGACAAACCGGCCATTTAAAGGGACAAACCGGTCATTTAAAGGGACAAACTATAATAACTTATCCAAGTAACTTATGCACTGCTGTGATCCTATTGGAATTTATTATTGTTTTATTTAATTATTATTCATCTACATTATTATTACCATTATTATTATTGTTGTTATTATTATTTATTTATTTTTATTTATTTATTTTGCCAGACCGGGGTATAATGTGTTAAAATGTCCATGTTTGAATGTTAATGTTTAAATCAATGAGAAAATCACAATAAAAAAATGTGTTAAAAAAATAATAACTTATCCAAACCTTGATAATAATGTCTCATCATATAACATATTTATTTTCTTCAACATTGATTTGGTCAGAAAACAGATCAACAATGTATTTAGTCATTTAACCAGGTTCATAGGTCATTCGTGTATTTTTTTACAGTGTTAAACAGAAAACACGATGACACAAAGTGTTAAAATCAAGTTTCTGCAGATTGTATTTGTGCACCTTTAATTTGACTTACACTTTAAGTTTATATTTACATTTATATTACTCGTATATGAATAGTTTTCACATTAGTCCATACCTGACTGACCGTCATGTTCATACAGAGGTTTTAATGCTTCAGGTCATGTGACAATAAAGGTTTAAACTTTCCCAAGTTTGAAGGAGCTTTACTGATCGGCGAGTCCAGATCTCTGCAGGGTTTATCAGGCTTCAGAGGTACAAAAGGCCCAGAGAAGGTGGAGAATCACGGACTCGTTGATCTGCAGAGATTAGAGCTGAGCTGGAGAGTTCAGTCATGTTGTCTTTGCCTCTCGTTTCACTCCTTTCACTCGTTTCATCGCTCAGATGTGAAACTGTCCATAAAACGCAGGTTTTTTCTTCTTCTTCTGCTTCTTAGGATTCAGCCTGATGGTGGGCAGCGAGCTTCAAAGTAAAACGCTTCAGGTGTTTGAAATAAACTGGAGACATTTTGACTGAAGCAACACATGGAAAGGTTTATTCTGACTGTTTACCTGCAGACTACAACTACACATGATCTTTAAGCTTACATGAAAAAAAGACTCAAAACCTCAAATATGAACTTAGGATGAAACTTTTTAATA